>JAWWNH010000074.1:25660000-25865000 GCA_034641385.1 Darevskia mixta
ATCAAGTCGATTTGAGAAGCACTCGGGTGTGTCAGAGAGACTCTGGAGCCACACACAGAGTTTCTCGTCCAATTAGTTGCATGGAAAAATCAGCAGCACATCTGAATGGAATTACCCCATATAACAGCTCCCTTCTATTTAGGTTTCTCCACTGCAGCTGAGGAAGCTATTTAATAGTGCTGTGGAAAAAATATATAATTAGCTACAGGTAAAGTGTCCTTTCTCATACTTCAGGAGACAGCAGACTGAATGTCAGCAACTGTGCACTCAGGCATTTGATTGCTGAATGATCTGCTCCTAGAATCATAGAGTTGGAAGAGACCACAAGGGCCATCCAGTCCAACCCCCTGCCAAGCAGGAAACACCATCAAAGCATTCCTGACAGGTGGCTGTCAAGCCTCTGCTTAAAGACCTCCAAAGAAGGAGACTCCACCACACTCCTTGGCAGCAAATTCCACTGTCGAACAGCTCTTACTGTCAGGAAGTTCTTTCTAATGTTTAGGTGGAATCTTCTTTCTTGTAGTTTGAATCCATTGCTCCGTGTCCTCTTCTCAGGAGCACCAGAAAACAACTTTTCTCCCTCCTCTATATGACATCCTTTTATATATTTGAACATGGCTATCATATCACCCCTTAACCTTCTCTTCTCCAGGCTAAACATACCCAGCTCCCTAAGCCGTTCCTCATAAGGCATCGTTTCCAGGCCTTTGACCATTTTGGTTGCCCTCCTCTGGACACATTCCAGCTTGTCAGTATCCTTCTTGAACTGTGGTGCCCAGAACTGGACACAGTATTCCAGGTGAGGTCTGACCAGAGCGGAATACAGTGGTACTATTACTTCCCTTGATCTAGATGCTATACTCCTATTGATGCAGCCCAGAATTGCATTGGCTTTTTTAGCTGCTGCATCACACTGTTGACTCAAGTCAAGTTTGTGGTCTACCAAGATGATGCAATTTAAAGGTGCATGAAGAAGCATCAGAGGTCTTAGCAGTAATTATGGAATGCTCATAGAAAGTATAGCATGAGTCTCCCCAGGTGATGATAATCAACAATAACAACAACAATACTATCATGATTATTATTTCAGCATCTAAATCAAATCAGTGCTCTACATAAATTGAAAGAAAAAAAGTCTGCTCTTTACTTCTGGTGCACCATGGTCTAGGCTATGTACACTGCAGGTCAATCTCAAGAGCTAAAGAGCAAGGGCAAATTTGTGTTTGGGAAGGCTGCTGGGCTAGGTGGCCACCAAGCCTTCTTCCACCTCTGCAACTCTATGCATTTTGCAGCTGTTTGAAGAAGAAAAGACCTCCCTTTTGAACCTCCTGACAAACTTATTCAGTGCCTACATGGCCACAATGGGCCGAAGGAGCAAAGATTATTGCTGGACTCAATAAACAGCCCCAAAGTGGCAAATTAACGACTGATAACTTCCAGAAGAAGCCAGAGTTGTGACATTACTCATCATGTCTGGAGGATTCGGCACAACATTTGCTGCAGAGAAAAAGTTCCGTTTTTGGCAGAAAAGAGTGGCTCCACATGAATTAACTTTCAGAACTGATATTTAAGGATTTTTTATTAGTCTGTAGGATGTCTCTCCAAGTCTTGCTGGAGTCAATGTGCTGAAAGACTGTAGACTCAGTTATAATAAAAGGGACATTATTTTTAATTGTTTCCTCTCGGCATTATCACATTGGGCTGCGGGTGAGTGGAAAAGAGAGCTTTCAGAGCTCCAGCCCCGTCGCCTTTTGGACGGTCGAGTTGTTCCCATTCTGGGTTGGTTAAGAGCGGTTGAGGAAGAGAGTTTAAAAATATTTGGCACGTGAAATGGAAACCAACCAAGATTCATTCCCCAGATTCAACAAGTTCTGAACTATAGAGGAAAGCATACAGCTTCAGAGCTTACAGAAACTAGGAAATGCATAAGCGTGCCCATACTGAATAAGAGAACATATATCAGTTTAATTTAGTTTCTCTCTCTCTCTCTTTCTCTCATTGGCCAGCATGCAATTACAGGGATTGCTAGGCATCTAGAATTGGATTGCTGAGTTCAGTTTTTGATGGACTTGTGAAGCATCCAAGGTTGTCACCATCCTGGATCTATGTCTATAGATATTATAATCTACAGGCATGTGCAGCTAGCAGCAGCAGCTCCAAAAGAGTAACTCACAGTTTTTTGCTTTCTGTGGCTGATGCTGCATGCTAGCCTGTCAATCAGCAAGCCCAGAATCTTGAGTCACCTGTGAGGTCACCAGAAGTGCAGCATCCCTGCACCCTTAGGTCTGTAAATTGCAAATCCCAAGCAGTCCTGAGATAAAGTGAAGCAGTCCACCCAGCAGCTAGAAGAAGGGAAGTGCCCTTTGCAAAAATTTATTGTGCTTCTTTTGTGACAGTAACTGAGCTAAAATGTCTTGGCATTTGGTTCTCCAGTGGCATAAAGGTAAAGGTAAAGGGACCCCTGACCATTAGGTCCAGTCGTGCCCGACTCTGAGGTTGCGGCGCTCATCTCGCTTTATTGGCCAAGAGCCGGTGTACAGCTTCCAGGTCATGTGGCCAGCATGACAAAGCCGCTTCTGGCGAACCAGAGCAGCACATGGAAATGCCGTTTACCTTCCTGCCAGAGTGGTTCCAATATATCTACTTGCACTTTGATGTGCTTTCGAACTGCTAGGTGGGCAGGAGCAGGGACCAAGCAACGGGAGCTCACCCCGTCGCAGGGATTCGAACCACCAACCTTCTGATCAGCAAGCCCTAGGCTCCAGTGGCATAGCTGGAAGCAAGCCTAAACAGGACAAAGGTGATGTATCGCCATGGAGTATGAAAGCTTCCCTGAGGCTGAGCAGAGGAACTATAGCTGGATGAAGAAGCATTCTTGGGTGACATCGCCAGAGAGATGACAGGAAACGCAGATGTATTCTTCCCAACTTTCCAAAGTAATGCCTCTTGGGACAGATCAGTTAGGCTTGAGAGAGCATCAGCGAGGCGATGAGTCCCAGGAGCGTAGGATTTTTGGTCAGGTTTGTGAAATTTCCAGGGTGGTTCTCCACATCCACGAGGCTTCAGGTTTCATCTAAAGTGAAATTTTGAAATGATGTCCAAGAACTATCCAGTGATTGCATTTTTTGTATATTAAAAAGTTAGATAAAAATATTAGAATAATTTCCTTACCCCACAAGTGTCATTATACTTCATCAACCATACCTGAATTGCACCTTTCTCCTGCTTGCAAAGAATTTGAACTTAACTAATTCTGACTAACCATAGATTCTGTTGGATTAGGGATAACACAGAAAGAGAAAACAAACACAGTATAAATGTTGAAAAACACAGTATAAACGTTGAATTTAGTATGTTAACATTATTTACTTTAAAAAATAAATAAATGGAGAACACCTTTCTGTGTTATACAGTATACCCTTCCAAGGCAGCTTCTAGCACAGTGAGGGTTTAAAAAGGCAACAGTGCAACAATGTAAAAAAACGTCATGACCACAATGAGAGAGAGAGAGAGAGAGAGAGAGAGAGAGAAGTTAGGTTTTTTGTTTTTGTTTTTAAAGTTTAAACCAGTGAACCATATAACATTTTATGCATAGTAGCAGCAAGCAAAAATCCAGACAGCAAGAAGGTTAATCACAAATGAGTAACGTGAAAAGGTGTGTTTGCGGAACCTTCCAAAACAATTGCAGCCCGGTAGCCAACTAGCAAGGAGTTCGAAAGCTATGGTGCCACTACAGAAAAGACCTTCCTCCTTTTGACCATCAAATTGCTCAAGGCTTTACATTATTAAACCAGCACTTTAAATTGGGCTTGAAAGCACACAGGCAACCAATTCAGCTGGTACAATAGTACTGTTTTTTTTTTTTTTTTTTTAATTTTTATTGCGTTTTTTTCCATACATCTCTATTACACCACATCAACCACTTACAGTGCCATAACCATACCCTCACACAAACATTCAACATCTCATATATTCATATACTCATATACCCACACATATACTACATAAAACATAAATACAAAAAATAAAAAACTAACAAATCATACTATAATCAAATTTCATTCAATACATTATATTATCAATATATTACTTCTACTTCTTGTACACTTCCCTTTTCTCTCTCTCCATTAATCCATATTAACTTATAAAGAAAAATGAAAGTCATTAACACTGACATCTAAATTGTTAAATCTTTTAACATGAAACAAGGATTAATCCAGTACATACACCATATTTGCGTTACACCGTTCTTTAAGGTGAAACAGAAAGTCACTCCACTCCTCAATATATTTGTGTCTCGGTTCATCTTTAACCTTTTCAGAAAGGAAAGCCAGTTCGCTATAATCTAAGGTTTTATAAAGCCAGTCCTTTTTACTTGGAAGCACGGCACTTTTCCAGTGGGCTGCTATCAACGTTCTTGCCGCCGCAGAGGCGTACAAGAAGAAGTTCTTCACTCTATTAGGTACATCAGGTGAGGTTATTCCTAATAAATACGCCTCTGGGGTTTTTACAAATTTGATTTTAAGAATAATCTCTATTTCTAGATGTAATTCTTCCCAGAAGGTTTGTACCTTGCAGCACTCCCACCAAATATGATACATGTTACCGACTTCTTCGCATCTCCAACATACACTGCTCACGTTCTTATACATACGAGAAAGTTTGTACGGGGTGACATACCACCTGTAGAACATTTTTACAAGATTTTCTTTAATTGCGTTACATGTGGTAAATTTCCAGTTCTTTTTCCACAGGGTTTCCCACCTCGAATACATTATATTGTGGCCTACATCCTGCGCCCACGAGATCATTGAGGACTTGGTCTGCTCCTCTATAACGGTCCAATCTAACAGTAACCGGTAGGCTTTGGATAATGTTTTTGTCTTAGAGTTAATAACATCCGTTTCAAATCTCGAAGGATCTTTCCCAAATCCTATTTTTCTATCAATTTTAAACCTTTCAAACAACTGGTGGTAAGTAAACCAATCGTTAATTTTATCCTTCAATTGTTCATACGTTTTAAGTTCTAACTTATTGTTTTTTTCTTCTAACAGCATCCGGTACGTGAACCAATGGTCTCGTGTTTTTCCCCGTCTGATCGCCAAGGCCTCGAGTGGAGAATTCCACCAAGGCACCTGATGTTCCAGTAGATGCTTGTATTTCAACCAAACTTTCAATAAAGATCTTCTAATAATATGATTGGAAAAGTCCTGGTGTATTTTGTATTTTTCATAATTTAAATAAGCGTGCCAGCCAAATCTTAAGTTGACACTTTCCAAATCTAACAGTTCAGGGTTGTCTAAGCGGCACCATTCTGCTAACCACATGAGGCACGCCGCCTCATAATATAAAGTTAAATCTGGCAAGGCCAGTCCCCCTCGTATCTGGAGATCTATCATATTTAAATGTTTGATTCGTGGACGCTGCCCTTGCCATACATATTTGGAAAGGTGTCTTTGCCACTCTTTCAGCCTTTCCTCCCCTCCCAATATCGGGATTGTATGGAATAAAAATAACAATTTAGGGAGCACCACCATTTTAATTGTCGCCACTCTTCCCAAAAAAGAAAGCTTTAAGGCGTTCCACTTTTCTAAATTTTGTTTTATACTATTCCAAACGTGTACATAATTATCCTGGTAAAGGTTTATATTTTTCGGGCTGATCCAAACCCCCAAGTATTTGGCTTTAAGGCAGGATTTGATACCAGTGCTCTTTTCAAGTTCTTCTACTTCTTTTTTTGCCATATTTTTAACTAAAAATTTTGTTTTTGTTTTATTAATTTTAAATCCTGCTAGGCTGCCGTATTCCTCAATGATTTCGATAGCCCTCATCATACTTGTTTGCGGGTTTTCAGATGTAATGACCAGGTCATCCGCAAATGCCTTAATTTTGTACTGCCTTTGACATATCTTTACCCCTGTTATTACCGGATCACCTCTTAATTTGTTATTTAATACCTCCATGACTAAAATAAAGATCAAAGGGGAGAGTGGGCACCCCTGCCTTGTCCCTTTACATATAGGGAGGCTACCTGTTATATTGCCGTTAATAATTAAGTTTGCCCTTTGTTCCTTATAGATCGCACTGATTCCTTTACAAAAAGAATCACCAAATCCCGTTTGGGCCAGCAGTTCGTTCATAAAAACCCATGAGATTTTGTCAAATGCTTTCTCAGCGTCGAGAAGCATAATTGCTGCCGGCTTGTCTATTTTGATATCTAAGTATTCAATTATGTTTACAATGTGTCTCACATTGTTGTAAAGAAATCGTTTAGGCAAAAACCCGGTTTGATCTTTGTCGATTATTTCAAATAGCACACTTTTGAACCTTTGTGCCAATATGTCGGCAAACAGTTTGTAATCGGTATTCAACAATGCGATCGGTCTATAGTTTGATCTTTGTGTCTGATCCGTATCACCTTTCGGGATCAATGTAATGTAGCTATCCTTCCAGGTGTCTGGAATTTCTCCTTTAATCAAAATATTATTCATTGTGTCTTTCAAGGGTAAGAATAGTGTTTCTTCAAGTTTCTTGTAATAAATGGCAGTGAAGCCATCCGGGCCTGGTGATTTCCCCAGTTGAAGTTTTTTGATGGCTTGTTGCAGCTCTAACGCTGATATTGGAGCGTTTAGAGTTAATAACTTCTCTTTTTGTGGCTCTTTTAATCTGTGATTTTTTATATATTCTTTGAGTTTTCCAATATCTACCTTTTCTTCTTTATACAAATCCTTATAAAACTCCATGAAACTCTCATTAATTTTAGTTTGTTCTGTAATCAATTTATCTCCTATTTTAATTTTAGTTATTATACGCTGATCCTTTTTTTCTTTTAGTTGCCAGGCTAACAGCCGGCCGGGTCTATTCCCGTACTCAAAAAATCTTTGTCTCATAGTTTTAACTTTCCATTCCACTTCATCATTAATTATCATTCCATACTGGGCCTGTAGATATTTTATTCTTTCTCTAACTTTTTCATTGTCCGGATGTTTAAATAGTTCTCTCTCATTTTCTTTGATCTCTTTCCATAAATCTAGTTTTTTCTTTTCCTTAGTTCTTTTTTGAATGGAGTTTTGCTGTATGAAGAATCCTCTGAGGACCGCCTTGCTCGCGTCCCAGACGATCCTATTACTGACCCCATTATTTAAATTGAATTGGAAATATTCCTTTAGTGTTTTTTCTGCATTTTTTAAGATTTTCCCGTCTTTTAATAAACTATCGTTTAATTTCCATCTCCGGTGTCCTGATTGTCTGCCTCTTAAAGTAATTTCTATTGAGTTATGATCGGACAGAGTCATTGGGTGGATGTTCACAGCTTTTATTTCTAAAAGGGTTTCCTTTGATGTCCAAATACCATCAATTCTCCCCGCTGACTTTTTAACGTGAGAGTAGTGAGTAAATTCCTTATCATGTGGGTGTTTGTACCTCCAAGCATCAAACAATCCCAATACTTCCATCATTTGAAAAAAAGAATTTGGAAGCTTGCTTTGTTTAGTCTCAGATCTTTTTTTTTGTCCGGTCTAATAGGGGATCTACCACCCCATTAAGATCTCCCATGAATATTATCTTTTCCCCCACAAATTCATATAGTTTTTCCTGCAACTTTTGATAAAATTCTCCCTTTTTTTCATTTGGGGCGTAGATACCGACCAAGATCCGTTTTTCTCCATTGTGTTGAATTTCCACTATCAAAATTCTACCTTCTTCATCCCTGTAGATAAATTTGGGTTCAAGTTTGGGTTGGATGTACATTACTACCCCTCTTTTTTTTTATTATATGAGGCTATAAAGTCCTGTCCTAGTTTCTTATTTGATAAAATTCTGTTGTGTTTAGTAAGGACGTGAGTTTCCTGCAAGCAGGAAATATCATTTTTTTGTCTTTCTAGCACGTGAAAAATTTTCTTTCTCTTATTTCTTTCATTAAGCCCATTCACATTCCACGAGGTTATTTTCAATTCCATATTTATTTATTTGTTAATAGAAATATTTATACGGTTATAAAATCCCTTTTAGTTAGTATCCTCTTCATCAACCAACTCTGCCACCTCTAACTCAGCTGCTTTTTTGTCTCCAAACTCGCCTTTATAAGTCCTCAAGAATCTTTCTATGTCTGCTCCTGTCTGACACTTTTTCCTTATTCCTTTGTAAAAGAAAGAAATTCCTTCTGGGAATTCCCATCTATGTTTCACAGCTTTTTGTTTCAGAACTTCCACAAGAGGCTTATAAGGGTCCCTTTTTTTGCGTAATCTATAAGGAATAATTTTATAAATCATTATTTCTTTATTTCCTATTTCTAGTTTCCTCTCATTGCTAGTTTGCAATATTTTATTCCTTATTTGCATTGTGTTAAAAGTAATCAGACAATCAGAGGGCCATTTGTTAGCTTTGGCAGTTCTGGAGCTGGTTCTATACACAGATTCCACTTTGGATGCTAGTTCTGATTCCCGTATACCCAGCCATTTAGCGAGTTCTGCAATGACCTTCTCCTCTATCTTTTCGTCTGGTTCTTCTAATATTCCTCTCAAGCGCAAAGTTTTCTCTTTCCTTTGCATCTGTAACATAGCTATCGAGTCTTGAATAGCTTCCTGTTCTGCCTTTAGATCCATAACCTCTTTTTTAGTCTTATTCATTTCTTTTTTAGTTTCCTTCCCCTCTCTTGCCACCTTTTTAATATTTTCCTCAAGGTTGTGTGATCTACCTTTGAGCTCTTGTATCGATGTATTCAAATCCTGGTTTCTTTGAGTTAGCTCTTCTACCTGTTTAGCTAGAGACTCCGTAACTTTAACATTTTGGTCTATTTTCTCCCCCATTTTTTGAAATTGCTCGTCGCTTTTCTTGGCATTATCATTAATTTCTTGTTTCAACTCTTGTTTTAACTCTTGTATGTCTTTTTTCAAACTAAGCACCAACTCTCTAATATCCATTGCAGAATCAGGGGTTGTAACAGAATGTCTTCTGCTCTGTATTGTTCCTGTTGGTTTTTTGTTAATTTTTTGCCCACCGTACATTTTAATTTAGTTCACCACGATTCATGGTAAGCATATAGCATACCCCCCTTGAAAGGGAAGGAGAGAGAAAAAGGTTTAAAAAAGGAAGAAGGAAAAGGAAAGAAAAAGAAAGGAAAAAAAAAGGGGGGGAAGACGCGAGGAGGGGAAGTGGAGGAGATAAAATAAAAAGAAAAAGAAAAAGAAGAAGGGGAAAAAAAAAAGGAGAAAGAGAGAAGGAAAAGCCAATAAAGAAAGAAGAGGGGGGGATACTGGGGGGGGGTATATCACACCCACACTCCCTTTTTTATATATTACCCAAGGAACAGATAAGTCAAAAATACACACTACCAATATTGCAGAAAAATTACAAGTAGGCAAGCCCAAGGAACAACAACAATATTAGGCTATGGTACATATTGTTATCAAGATTTTGAGGAGGTAGCCTACTTAATAAGTTTTGGTTAGGATATGTCCTTTCTCTTTAAGGTTTAAACCTCCCAGCTTTATCAGTTACCAAATGAAAGGCGAGTCTGGTGTCCACCGGTAAAGTTGAGTTAAGGGTTTTAAATATTTCAACGCAGTGCCATCTTCAACTCATTAAGAGCTAAAGTCGCTAGTCGCTTCACATAGCATACAAGAGTTAGTGGAAGCTCCTGAGTTGTAGTTTACAAAGTTATTCGCAGCTTTGAGAGTTCCAATAAGTCCGATATAGTTTGATTCTAACAAAGTTCAAAAGAGTCGCCGTTTAACTTTTCAGGGTCCCACAACGTCCCTCATTGGAAGAGGGTATAATATCCTTTCAAGGCTTCCCTTTCTTTTCCATATATCCACAAACGTTACAGAAATGACGTTCAAGTTGCCTCATGCACCAAAATGATTCTTGGTCCCCTTCAAAAGAAGAGAGTGGGTGATCCCCTTGTCACTTTAATGGCTTTTGTAATAAACTACTGCCTCTTTATAGGGCTTCTTTAATTGCTGCCGCCATATTGAGACAAAGTAACGAGGTCTTTAAGTGTAGCCCACAACATGGCGCAAAACTTATTTGTAACAAAGATAAATGTATCAATCCCGTAGTTTATGATGTCTCTGGTTCCAGTTACGGTTAATGAAGAGGTGGTCCATTACCTCACACGGAGGTTTGCACAAAATATACTGTTCTAAAAATAAAAATAACGATTTTACGAGCTCCTTTTATCCCTCCCAAAACGGGGGTCCCGCGTTTCCGTTGGTCTTTTACCATACGCCGTTGTCTGCTGTTCCGGAGCTTTGTATTAGGAAATCTGGTCTCGAAATCGCCACGGATCCTGGCTCACCGCTGGGTTGGAGTTCAGGCGCAGCTACCAGAGGGTTAGCGTACCTCGTCCGTCACCCGGGCTCTCCCCGCCGTAGCGTCGGCCGAGCCTTCCGTGCCGAACCTGCACGCGCCCCCCCCCCCGGCTGGCGCCGCTTCTATCACCCCAGAGACACCCTCCCGGGGGTATGGAGGAGAAACGGGGAGTGTCGCCTCCTCCTTTATTCTCCTTCCCGCCTCGCCCGCAGCCTCAACTACGAAGCTGCTGAGAGAGCGATCCGACGGCGCTGAAGACCAGACCGGAAGTCGTGGCTTCGGTACAATAGTACTGTTACAGAATTCGACTTCCTTGCCCCTATCAGGTTCCCAGTAGCTACACAATGAACCAACTGTAGTTTCTGGGCTATCTTTAAAGGCAGCCCCATGTAGAGTCCATTACAGTAATCAAGCCTGGATGTGACTAGAGAAGGGATTCCCAGTCTGTAACAGATGGTCTATGGATTTGTAGCAGAAAGCCACTTCCGCCTTAAGGAGGAGGTGGGGTTGTGGGCTTCACAACCCTCCCACGTGGGAGGCCAGCCCAGCGCAACTGGGAGATCCCCGGCTGCGTCACTCCCTAGCCAGCCAATCGGGATGGTCAGGGGGTGTGGCCTGCCCCATAAAGGCAGGACGCAGCCGGGGATCTCCCTCTTTGCCGCCTTCCAGCTGCTCCGGTTTTCCCACCCTCCTGCCCTTTAAGGTTTTCTTTCTTTGACCTTGCTATGGACTTTGGTTGGTCGCCGTTGAGGGGCCTGGTAGGAATTTTTCCACTTGGCAAATTGGCACCAGCCACTTGGTTTTCGCCTACCTCGTAGCAAATCGTCACAACTTTCTGGGTATTGGCGGTTAGGCATTGGAATAGTTCTGTAGATGGAAAGAGGGGAGGTAGCACCATCACCTGCCCCACATATTGAAGGGTAGGCGGGATCCCGGGGGCGTGGCCCTGTCCGAAGCCTAGGGAGGTTAGGGCCTAAGGCACGCCCCCTATCGCTGACCCCGATACTGGTGGTTAACCCTTCCCAGACTTCCAGCAGACGGGCTGGAGTCAGATATAGTTGGTTAGATCCAATGCCTAAGCCAATACCGCTCATCACCTGTAACCAATAAAGTTGTGGCCTTTTTTTAGCCCATTAACCTTAAATAATTGTGTCATGTGTCATCATTTCTACCTGGGGGGTCAGGAACTTGCCACGGAAGACAGGAGATGGCACCTACATCACATTAAATACGCATATTAATTTTTAATCGAATTTTTCTGTGTCTGTTATTTTGTACATTGTATTTTACTGCATTACAACATGTAAGAAATAAGAAAGCAAGGGGGAAATACAATAAAAAAAATCACACAGCATCTAGCGCGGCACATTACAAATGTTGCAACGGGTAGAAAAATCATTAAGTGATCTGCCTAGACTCTCAGCAATTTTCAAGAGGTCTGGAGGTGGAGGGGGAGTTTGGGAACATCTGGGCTAACGGAATAGATTGTCATGGCTGGTTGGACTTCTCTAGATCAGGCTGCAGCTGGTGTCTTATCACCCCAAATTTAATCTACAGGAGTTAACATTAAGGACTCACACATATACATGGATAGCTCAGTTGGTTGGAGTGTAGTGCTGATAATGCCAAGGTTGCAGCTTTGATCCCTGTATAGGACAACTGCATATTCCTGCATTTCAGGGAGTTGGACTAGATGTTCCTCAGGATCCCTTCCAACTCTACAATTCAGTGATTCTATTTTATTTATTAAGTATCCTTCCAGATCAGATCTGAACAGTTAAATCTGAAAAGATCAAATTTGGGAGTGGCTGGGAGCGGCCGCCGATACCATATAACACTGGTCCTGAAAGACCTACATTGGCTCCCAGTACGTTTCTGAGCACAATGCAAAGTGTTGGTGCTGACCTTTAAAGCCCTAAACGGCCTCGGCCCAGTATACCTGAAGGAGTGTCTCCACCCCCATCGTTCTGCCTGGACACTGAGGTCCAGCGCCGAGGGCCTTCTGGCAGTTCCCTCACTGTGAGAAGTGAGGTTACAGGGAACCAGGCAGAGGGCCTTCTCGGTAGTGGCGTCCTGTGGAACGCCCTCCCATCAGATGTCAAGGAGATAAACAACTATCTGACTTCTAGAAGATATCTGAAGGCAACCCTGTTTAGGGAAGTTTTTAATGTTTGATGTTTTATCGTGTTTTTAATATTCTGTTGGGAGCCGCCCAGAGTGGCCAGATGTGTGGGGTATAAATAGTATTATTATTATTATTATTATTATTATTATTATTATTATTATTTATTATTTTCATCATTTCCAAAAATGTCACTGTATCTGAACATGTGTGACATGTTTCAGATGCTTGCCATGCATGCATTTTTTTTATGGCATGCATGTGTGCAATTTTTTTAAAGAACTGGTGGCTGGGAATCCCACAGCTACACAGGGCACAGAGGTGGTATGTCTGACACCTTTTCTGCTTTTCCAATGCTTGGCAGGGTCCTATTCAGGCTCAAGCCAGAAGGCCCCACCCTGTCCACCCACCTCTCAAAAACCTTTCTGGCATGGAAGTCCGGCTGACCATGAAATAGCAATATAAATTCTTTTTCTCCACCAACAACAGGAAAGGAAAGGAACAAAAAGAAATTTCATGTTATAATATTTCCAGAACATAAAAAGCTCTTTTTAGTCATATTTGCATTTTTAAAATATTTCACACCGTTATATCTGTTTAAGGGGGAAAATACATCTGGGTTTAAAATGAAAACAAACTTGTTGAGGAAAGAGCATAGCGCTTATTAAAGGCACTGACATCATATCCAGTCTGTTAAATAACATTCCAAAAGGAAAGTAATTTACAAATAACAAGAAAGGAAATAAGGGTTTGTATGAGTTCCCAAGCCATTGTGAAGCTGGGGGGGTGGGGGAGCAAGGACGGAGAGGAAACCTTCCACTGTCTGAAGCAGTTTAAGTCATCCCATTCAGGAACTAAGAGTCAGAAACCAGTATTTTGAAACCAGTTGGACCAATTCCTTTAAATCAGCCTAAATCAAGTAGAAAAGGGAACTTAAGTGGATGGTTGGTGGCTTGGCCATCCTTGAATAGTTTTTGCTTTTCTTTTATTTAATGCAGAAGGGCTGGGGGCTGCTGTGCATCCTGGGCGGCTCATCCCATTTCGCTGCTTGAGGTGAAACAGGAATGTGCCTCGCCCTCTTGCTGCCATCTTGCCACCAGCACTGTACTTCTGTTACCTGCCTAGCTCGGCAGAGCCTGCAAAGCACTGGTGGGGTAGTGGCTTCCAGGGAGATCTCACTGAAATCTCACGGGAACCCTACCCCCCAACCACATTACTCAGCATAGCATCAACACAGGCAGGAGGGCTGTCACTTTCAATAAAACACATTTCAGTTTAGTTAGGTGCTAAGTATTCAGTTTAGTTAGGTGCTAAGGAACGCGGGTGGTGCTGTGGGTTAAACCACAGAGCTTAGGGCTTGCCAATCAGAAGGTCGGCGGTTTGAATCCCCGCAATGGGGTGAGCTCCCGTTGCTCGGTCCCTGCTCCTGCCAACCTAGCAGTTCGAAAGCACGTCAAAGATAAATAGGTACCACTCCGGCTGGAAGGTAAACGGTGTTTCCGTGCGCTGCTCTGGTTCGCCAGAAGCAGCTTAGTCATGCTGGCCACATGACCTGGAAGCTGTACGCCGGCTTCCTCGGCCAATAATGCAAGATGAGCGCCGCAACCCCAGAGTCGGTCACGACTGGACCTAATGGTCAGGGGTCCCTTTACCTTTAGCTTTAAGTATTTGTGAACCTGCAATATGTCCACTGTGACTTTGCACCACCCACCATTGCATTCAGCCAAATGCACTTAGAACCACCTTCAGGGTTTCCTGCTCAGCGTCGAGAGACATGAGTAGCACAGATGTCAGCAGGAGCAGAAAAGGGCCCATTCTAGCCTGAAAACATAAAGTCAAGCTGGCTGCAAAATTTTAGGCACACCTGAAGGTGTGTGTGCAAGTGTGCAAGAACCTTCTGTTCTGTAACTCTCTTGTGGCAAAGCAACTCTCTTGTTTGCACCCCCTTCCTCCTCCTCCTCCTCCTCCTCTTTCTCTCTTTCCCTTTTGTGGCATTGCACAGCATTTTCCTTTCAAAAATGACAAATTGTCACAGATATCAGAGGGTGCTGAGTTATTGCCAGGAGAGAAAGAAGCATAAATGGGCAGAGACAACATGAAACAGTATCAAAAGTGTCTACTTCTCCTTATCTGGACACGGCTGGTAGCAACACAGAACTCCCATGCCCATTAATCTCTTTCCCTTGAGGAATTTATTGCCGCAAGCTTAGAACTCCAGCCTTTGATCTGTTGCCACAGAATGACAAAGTGATGGTGTTGAATCAAGGGGCAGGAAATGCCCATCCTAGAAAGGGTGGCGCAGAAGCTGGTAACTTCTTAAGTGTTAGCAGAGGAGGCGGCCTGAGGTTTGTCAATCAGTAAGCAAGATAATGCGTGTCCAAAATGGGCAACCCATTTAAGACAGCAGTGAAAATTCCAGAGTGATTCTCATTGTTACTATTTTAAATAAGGACGTGCACATGGCTTCAGCAATCTTACGGTACATTGGAAGCCACCCTAGACCAGGCTGCACTCTTTGTCCATCAAGACCAGTATTGTCTGCTCTTACTGGATTTCCAGGGTCCTCAGGAAGAAGAGAGAGGTCTTCCGCAGCACCTGATCCTTGTAGCTGGAGATGTCAAAGATGTTCTGCATGCAAACCATGTGTTCTACCACTAAGCTATGGTCCTTCCCCTTTACCTGAACATAGTTAATGCCAACTTTGCAGCTTTCTTCTCCTTACTGTTAGTTATAAACATAAGAAATGGTTGTAGGTGGACCATTTAGCCCAGTGTTGCTAACTGTGACTGGCAATAGTTCTCCCAGGCCCCAGATGGGGTCTGTCCTAGCCCTGCTACGTGAGATGTCTGGAGATGTCAGATTTGATTGATTGGATATAAGCTGGGGTCCTAAGCTTCTCGTCCTGTTTCAGAAGGATCCACCACATGTTTTAACTGTATACAGGGGTACCTCAGTTTACATACGCTTCAGGTTAAGAACTCCGCTAACCCAGAAATAATGCTTCAGGTTAAGAACTTTGCTTCAGGATAAGAACAGAAATTGTGCTCTGGCGGTGCATCGGCAGTGGGAGGCCCCATTAGCTAAAGTGGTGCTTCAGGTTAAGAACAGTTTCAGGTTAAGAACGGACCTCCGGAACGAATTAAGTACTTAACCAGAGGTACATGGATGCTTCAGTTGAGATTCCTTCATAGCAGGGCGCTAGGCTAGATGACCCTTGGGACCCCTTCCAACTCTACAATTCTATGATTCTATGAGTCTAGGATTCTCTCAGGCATGTTCACAGGAATAGTTTGTGTGGGGAAAGTGTCAAACATTCCATCCCTCCATTGTATTTTGAAATGGTACAGCTCCAGCAATAGATAAATCATCTGAGGCATTGGTAACTAACATGGTGTCCTCAAAATTTTGCCCTCATCAGCACTATCCAGTATGGCCAATGGTGAGGGTTGATGTGAGTCCAGTCACATCTGTAGAGTGTCACATTGGCTATGCCCAATATTTATCTCTTTCTCTCTTTTTTTTTAAGCTGTTGTAGTTGCATACCCAATGGGACGTGGGTGGTGCTGTGGGTTAAACCACAGAGCCTAGGGCTTGCCGATCAGAAGGTTGGCGGTTCAAATCCCCGCGATGAGGTGAGCTCCCGTTGCTTGGTCCCTGCTCCCGCCAACCTAGCAGTTCGAAAGCATGTCAAAGTGCAAGTAGATCAATAGGTACCGCTACAGCAGGAAGGTAAACGGCGTTTCCATGTGCAGCTCTGGTTCGCCAGAAGCGGCTTAGTCATGCTGGCCACATGACCCGGAAGCTGTACGCCGGCTCCCTCGGCCAATAAAGCGAGATGAGCGCCGCAACCCCAGATGAGCACCGCAACCCCAGAGTCGGTCACGACTGGACCTAATGGTCAGTCTTGATGGTCTGACCTAATGGTCAGCCTTTTGTTGTTGTTCAGTCGTTCAGTCGTGTCTGACTCTTTGTGACCCCATGGACCAGAACACGGCAGGCATGCCTATCCTTCACTGCCTCTCGCAGTTTGGCCAAACTCATGTTGGTAGCTTCGAGAACAGTGTCCAACCATCTCATCCTCTGTCGTCTCCTTCTCCTTGTGCCTCAACCTTTCCCAGCATCAGGGTCTTTTCTAGGGGGTCCCTTTACCTTTACCTTTAGTTGCATACCCTACAGGAGTGAAATCTACCCGGTATGGACAGATGCGGGGATAGCAGAACAAGCCATATAACTCATTTCCAAAAGGCTAGCCAGGCTACAAATTTGAGGAGTTTGGTAAAAATCTGTGCATCTTGCCAAGCTTTTGAGGGAATA
Organism: Darevskia mixta; assembly: GCA_034641385.1. Classification (NCBI taxonomy): domain Eukaryota; kingdom Metazoa; phylum Chordata; class Lepidosauria; order Squamata; family Lacertidae; genus Darevskia; species Darevskia mixta. The sequence goes on from JAWWNH010000074.1 coordinate 25,676,748, forward strand.
CTTGAGGTGACAACTTGGCTTAACATGAAGGTTTTAACAGGCTCTGGGTGGTAAAGAAACGCTGATGTGGCATTTTATATTTATTGTTTTGAATGCTTTCACTGGTTTTGTATATCGTATTGTGTTCTCTGTTTTGTTCCTTTGGGGCGAGGGGGTGGGGAAATGATATAACAATCACATCAGATAAATTTAGAAAACATCCGTGATCTTCATCACCACAAGCCTTTCCCAATACAGATTTGTTATTGCTTATAATAAGTATAAATGTTGAGAGAGAAAATAACTTCCATAACAGCATGCAATGGTTGTATTCTTTATAATTTAACATATTTAGATTAACACTCAATTATTTGCTTCTATGGTTATAAAACTGGAATTTTATCAGTTTACTGGGTTTATTGCAACCCCCCGGACTTTATGAAGAGGTAGGTTTGTTTGCTTGAAAAAATAAGGAATAAATTTCATCTCCAATTCATTATTTCCTTAGGACACTTTCACTTAACGGCAGTGGAAAGTAGCTGAGCTGGTCTGCTTTCTCCTCCCTGCTACTGCCACAATTTTAATTGTGTCTTTTAATCAAGTTACATTCATTATCCTTGATCAGCTATGAGCCGAAATGAATAAATAAAGTATTATTACAAGAGACAATTATAGGGTTCAAAGCATTCTGAAGGCATTCCACGCTTCTAGCTTCTGGTACTGATATAAGTAAAGGAATACTTGTGGTTTCCTACTTGCATGAAGTGGAAGATTTCCAAGAGCTGGTGGTTCAAAAAAAAGAAGAAGAAGATATATATATATATATATATATATATATATATATATATATATATATATCCTAATGAATGTCTGCCTTCATCAGACACAACAAAGATCTCTCACGTCTTAGGAGATTAACTGTTTATGTGGACATGGTGCCCAATTGACACAACGTTACCCTTCCAGAAACAACTCCACATGGCCATGTAAACTTACCCTTTCTGTGTGATGGTCAAAAATAAAAATAGTAACAAGCAAAAAAAAGAGAAAGAAAAAGAAAAACCTACCAACCCAACCACCCCCGCCCATGGAATTTGGTTGGCTTTGTTTTGATTTTTAAGTTACTTTGACATTCAAGCTATTTAGTTCTCAAATCTTTGCTTTGGCTACCGAAGTGTCTTCTTAACACTCGTGGCGGAGCATATACAATCTATAGCGCTTAAACATACACAGACGTGTGTGCAGCCGTTTTGTGAATTTGCCTCGTTCGACGCACGGAAGATTCTTTTTTTCTGCTCCACCTTCTGTTTGTCATTTATTTTTCCACTTTATAAATACTTATTGGAAACTTCTTCTTGGAAGGAAGGAAGAAAAACCTTGCAGATTGTAAACATCAAGGAATTAAGATTGTTTAGGATACAGAAAGTGGGAATGGGGGATAAGACGCACAGGAGGAGGGAAGGAGGAAGGGACATTTAAGATGGAATATGGGGGCACCTTTCGAAATCCGAGGCCAAGTGAGACGATGGAAAATTCTTCCAAGCTAATGCAGTAGAAACCCTGCCATTCAAAAATTAGATAATTCTACTGGGCATAACCATCTATTGATGTTCCTGCAGGTTAGAGTAAAAAAAAAAAGCTATATTACAGATGCCATCAAGCTCGACATACAAAGCTGCCCTAGAAGGAGTAAAATCCTTGCTCTGTCTAGTTCAATATTGTCTATGCTAGACTGCTCCCAGGCCTGGGATCTTTCCCAGACTTTCCATTTAAGTTTCCTTATCTGAAGATGCCAAGGATTGAACCTGAGAATTTCCACATATAAATAATGTGCCACACTGTTCTCAGATTTGCCTTAATGATCTGTATCCGTCCTCTCACCAGCCGAGTTAATGCAAACTTCCAATGAAGCTCTCCTTCCTTCGGGGCTTTGAAGCAGAGGTTGGATGACCATCTGTCATGGATGCTTTAGTTGAGATTCCTCTATCGCAGGGGGGGTGAGATTCCCTTGGATTCCCTTCCAGTTCTACAATTCTATGACTCTGTGAAGCAGATCTGCAACGAGAGCCAGTGTAGTGTAGTGGTTAAGAGCGGTAGACTCGTAATCTGGGGAACCGGGTTCGCATCTCCGCTCCTCCACATGCAGCTGCTGGGTGACCTTGGGCTAGTCATACTTCTTTGAAGTCTCTCAGCCCCACTCACCTCACAGAGTGTTTGTTGTGGGGGAGGAAGGGAAAGGAGAATGTTAGCCGCTTTGAGACTCCTTAGGGTAGTGATAAAGCGGGATATCAAATCTAAACTCCTCCTCCTCTTCTTCTTCTAAATTGTGCTGCTTCAGGATGCAAGAAGTGAATGCAGTCTTATTGGAGCACCTTCTCCCTGAATAAAGATTCCAACACAGAGAAGGCTAGCTTTTCAGGGACCAGGCTAGACTAACCTCTTCCTGGCATCTAGGTTTTTTTAAAACACACACACACTTACAGGAGCATTCAAAAATGAAATGTGCCAACAGCCTAGAGTGATGCAGTTCATTATTCTACCTGCTATGTATCTGAAGAAATATTTGCTATTTTTGTCTTTTATCACAACATTCTGCTGCATGTATCGACCAGGCCTTGATCAAGTCAACATAATCCTTCATTAGATTTTAACCCAGGCATAGGGAAACTCGGCCCTCAGATGTTTTGGGACTACAATTCCCACCATCCCTGACCACTGGTCCTGTTAGCTAGGGACCATGGGAGTTGTAGTCCCAAAACATCTGGAGGGCTGAGTTTCCCTATGCCTGTTTTAACCCGTGCTGGATCCAGAACCCCAATAAATACAAGGGACTCAAGGCATCATGAAGACTAAACCCCATGCAAACTCGCAACAATATTAGCAAACTCTGCATATTGGCAAACAACAGATCTTGTGACCACCTCTCTTGATGCAGTTTTGCTAAACCGCATGTGCAATTTCTGACTGCTGGTGGTTTTATCTAGCCCAGAATTCTGTATCTGGCAGGGGCAGGTGGAGTAAGTAATTGTTATGAGGATCTGCATAAAAGAGGGCACATGTTGATATCTGTGATAAGAATATAAGGAGAGCTCTCTGTGGATGATCAGACCAAAGATCCAGCTCGTCCAGCTTTCTGTTCCCACAGATTCTTACAGAAGCCCATAAGCCGGACACAAATGCAATGACCCTCTCCCAATAACTTTGATAATGAAAGTAATATACAGTCATATAGTAAGCCATTGATAGCCTCACCCCTACCCCACTGATAGCTTTACCCCCTATAATGTTTCTGATCCTCATATGAAGCCATTCAAGTTGGGGGCCATCACTACATCTTCTGGCACCAAATTCCATAGCTAAAGCACAGAGCAGACATCTTCAGCTAGCTCTAGAATTAACCCGTTAATTAGCAAGAAAAGATGACAACCCTTTTGCCATTTGACATAATCCATAATATTGTATTAGAATAGCTCAGTCGGTAGAGCATGAGACCCTTAATCTCAGGGTCATAGAATCATAGTGTTGGAAGGGACCACAAGGGTCATCTTGTCCAACCCCCTGCAATGCAACTGGAATATTATGCACAACATGGGGCTCAAACCCACAACTCTGAGATTAAGAGTCTCATGTACCAACTGAGCTATCTCAGCTCGTGGGTTCGAGCCCCATATTGGGCAGAATATTCCAGTTGCACTGCAGGGAGTTGGAATAGACAACCCTCATGGTCCCTTCCAATTTGATGGTTTTATTATTCTAATTAAATTGGTTTTTTATTCCTCAGTCACACAAGGATTTATTTGATTTTGTTTCAAAGGAAATCCCATTTAGCTATAGATGTCTGCACTGGTGGGGAATGAAATCTGGCTCCTCTCACCAAAATATCTGTCCCTGCCCTCGAAATCCCTGCAAACGTTTCACCTGAGAAGGAAGCACCATTAGATGTTTCCATTGTGCCTTAGGCGAAATTCAGTGACAACCATTCCTCTGAGCAAACATGTTGAGGTTTAAAGCTCATCTCAATGGTGGCTTCCTCCTGGATGACAGCTGTGACAGCGATTCAGCTAAGGGTGCCAGAAGTGCCCCGGGAAAAGCAGAAATCCCCATGGTGAGGGCCTCCATGTGGGAAGACAACAAGGCAAACCTCAGTCATGCAAGTACTTGTCAGCTTCGTGGATTTATTTTATTTGCGGGGGGGGCATTATGGGTCACAACACTACACATCTTGACTAAAAGGAACAGGAGCATTGGAAACAGCTCTCCTGCTCCCCAAAATGAGAGCCATCTGGACATGCCCTTAATCTAATCGGTTACTGGCAGCCAGTACAAAAGGAATGTATCCAGTATAACATGGTTTGGTCCTCCTTCTTTCCATCAATTTTGCCCCAGATCTTTTTCCCTTCTCCTTGATGGTTCCTCGAGGGCCACAAGAATTTTCCATTTTCTTGGCCTAATGTCTTCGCTCCTTACACGCATAGAGCATTTGCCCCGTTACACAGTCTCTTCCATTGAAGTTACACTGACCCCAGTCTCTCCCCGTCCCCTGGTTTTAAAGTTCAATCAGCACTTCCTGCCACAAGGCTCTTCCCCTCTGCCCTGGAAAAACAACAACCCCATAAGTACAAAATTCCCAGTGGAAAGACCACAAGGACACATTTTCCATTGAACATGCCACAACAACAGTCTTTCCATTGAATATACCACAAGACTAATGTGTTTGAGGTATCAAAATGCTAAGATGAACTCAGAATGTTCATCTTGGATTCATTATATCCAGAATTGCTTGTTTATTTTTAGGGGTTTCCTTTTCTTTTCAAAAACTCTCACATGAGGACAAGATTTTCATTCAGTATAGAGACTGGGTGTGCAGTTTGTGTGTGTGTGTGTGTGTATGTGAGAGAGAGAGAGAGAGAGAGAGAGAGAGAGAGAGAGAGAGAGAGAGAGAGGAGACAGAGACTAAAAACAAGACTTGGAAGGTGCCAAAGTAATTTTGCACTTGCTTTGTGAGTAAAATATAAATAGGTTGAGCAAGTTAAAAAAAAAATCCATTAAATTGTTCAGAAATGACTCAACAGCTGGAAAAGCAAAATTTTTGATAGTATTTAAAGCTGCTTAGCAGCTGGGGAAGAAATGACTGTAAAAACACTTAACATTTACAGCCGTTCAGTGGCTGGAAATGCAACTTGTAATAAAAGGACTTTAACATTTCAGTGGCTGGAAACCACACAAACACACACACACACATACAACACACACACACACACACACACACAAATATGCACACTTGCATAGATGCATTCATAACATTTACGAGCAACAAAGAATCTAGACTGTAGTCCATGAAAGCTTACGCCATAATTCATTTGTTAGTCTGTCAGGAGCCGCAAGGCTCTCGCTTGGTTTTGCTGCAGCAGACTGACATGGCTATCCCAGTAGAAATCACAGCATTTATGATGTTTTATTGATCCAGATCGCAAAACAGGAATAATAATTGCTTGGGATTAATTGAGAGCGGCATCTTAAAAAGCAAAGACATCACCTTGCCGACAAAGGTCCGTATAGTTAAAGCTATGGTTTTCCCAGTAGTAATGTACGGAAGTGAGAGCTGGACCATAAAGAAGGCTGATCGCCGAAGAACCAATGCTTTTGAATTATGGTGCTGGAGGAGACTCTTGAGAGTCCCATGGACTGCAAGAAGATCAAACCTATCCATTCTTAAAGAAATCAGCCCTGCGTGCTCACTAGAAGGACAGATCCTGAAGTTGAGGCTCCAGTACTTTGGCCACCTCATGAGAAGAGAAGACTCCCTGGAAAAGACCCTGATGTTGGGAAAGATGGAGGGCACAAGGAGAAGGGGACGACAGAGGATGAGATGGTTGGACAGTGTTCTCGAAGCTACTAACATGAGTTTGGCCAAACTGCGAGAGACAGTGAAGGATAGGCGTGCCTGGCGTGCTCTGGTCCATGGGGTCACGAAGAGTCGGACACGACTGAACGACTGAACAACAATTGAGAGCGGCACTTATGCTCAAATGTGCCTGTGCATCACGCTCTTCCCTCTCATCCTAGATGTGTCAGAGTTGGTGGGTGATAAGGAAGATTCTCTGTGCAAGCCTGGAGGCATCTTCTCCTTTAAAATTGCATCACATGTCTCAGAATAAGCACTGCCACTGAAAGATTGTTCAAGTCATCGACCCTTGGAGTGGATTAAACTACAAACTAGGTGTCTCCTGCAGTTATGTGTACTGCTTCCAAATGGTTTTCATTCTTGGGCGATTTCATGTTGCTTGAGCTCTTCCCCATTCCTTTAGAGTTTCAATATTGAGTTTCCAATTTTTTACAAATTAGCTTCAGGTTAGTTACATTGTTTCATGTATTGAAACACCTCTGCAGTGGTTTTTTATTCAAACTCTTTTCTGCTGCATTATATATCAAATTCTCATCTATTATCAATATCCCTCTAGCACAATTCCTTTATCGTTTTGCTTCCACTATCTCGAATCCTGCCCGCGATTTCATTTGTTTGTAGTGCTTTCCAGATATTCCCCCCAAAAGGCCTCCATTCTTCCATTCCCCCCCCAAAAAAAACCCCATCATTTTGGTTTCTTAGAGTTTCTGTTGTGTTTTTCTTAGACTTGCCACTGACTTCCAGAAACATTTTGGATTCCAGGTCCACTTCCATGAATTTGAATGATAGTCTGGGGGAAGGAGGAAGCATGCCATAGGAAAGCATGTAGCTCAGTGGTGGGGCATCTGCTTTGGATACAGAAGGTTTCAGGTACACTCTCTTCCATCTCCAGGAAAGGCTAGCAATGTGCCCTGTCAGAAACCATGGAGCCCTGCTGCCAGTCAGGGTGGACAATACTGCGCTAGATTCACCAGATGCCTGACACAGTACAAAGACAGCTTCATAAGTCGCTATGTCTGGCAAGCTCAAGTCTGGCTTGTACCTCACTAAAGGCCTGATGGCATTGTACCTCACTAAAGGCCAGTTGATGGCATTATCCTGCATTTATGGACTTTGGTGTACTGAGGCCTGCAGTCAACTGTTATCCTCACTGATCACAAATTCCCCCTGTTGCCAGGTCCGGCCCACCCATGTGGCAAAGTGAGGCAAATGCCTCAGGCAGCAGGACCCATAGGGGCAGCATATCTCAATATAGAACTTTATTCTCTCCCCCGCCCCCGTTCCTGATGTAGATCTTTACTCACCCCTAAGTCCCTGATGGGAAGGGGGTTGCCATTTTGTGGTTCACCTCAGGTGCCAAAATGACTTGGCCCAGTCCTGTTTGTAGCTCACTTCTTTTCTCTCTGTTCCCTCCATCTTCTTCACTCTTATTTTTCTCCTCACCCTCCAAAAGCATCCTGGTTTCTTTGCCTCTTCTATGTTTCTCCTCTGTCACTCCTGTTCCCTTCCTCTTTCTTCTCCTTGCCAGACCAGACTCTGGAACTCTCTCATGCTGACCTTTTCACAGCTCCTGGATACACTCTGCCTCCTTCCACCAGGATCCCTTTTCATAGTTTGTCCTTTCCATTGGAAGACAACAAAATATATATTGAGAGAACGTTTGTCCACAAACCAGTATTCCAAACCAATGTTTGATTCTGGTTTTGGAATCTCGTTTGCAGGCGAGCCATGGTTTAGGCACAGCAGAGCTAGGAGAAGGAGGCTCCTCACCTTTTCTGCAGAGCGCAGAACTGTGTCAAGGGATTCCGATTACTGTCAAAGATTCCAGATAGCCAGGCAGAGCGAAGACACAATCATGCTGGAGTGCTTTTGAACAACTCTCCAGCTCTCTGGAGGTACCAGACTGTGGTGGCTAGCTGTTGTTTCTTTATTTGTTTTGTTCCACCGTCACTGATAACACTGTGCAAGATAGGTCGTTTTAAAAGGCTTTGGAGGCCAGATCCGGTCAGTGAACCCTACTGGTTAGACTGTGCTGGTCCCGTGGGTTACCCGAAAGGCGAGGTCCAAGTCCGGTCTGTGGTCAGAGGTGCAACGTAAAGGCAGTCCGTAGTAACTGAAGCTGGGTGCAGGGCAGGGAGTCAGGCAAAGTCAGGAACAGGTAGGCAAGCAGGGAACCAGGGCGGGTCAGGAGCTCAGGCAGGAAAGCAGGACAGGTTTCAAGCAGGAACACTGGCAGGAACTGGTAACCAACACTGTTGCTCCTGCAACTTGGGGCTGGGGCTGGCCGGCTTTTATCTGCCCCGAGGCATAGGGCGGCCCCGATCCTCTGGTGACTTGCCTCTCCTGGCTTGGAGGCGAGCACTCCTCCTGCGGGAACTCAGTTCCCTTCGCCTCTCTGCCCTGAGCCTCTGCAGCTCAGGAGAGGCTGGAGGGTTACCGGACCCAGAGGCAACCTCAGCTTCCCCTGACGGGGCTGATAGTGGAGCACCTGCAGGCAATGGGTCCTCCATCCCATCAGGAGCCAGAGCAGACTCAGCAGATGCCTGCACCTGAGGATCCAGCACAGGTGAGGACCCTTCAGACTCAAGCCCTAGCCCCGGCTCTGCTGGTTCTGGAGGCGGGGAATCCTGTGCAGGCTGGGATCCCTCAGGTTCAGCACCTGAGTCTGAATCCCAAGCCATCACATAGACTGTTTTCCTTTTTGTAGCTGCCATAGGTAGTGGGGGGGGGGGAATTATGGCATTCAGGCCTGACAATGTCAGGTGCTAAAAGTACTGTTTCTCAATGGTTGTACTCATACCCAGTTCCAGAAGTTAGTGTTGGGGGTTTACTGCTCAGCTCATTGCCGGTTATGTTTGGATGCCCCACAGAGTTCTGTTCTATCCCCTTACCGGCAGAGATCACCTGGAGATCTCTATTTCTATTTTCCCTCCCAGTCAGATGAGGCAGTGAATGCCCTTCATCAGTGCCTGGGTGTGGTAATGGACTTGAGGGATCATAAAGTTCAATCCAGGCAAACTTTAGAGGTAAGAACCAGCACCATGAATTGACTCAAGAAATGTAACAAATACAGATCAAACACAATTTGAGATCAATTCAAACTCCATCTCAAATTGAGCTCCCTCTCCAGAATTTGAGTTCCATCTAGCATGTTTTGAACCAACTGAAGTTTCTAGATGCTTTTCAGGAGCAGGTGTGCACACACTGATCATGTTGTAGCATATTTTGGAGCTTACTAGCACATAAATGGTTGCGGCAAGGCCCAACTTCTGCAGGAAAGGCTGTGGCTGGCCTTGCAGCTGGTAAAAGGCATTCCTCATCATAGGTCAGTGCCCACATCTGAGCATCCCAAAACAGTACCAGATCAAGGAGCATCCCAGGCTGTAGACCTGTGCTACACCAAACAGCAGAGGTTGCACACCTGTCCTCACATTAACTGATGCCCTGACCAACGTCACTTGCTTCTTATCATGATTAAGTTTCCATTTGTTCTCCCACACCCGGTTCCCTGCTGCCATCACAGAGTAAGTTGCGTTTGGGGTTTAGCATTTTTCAGCTGTCCACACAGACAACACAAGATGGGCAGTAAGTAAACATTGGATTTCTCGTAAAATTATGCCCAACAGACAGCAGTGCAGTTCTTCAATGTCCTTCAACTGTTGGACACTCCAAAGACATACAGTAAAATTAACAGCCAGCCACAGAAGTAAACATTGAAATGAAGATCTGTGAGCCAAAGTTAGATATGGAAAATAAGAGGCTAAAAGCAGGCATGGAGAGAGAGAGAGAGAGAGAGAGAGAGAGAGAGAGAGAGAGAGAGAGAAGAGGAATGGATGGGAGGGGGTCCTGGAGACAATTCTGCCTTGGCAAGATCCATGGAAAATAAAAGTACAGAATAGAAAACTCCTTTAAGAACACTCCATGATCTCTGGCCAGCACCAGTTTGAACTTCAGAGACTGTATGAGAGAGGATGCTATTTGCATTCTATGGGCTAGCAAAAAGGCACCTTGCAACCCATTTTCTGTTCCTGGAAGCACAACAAATATTAAATCATGGGGAAACAGCTGAGACTGAAGCTGGAGAATAAGGGCCGATAAGGATCATGGTGAATGACTAAATTTGGAAGAAGTCAGACACTGGATGCTGTGATGTTTGGATGAGGCAGACAATTAAATAACCAGGTACTTTTCAGAGGCAAACAAACAAACAAACAAAAAGACGTAGGTGCCAGGCTTCCCTTTTTTATTTTCAACAAAATCTAAAATGCAACCTATAAACTGGAATGATTAAATTCTTTTTACTTTCATGCATCTTCAGCCTAAAATCTAGGCAGAAGCCATCTCTCATTCTTGCCTAGTGGGGCAGCTTCACAATTACACTGCAATCCCAACCATGTCTACTGAGAACTAAGTCCTGCTGAATTCAGTGGGGCTTGCTCCCAGGTAAGTGGAGTTGGGTTAGGATTGCAGCCACCCTTGTTTTCCAGATCTTTTTGCAACTTGAGCTGGCTTTTAATAGCTAGTTACCCATGTTGCTACTTCAATATATATCTCTTAGGGCTGCTGATACTTTAAAGAGGATGTTACCCTGTTTCATGCATGATGCTGGCTGTAGTTTGCTAGCAAAGCAAGCATATGAAACCAGGCTGGATTTGGAGCATTATGCCCCAGGCTATCTCTTCCCCCAGTTTCTCCTGTTTGTCCCTCATGATGTTGGTTGATCTCTACTTCCTGTTCAGGTTTTTAGCTCTTGCCTGAGCACAAGTTTGCTTGTTTGCCGGATATCTGGCTTTGATTGTATCTGCTCCAGATCAGGACAACAGCTCCCCTACCTCCGGTTCTGTTGTCAACACTGTCATCTTCTCGTACCACGACTCCTGCTTTCTCTGCCTGAGCTTGGCTTTGTGTTTTGCATCCTGATCTTCATTCCAGTTGGATTGATCTTAATCGTCATTCCAGTTGGCATAGCTGATCTCCCTGCAGGCTTCCCAGCTGTGACCTTGCGTCTTGCCTCCGGTACACATTGCGCCTTCCTGCGCTGATCCTGCCAAGATGCCTCTCTTTCAAAAGGGTCTCACCATTCCTTAGCATGCTCCCCTGGGCTATGGACACCAGTTTCCAGATCTCAAGCCAATCCACACTGAGAATAGACATCAATCCGATCCACCTTCGGAATAGACGTCCTGTGTTGTGAATATGCATCTGTCGTCTGAACACATCTCAAGATGCTTAGAGAGTCCATGTTGTCCATGTTGTCAGGATATGCATTCTATCAAGAAAGACACTGATCCTACATTTTAGGACCTCAAAACACAGATGAACAGCACCTAGTAGCCTGATATATGTTCCATCTGTGTTAACTGTTTTAAAATGATGTTGTCATTTAATTATAAAAATCTTTGTTCATCAAATGGGGTTGTATCCAAAGCAGCACTAAGTCATGGTTCTGTCAGCACAAGGGAGACTCTCCCGCTTCCCTATGTGCCCCCTAAATATGTTCTGGGGTTCCCCCAATCCTCTCAAACAGATGTGGGGAGGGTGTGGGGTGCATACAGAGTAAGGAAAGGGACCACAAGGGTCATCTGGTCCAACCTCTTGCAATGCAGGAATCTTTTTGCTCAATGTGGGGCTCAAACCTATGTCCTTGAGATTAAGAGTCTCACGCTCTACCAACTGAGCTAGCCAGTTGCCCTTTATAAGAGCCCTGCATGAGCAAGTCAAAGGCTCATCTAGCCCAGCACTCTGTTCTCAGAGTTGTCAACTAGTTGCCCATGGGAATCCCACATGCTTTATTAGCTTCTTGTCTTTTTAGCTCAAACACTAAAATGAGAAAGACATAAAAATTCCAAGCAGCAGAATAATCAATAATTGACTCCATAAGCATTACTTGTGGCAGTTAATCCGTTTTCCACTTTACTAAACTGTATGTTGGAAGAAACTTCCCAAACTGGAAAATGAAAAGAAAACCTTCTTACATGTCCTTCTTATAGAAACTTGGCACGTGAATTCCACCATGACTGATTCCTGTGTGATCATTAAGGAACAGCAGGAAGGAAAAGATAATAGGTCTGCAGCACCTGATAGTTCCCTCGATATGCCAAATTTCACTAGCCTGAGCATTAGAGACTTAAAATTTCCTTAATGCTCAGCCCAGCTGCTGTGCATGATAACTTGGAGTGTGCATGAAATACCTCTAAGAATGAGTACCCATAAATGATGCAATAGGCCGTATGCTACCAAGAATGGCATTGGAATCCCTTTACAGGTGTGATGGAGAACAGGAGCAGTCAACAGGGAGCGATGCCTCCGTTTTCCAGAAAGGAGAGGGGGGAGGTGATTGGGAGGTAGGCATGGTGCAAACACATCAGCAGGAGTGCTGTGTTGGTTTTGCTGGGGCACCCACATGACGTCAACCTGCCTGCTGTTTTGCCGCTCTCCCTTCAGGCAAGCCATAGTAACACCAGTGCTGGGAACCCAGGTAAGCATCACAGTCCCTCCCTGCTGGCAGCTACTGATGGTGACAGAGATTATTATTCTGCCACAGCAAAATCCTTCATAAAATTGTTGGCATCCGTCTGTCTTGGGAGACGATGGATGAGTGTGCCTTTGGGGGTGAAGTCAAACTCAAACTGTTGGAAGGTTACAATGCCTGCTGTGGCTGTAGAGACCAATACGGGAGAGATATGTTTTGTTGCAGCTGGGGCAGGTGAAGGTGTCCAGTTGTGCTGTTGCAGGTGCACCATGGGGTTTCTTCTTTCTTCCCTCCTCCCAATGGCCATTCCTCCTCTGCTATAGATACATGACCTGACTGCCTGTCTGCAGGCACCGCGGTAGTCTTCAAGGGATTCCCACATGGAGGGGTTGCCAGCCTTCATGGTACTTTTGCAGATGCAGAATTGGTCTGCCAATGGGCTTGTGGCCTGAAGCCAGCTCCCCATAGAGCATGTCCTTGGGGATCCTACCATCTTCCATTCTGTGGACGTTACCAAGTCAGCACCATAATTAGTAGTCTGCAGCATAACTTCAGCATAGCAACATATTGCCTTCCTGTTCCATCAACTTCGCGTGATGCAATGGCAGAAGAAATTGTGGAAGTCTGGAAGAAATTGTGCCAAGGTCATTTTCTGTAATTCCTTAGGCTATCTGGGCTACAGATTGCCTAGAGAATCAGAGTTAGTGGCAGTACACCATAAGGGGTTCTTGTGTCTAATGAGCTTCCTGTCCCTCTAGGAGATAAGCCCATTGACCTCAGGAGGACATAAGTGGATAGAGATCTGTATGCCCTGATAAAGTAATGAACTGGAAGTGTCAGTGCTATCTTCTCAGCACCCCTAATCATCACAACATCTGCTCCAGATTCTGTTGCCTTTGTGAGCAAAGTTAATTCTACCAAATAATGTTTACTGCATGTCCCATAGAACAAACTTGTATATTTATAGAGAAATGTTATGAAGGTGTGTGTGTGTAGGATTCCAACTGATGAGGCAGTCTAGCAATATTATCTGTGACAATAACCTTATGTGTTCATTTTGAATTGCACCCTATATGGCATTTCAGTGCATGATTTAGAAAACATTTTCTTTGTTGGTATCCGTCTGTCTTGAGAGGCATGAATAAGTAGACTACTAACCCTATTCAATGAAAAATCTACCATATTTAGAGACTATTTCAACATCCAACTGCACCGTTTCCTATACAAAAGATGCACTTTTCTATTAGGCCATCCTTGGCTTGTCTTAAAAAAAAAATCCTGGATTCCCAGGCTCTGGTTCTCCTCACCATCCCTGGAAGTCTGCTGAAACCCGCCCTTTAGTACTTCCATATTTCTAGATGAAAGAGATGTCAGATTGGCAGGTCTAATATTTTGTAAAATAAGCCTGAATAAATTCCAGCTGTTACAATATGATCAGTCTATTTTGGCAAAAATAGATGTACAGTGCTTCCTCTAGGGAATATTTGATTTCACTATGAAAGTATGTAATTTATGAAATTAGAAGACACACCTATTGTTATTCCAAGCTCTTTTAAATATACTGTAAGCTTTTAATTACCTTGCAGTATGTTATTTTAGTACCTCCTTTTCCATTGGCTTTGAGAATAGAGAGCTCACGAAAGTTGTCGTTTGACAGAAAATCAGCATAGAAACAAAAAAAAAACCAAAAAAGTTATGTCCACCACCCACCAAGACGTCAACCACTATATACTCATTCCCAGTTCACCTGGATCATCTTTATCTGTGCTAAAGAAGCACTAAAAATAATAATAATCAATTGTTAGTCGAAAGTTGTACATCACGATAATGAATATTCAGTATGAGAAGTTTTTTGCCAAGGCCACCAAACAGTGTTCTGTGTCATGCTGCACTCTGAAAGCAGGCAATACAACTATCAACACAGCGCAGGAAGACATTTCCCATTTGCCGTGGCCAAACAGGGACACATTCCTCTCCCCACTACCTGGGGGGGAAATGCAATGCTCCTTCATCTGCTGTCAGGGGTGACACTAGACAGTCAAATCTGATTGATTATGTAGTGTGCAGATGTTATCCTGCTCACTCAATCCCTGATTGCCTACATTACATTCTGCTATTGTTTCATACCCTGCCTGCTCGCAGATTGCCTGGGGACAAGTAGCGAAGGTGGGGGATAAAAGGGCATCAGCACAGAAGAAGAAGCAGGAAAAAGGAGGAACAACACAGTGAATGATAGCGCTGTGATTAAATCTTCCCTCCAGCTTCTCTTCCTTGAAAGAGGCTTCTATTTTTCTGGCTTATTCCCAGGACACTTGGGAGGATTTCTTAAGATTCCTAAGAACGAGACAGAAAAATGGGAACGTCTTTTTGCAGTGGAAAAGAGTTTTTGAGAGAGTTTTGTGTTTACTTTATCATTGTAAGGTGGCCAAGGGGGGTGTCTCAGTTTTCCTTCTGAGTAAACATTTCCCCGACACACGGCAGCCTCCCCAGCTGCTCATATTTCCTGATCTGAAAAAGCCTGATAGGAGGAGTTGCCATGTGAGGCCTTCCCTTGGGCTTCAGTTGAAATGCTGGCACCTTGGAAGGCTGCAGAGTGCAGACTACTAGTGAGTTGATTTGCAGAATGAAATAAAAGACAATCACAAACACCCCTCAGTTACCAGAAAAGTAAAGTATGCATATATGTGTGATGCACACCCAAACATATATTCAAATGTGTAGAGATAGATAGTTGCATTTGGAAGCAACCCAATCTGTTTTGGAGCTACTCAACGTTGTTCCAATTTGACTACAGTTGTACCTTGGTTCTCGAATGCCTTGTGACTTGAATGTTTTGAGAGTCAGTGTGGTGTAGTGGTTAAGAGCGGTAGACTCGTAATCTGGTGAACCGGGTTCACTTCCCCGCTCCTCCACATGCAGCTGCTGGGTGACCTTGGGCTAGTCACACTTCTTTGAAGTCTCTCAGCCCCACTCACTTCACAGAGTGTTTGTTGTGGGAGAGGAAGGGAAAGGAGAATGTTAGCCGCTTTGAGACTCCTTCGGGTAGTGATAAAGCGGGATATCAAATCCAAACTCTTCTTCTTTTGGCTCCCGAACGCCACAAACCCAGAAATGAGTGTTCCGGTTTGCGAACTTTTTTTGGAACCCAAACGTCTGACGCGACATCCGATTGAGTGCAGGAAGCTCCTGCAGCCAATCGGAAGCTGCGCCTTGGTTTTTGAATGTTTTCAGAAGTTAAACGGACTTCTGGAATGGATTCCATTCAAGAACCAAGGTACGGCTGTAGTTGTTTGGGTACAAATTTGATTGGTTAAATCCAAAGCTTTGCTTCACCCCTTTCATTACATACCAGTATCTACAAAACATTGGTTTTCCATACCTTTTCACTTAAAAGCATTTGTATACATTCTTCCCTTAATGTTGTATTTTGCATACATTCCCCCCCCCAGTAAACCTTTTTAATGCTTTTCCATGCAGTTCCCCTAAAATACACATTTTATTGGCATTTTCCCTCAAAATACACTTAAAAAAACAAAAAACAGAAACAGCACCACAACATTCAGAGAAGTTTATAAACTGACTGATAACTGTGTTCCAATCCACATATAAGTTCTGGCCCAGCAAATTAGGTCTGTTTGCTTTTAAATGTGGAAGGAAAGAATTGGGTGTGTTTATAAACATACAATTTGAGCAAAAGTGGCAGCATTACTTAAAGCTGTAATATCAGCTAATAATGATAATAATAGTAGTGATAATAATAACTGTTATTGTTACAGGTAGGTAGCCGTGTTGGTCTGCCGTAGTCGAAACAAAATAAAAAAAAATTCTTCCAGTAGCACCTTAGAGACCAACTGAGTTTGTTATTGGTATGAGCTTTCGTGTGCATACACACGAAAGGTATCTGAAGAAGTGTGCATGCACATGAAAGCTCATACCAATAACAAACTTAGTTGGTCTCTAAGGTGCTACTGAAAGGAAAAAAATTATTTTGTTTCAATAACTGTTGTTATTATTGTTGTTATTATTATTTTATTTGTACTCTGCCTATCTGGCTGGGTTTCCCCAACCACTCTGGGCGGCTTCCAACATACGGTGGTCCCTTGACTTATGAATTTAATCCGTTCCGAATGGACATTCGTAGGTCGGGAAAAATCGTAAGTCGAGTCCCCATAGGAATGCATTGGGAGAAAAATATCCGAAAAAAACCGTAAGTCGAAAAAAACCGCATCTAAACTTCGTAAGTCGAGGAAACCACATCTAAAACAGCAACAATTTCCATTCGGAGGTTGAAAAAAATCGTAAGCACGGGGGGCCACTTTTTTTACTCGTAGCTCGAAAATTATGGAAGTTGGGTCATTCGTAAGTCGAGGGACCACTGTATATAAAAACATAATAAAACATTACACATTAAAAGGCTTCCCTATAGAGGGCTGCCTTCAGACGTCTTTTAAAGGTCATATAGTTACTCATCTCCATCTGACGGGAGGGCGTCCCACAGAGCGGGCACTACTACCGAGAAAGCCCTCTGCCTGGTTCCCTGTAGCTTCACTTCTCACAGCGAGGGAACCGCCAGAAGGCCCTCGGAGCTAGAAATTCATTGCCCCACATCAGATTCCCAGAGAACAAACCCCAAGAAGCACTTGCCAGCAGAGATTCAATAGAAATTCGACTCAGTTCATGTTTAAAAGCAAATCTACACTCCACACTTTCCAAAGCCGTATGCAAACCAAAAATGCAGCCATTCTCTGAAATTCACATTTTTCTGAATTTTGCAAGGCTGTCTCCAGCCAAGTAAAGTGCACTGCATATATTGGGGTAAAGAGTGTATATATATGCAGGTATTAATGGGGAAAACATACAAAAATGTATTATATTAGGGGAAGTTCCTTTGCAAAAATGTATATATTAGACTAAATATATCAGACTAAATATATATGATATATAATATCATAGAATCATAAAGTTGGAAAGGACCCCAAGGGTCATATACCGGTATATGGAGAAATTCAGACTAAATTGCTGATACATGTCATGATGGGTTTCTTTAAATGCAAACTGATGTGGAAATGTGGAACAATGAGAACCTGAGAGTAACTGAAATTTACAGATTTTCCCATCCCTGCTTGCCAGAGCCCATACTAGGTCTTTGCCTCTTTCTCAATCTCCGTTTCAAACTGCTACTTCTATGGCTTCTTTTCAAAGGCACACATAGATCTAGATTTTACCACCGGTAGATTGAGAGGAGAGGTATGCCCTTATTCCCTTTTGGACCCGTAAGGAAGATAACAGCTAATTTCTCACTGTTGAGAGCAATGAGTAAGAGATGCCCCTAAAAAGAGGATGGTATACAGTGGTCCCCTGACTTACGAATTTAATGCGTTCCGAATGGACATTCGTAGGTCGAAAAAAATCGTAAGTCGAGTCCCATAGGAATGCATTGGGAGAAAAATATCCGAAGAAATTCGAAAGTCGAAAAAACCCGCATCTAAACTTCGTAAGTCGAGGAAACCACATCTAAAACAGCAACGATTTCCATTCGGAAGTCGAAAAAATTCGTAAGTGCGCGGCCACTTTTTTCACTTGTAACTCGAAAAATACGGAAGTCGAGGGACCACTGTAGCCAGAACCAACCATTCGTTCAGGTTTTAACAGCCTTCCTGTCCAAACGTAACATTGTGATGCAACATTCACACCAGTAATTTTAGGTGACTGTAGGATCCTACACACATCTTACTTGAGTGTTTGGTCTACTAAATAGACTAGGACCTACCTCTGAGAGAACATGCATAGGAGCAGACTACCTAAATGTTATTATCACCTCCATTTCTTCTTCATCTACAAGATAGCCCCCCCCAAAAAACAGAATTCATTTATACTAGCAATAAACCAGCAACAACTTCATCTGTCCCAGGTTCATGTGTCTAACTTTCGTAGGGCTCAGTTTTTTTATCATGAATCTTTCCCCCCAGCTGGCTGCCACCGATAACCCAGATTCCTGTCAGGCCAGCTCTTCCTGAAGCAGCTGGTTCAGGTGCATTTTTATGAGACAGTTTGCATTCAGGAACAGGTTCCTAAATACAAAATATATGGATACCATGAGAAGTACTACTGCAGCTTCATAAGCACCTTGCCACAGCAATATCTGAACTCTCCTCTAAGAACACAGAACCCAACCACGAAATTACCATTGGTCAGATATTCAAAAGTCTGGGAGCCTTTTACTTCGGAAGTAAAACCAAGAAAATATCCTTCATGCATGTAAACAATTTTTTTCCCTTCATTGCTTTTTAGTAGATTCAACGAAAACCATATAAACAGCTCTGGTTTACTCTGCTCAGCCTTCACTTTTGAACCACAAAGCAGAAAGCTCAGTTCAGAAGCCAGTACATACTGTAACTTCCTTCTGATCCATGATCCAATACAAATACAGAAACCAAGTAATATTTCCAGCTAGTCCATCCAGGTCTTCAGAAAAGAAAAGAAAGAAGGAGATCTTGGTTTTCCTAGAATGGGGCATGGCCAAGGAATTCGCAAAACAATGCTTAAGCCTTCAGGAAATGCCCATGCCATTTTTTAAAATTGCAATTGTTCCAGACTTCTTTTCCATGGTCCAGTTCTTAAAATATAGATCCATATATACTATAAAAAGAACTTGAGTCATGAGTAATTAAGTTCTATATTTATGTATTATTTTGTCATCATTCCATCAATTTCAGGATCTTCGTCTGAAAACAATAGGCAATCGTTTCTAGTGTGTTCATCTTTCATCTTTTTCATCCTCCATTCACTGAAAACCCTAGTGAAATGTTCAGCCCTAGTGAAATGGGAATTTTTCAAACTTTTTCAGAGAGACCTTAGACAATGACATTGAGGGTCTCGTCTGACATGTGATCACTTTTGCTTGGTGCTTCCATAAGATCTTGCGGCTGGTGCATGAAATCAATATGAATGAAACTATGGTCTATCACTCAAAAATAAATGTGGGGAAACTCTTCAGATTTCTTAGTAGAAACATCAGCCTATAAACATCTGCCTTACACCACTGCTCTTCAACTAGTGGGTCAGGAGCTGATCCAAGGTGGGTTGCAACAGGAGCACTACCACTGTGCAAATATATGGTTGTTCTTGGCATCCATCTGTCTTGTGAGGTAATGGAGTGCACCTCTGGAGGTGAAGTCAAACCGGCCTCGCAGATGTGGTCCAAAGGAAAGCAGAGAGCTAGCATGGCTGTAGGAGTTGCCAGGAGGAGCCAAATAAGACACCATCCAACTGCTTTAAGGACTCTACTCTGGATTTGTGTAGGGTTTACCCCTTAGTCTTTTATTCACTCAAAGATGGGCTACCTTCCCAAGTCGATGAGCCCCATCTGCCCCCTCTTGACCGTTGGACCCACTATTGTTCTCATCTACTCAATCTGCCAGAGCCTGTCTTTGCATGCAGGGGAAATATCTAACTCACCAAGGATTTGAGTCTCATCAGCTCACTTGGTTTAGCAGGCCAGTCAAAGCCGTTTCCCAGTTGTGGCCGCTGTCACATGCTGACAGTTTTTGGAGGTACTCAAGTGTATGCAGTAGCAGCAACTTTAAAATTTCTATTATTGGCTCATTTCATGTCGATACACCTCAATATCAGTCATCCTTTTTTAAAGCAAATGTCTTTGGCAAACGTCTAAGTTTTTTCATTGCTGATGCTCCTCACAAAATATTCAAAGTAACAGTGCCATCGTTCTTTTTTGAGGCTGTTGTTTAGAGGAGCAAATTCACCCTCCAAACATCAGATCTTAGCAAGAACATAGAAGATTTTGTAAAAGAGGGGGCACCAATCAACTATACGGAAAGGCTAAACAAAGACCCTGTGTTCATCTTTCTTTATTGCTTTTTTTTAAAAAAAAAATAATCCTAAATTTATTGGCCTTTTTAAAAAAAAATTCAGACCACCTTCAAACTTAAACAAAATACAAGATTAAAAAAAATCTGGAACACATCTTATCCCCACAAACAGAAGGCCAAAAAGAAAAATCATAGCGATGGGTACTGCCTCCATGTATATCTACCCTGCCCCTCACTGCCTGCCCACCCTTCATTTTTTTCCCTTGAATTTGGCATCATTCCAGGGTTGGTGGTGTATGGAACAACTCCTTCTTGCTTTGTGTAAGCTATAATTCTGTTTTGAAACCCAGCCAGAGATGGGTGGATAGATGGATACATATATAAATATGGCACTGGGTCTGGTTTCACACATTTTAACTTCCAAACTAGGGAATCTGCAGTGACACATATTCATAAAATCAATGGCATTGCTACAGCTCATAAGGTTTGCCCCATTTGACCAGAATATTATCGTTTCAATCTGTAGGAAAGCGAGAACTCCAGATTTCATGGTATACAAACCTGGCAGCGATAGCCAACAAAAATAACCAACCCCTTTCACAGCACAACACTGGTTTACGTGAACGAAACAAAAACATTGCATCATATATAATCAGGAGTTAAATATTTACAAATATTATTTTTTATATTACATGTGGTTAATTGGAAAAGCAACCTTCCTTTTTTGTTTTGTTTTGTTTTCCTTTTCGGAATGTGGGGGGGGGGGGACTAATTCAAACCCAGAAAAAGTTAATGTTTATAGCAGGCCTAGAACTGGAAAACCAACTCAAGAAACACTTAATGTTTAGATCTACTTAGTGGTTGGAAAAAACAACTGCTTTAATACTCCAGTAAGTGGAAACATCAACTCCTTGTAAACAAACCTTTAGCGTGAAGATATTTCTCAGTAGTGGAAAACTCTGGTTGCATGGAGGAGACATTTCAGAGACCGTGCAAACTGATCAAGGGCTGCTGGGGTAACCACGTTCTGCCACTGGATATGACACTAATGCACTAAAATATTTTCCATGCTGGATGTTTCCTTAACAGCAATGCGTTCTGCTAAACATATATGTGGAAAGTATAGAAGGCTCGCAGACTGGAAATGCATGCCGTGTTTAACTCTAGTAGTCTTAGCTAAGATAAAGCGATAAGGTGGAAAAACAATAAGGAGCATTGATCTTTCTCTGGCTGTAGAATAATTCTCTTTCTGGCTGTTTTTTTAAAAGGCACATGTCATGTTCTGATGCCCACAGGGACACTCAATCAGTCCCCTTGAAAATTGCTGTGCGCATTCTTCAAGAAAATAGCTACTACAGTTTGAAAAACCTTTTACGTGCTCTAAATCCCAGGATGATAACTGGCAATAGATTTTACAATTACATGAAGTGAGAAAGACAGCACAGACACTTACATTGAAAAGAAATATCATACCCTCCAACATTTCTCCGATTAAAATAGGGACGTCCTATTCCATAATTAATAATAATAATAAATCTGACTGGGTTGCTCCAGCCACTCTGGGCAGCTTCCAACATATGTATATAAAAACATAATAAAACATTAAACATTTAAAAAACAAGTCAGTATGTGCCAGACTTATTTTTGCTAGGGAAGGAAGGACACGGGTGGTGCTGTGGTCTAAACCGCTGAGCCTCTTGGGCTTGCCGATTGGAAGATTGGCGGTTCGAATCCCCGCAGCTGAGGGAGCTCCTGTTGCTCTGCCCCAGCTCCTGCCAACCTAGCAGTTTGAAAGCACACCAGTGCAAGTAGATAAATAGGTGAGCTCTGGTTTCCGTCACGATGTCCCATTGCACCAGAATCGGTTTAGTCATGCTGGCCACATGACCCGGAAAGCTATCTGTGGACCAATGCCGACTCCCTCAGCCTGAAAGCGAGATGAGAACCACATCCCATAGTCGCCTTTGACTGGACTTAACTGTCCAGGGGTCCTTTACCTTTACCTTTACCTATGCTAGGGAAGGTGGGAGAAGTTCAGGTTACAGGTTGCATTTAAATACAATGGTACCCAGTGTCCTCTCTCTCTCTCTCTCTCTCTCTCTCTCTCTCTCTCTCTCTCTCCCTCTCTTGAAATGATAATAATGAGGTGTTGGTACACTTGATAAAAGTGCCATGGCTGCCAGAACAAAATGGCTGCCATAGTGAGGCACGGCTCAGCACAAAATTGAAAAGAATGCATTCATTGCTTCTTTCCACACACACACACACACACCACATAATGTCAAGCTTCTGCAAGAGCAAATGGTAAGATCCACCATGTTAAAACAGTGAAGATCCCAGATTCTAAAAGTTCAGGGCACACATGCTTCTGCTAGTCCTCTACTTTCATCAGTCAACAAAGCCAAATCCAGCCTAGATATTTTAACATTTTATTTTCCTCAGAACCAATTTTGCAGCTTATCTGTGACTCCCAGTAAAACCCTTTAGATGGCATGCAGGTTTAAAGGTTATTTACCTCAGTGAAATAGACACATTTATAACTTGAGCTGGTCTTAATTAGTCAATGAACCTAGTCCTGTGGGTCTAGAATTCATGGTGGTTCATCTAGCTTTCACTTTTATTTCTGTAATACAGCAAATCAAGCAGTGAGATAATTCCGCTGTACAAATTATCTCAACTAATCAATCGCGCAACATTTATTTTGAGGGAGGCACGATGACAGTTTTATGGAATTATTTCCACTTGACCATAAAGCTATGAATTTCTCATGCAACACAACTGTTGTGAGTCAGGCAGCATTAGCACCTTCGAAATATTTAATCTGAATTAGCCATCACAGAGATGATGGGATTGGAAACCCATTAAGTTGTCGTATATATTATCCATTCTGTAAATCCACCCTAGTCTCTTTCCTGAGTCTGCTAATTTTGCCTCATCTAATGCTCTTTCTCAAATGTAGATGTCCATTTTTTAAAATGACAGGATAAAAGACTTAAAGCTGGGTCAGATGTGCTTATTGGTTCCCACACACACACTACTAGGGTTTGGTTTTTTTCTAAACTAGGAGTGGTAGGGTTTGTTTTAAATATCATTTTCATTCTTTTTCCTAAAAGATTTAGCACCCCTCTCCCTCCCTCCCTCTGTTTTAAAGAAATCATATTCAGCAAGAATGGACCACGACAAATATACCCTCAAGATCTTCCAGCCCAATCGAATGGAGAGCACGATGGGAATTGTGGCAACGAAGGCAGCCAAGCAAGTCCCATGATATCTCACAACACAGTTGCATAGGAAATAGGAACTAGAGGGCGAGGGAAATAGGGCTGGAAAGGAAAGGACACAGTGTGCTCAGGAATCAGGGAAATTGTGCCAACCCCATTCTGACAGCCCTTTGGAAAATGGAGAGACATTCACATAAAACAATCTCTTCACCCCACAAAATCTTGGTATCAGGAGTTATTCTGCTTGAAGGCTTGAATTTAACCAACCTTTCCCAACACTCTTCTTTTAATAAGCTAAGCTCTGCTTGCCAGCCCCCTGCCATTTGCCCATTTACTTCCAAGAGGGAAAGCTCCCTCCCTAACCTCATTTGTGAATCCACTTCTCTCTTCTGCTCTGCACACATTCTCACTTCCTGCCTATGTCCATGTCTCCTCCACCCCCTCTGTTTGCGTAACCTCCCCCTGGGCACAAACCACTTTTATGGTAAGCTCCTGACTCTTCCCCTCCCCCTCCCCACTTTGCACCCTGCTCACCACCATCTAATCCTCCTTGTACATAGACCACCCCCATTCCTATGCCTCATCTTCTCTGATACTTTGCAGATCCCTTTGTGTGCGCCCGCCTCATGGTGACTTATGTTACTGCATCTTTAAATGAACAGAATCTTAAGAGTGAGCCTGTTGATTGGCTTGCTCAGTTTGGACTCAGCTACATTAGTCAAAAAGCAGCATTTTGAATGCGTTATAAACATGCAACACCAGATGGCGCTGTATAGCAGAAAACTTTTCCATGCGATTTCACATAGTGTTTTTTTCTTTTCTTTTGTTATAACGATTTGATTTCTGACTTATTTATAGTGGACCTGGGACTTCATGCTGAAAGACCGTATATGGTACCAGGAATGAAATGCATTTTGTGAAGGTACTATGGGATATAGGCAGCTGTGGAATGGAAGAGGGAGAAGTTTGAGTACAGTGAGAAGGGAGAAACCCTGAAAAGGAGGGGGGGAGTGGCTGTTTTAAATGCTGGCAGAAATTTGAATAAAGCAGGGGGGGTTAACACTTCTGCTATTGTTTTAAACCACCACTTTTCCCCTCTCGGTGTCTATATAAATCCTCTGCTGGGGGCTGTGCAATGACATTTTTACAGCTTTATTATATAATCTAGAGAAAAATCCAAATGGCCATGGCTTAAAGCAGGGGTGGTTTCCCTTTTTTGTCCATAGGCCCACAGGACTCATCTCTTTCTAATCTGGAAGCAGCATTTTAACTGGAGTTTATATAGGACTAACAATTTGCTGCCCATCTATGACACTTAAAATCAGACCCCGAGTCCATAGGGTGCATAGGGCAAGCTTCCTGCCAATCCCTGGTGTGGATTCCTTCTGCAAGGTTCTTCTGCTTTGAATTCTTTCTGTGGCTGAACCCTCCCCAGGACAGGGCAAGAAGGAAATCTAAGTGACTTTAGGAAATCACTCACCCATCACCCACCCATATTAAAAGGTAAGCCTCTAAACGGGTTCAGGAAGTGATGCACTGAGTGATATTAAAAGGTATGCTTCCTGTATGCGCCTTACAACAAATAATGTACTCCCAAATTCAAATGGGTGAGTACAGCAAGCTGCCCTTTTCCTTCCCAATTCTGTATTATTAAGCTGGCCAACTCCTTTCTCCAGTACAATCCTTTCCTGTCAGGAAGAGGCAGGCTTTGCCCTATAACCGAATGAAGGTCCATGTATACATTTCTGCGCTCTGACTATTTCTACCTCTCCCCTGAAACAACTGGGAGCATTGATCCTGTCCCTGTGACCTCAGGGCCCTTGCTGTTCTCACTGGTCTGTTTCTGAACACTTGATTTGTCGCACACATACAAAAAACAAAACAAAAACATTACTACAACCCAACAAGATTACTGCAGAGGGGAGTCATTAATCCCTGCCTCTGAATAAGCCCTGGAAATAATGTGAGGTAATTTCCTAGTTTAAATCTCTATTTTCAGACGGATTTTTAAACAGACTGCAGGCCACTTCAGGATCCAGTTAATTTCTCTGATCTGAGTTGGGCTAGATGAGCCTTGGAGTCCCTTCCAGCTCTATAATTTTATGAATCTATGATTCTATAACAGGAGTGCCAGCTTGGCCTATAAAGCCCTAAACAGCCTCGGCTCTGTATACCCGAAGGAGCATCTTCACCCCCATCATTCAGCCTGGACACTGAGATCCAGTTCCAAGGGTCTTCTGCATACCCTCCAACATTTCTCCAATGAAAATAGGGATGTCCCATTCCATAACAATAATTTTACTATTTATACTCCACACATCTTACTGGGTTGCCCCAGCCACTCTGGGCAGCCTCCAGCATATATAAAAACATAATAAAACATTAAACTTTTTTTAAAAAAACTTCCCTATACAAGATTGCCTTCAGACGGCTGGGGGGTTGGATAACTCAATACCCTCCAACATTTCTCCAATGAAAATAGACACATCCTAAGGAAAAGTGGGACATTCTGGGATCAAATCAGAAACCAGGGCGGCTTCTCTAAATCAGGGATGTCCCTGGAAAATAGGATCTGCTTTTGGTGGTTCCCTCACTGCCACTGGTTACAGGGAACCAGGCAGAGGGCCTGCTCGGCAGTAGCGCTCTCTCTGTGGAACACCTTCCCATCAGATGTCAAGGAGATAAAGAACTACACAATATTTAGAAAACATCTGAAGGCAGCCCTGTATCAGGAAGTTTTTAACATTTGATGTTTTATTATGTTTTTATATGCTGCTGGAAACCGCCCAGAGTGGCTGGGAAAACCCAGCCAGGTGAACAGGATATAAATAATAAAATTTATTATTGTTATTATTGTTATTATTATTCAGTGTGCATGGCCCTGGCACCAAAATTTGTGGGTGTCCGGCTCCTTCATGGGGAATTTTGTGGGTGCTTGGGCACCCAGGGCCCCTGGGAGTTGGCACATGTCCCAAGACGCAAAATAATCGAGCAAAATAGCCCATGAAACATGGCAATTTCACATGCATGGTATAAATCAGTACTTTTGGAATGCAACATGATGAGGTTTTTGAGCAGACAGTTTTGTTTACCAACGAGTACCAGGCAACCTTGAAGGTTATTAACCCTGAACTGAACTCCTCGAACTGCAGGTGCAAAGAAACCATATTTTGGAAATATGTTATCTGCCAATCTTATCTTTGTCAAAGTATCTGGCCTTTGCTTTTTATTTCCACAGGAACCAGATCTTGTCTGCAGCATTCAATAGAAACACATCAGAATGACTTGTTTTTGTGCTACTGATTGCCGCTAAAAGACCCAAGTTACCAGATACTCCTCTATATCTGTTAAGAAAAACTAATTTGGCTCGCCGAGGGCGCAAGTGTGTTTTCACCACATGTGTTTCAGTCAAAGATGGCTTTCCATGCTGTTGTTTCTCCTACACACCAGTTCCTGTTTGGCAGAGCTCTAAAGCGCTAGTCTTTCTTGATTGCAAAAAGTTGTGAAAATTAAATTAGTGGCACACTGCCCTCTGATTCATTGTTCAGCTATTGCTTTGGTTTGTGTCTGCAAGCACTATATAGCTGGGCCACCTTTTTAAAATGGACATTATCCTTCCATCTCATAGGACTGTCAGTGGTGCACCATGAATTATGTGGAAGGTGTCATCCCTATGTAGCTTGCTCCTATCTCAGATTTGTTAACTTGTTGTTGTTGTTGTTTAGTCCTTTAGTCGTGTCTGACTCTTTGTGACCCCATGGACCAGAGCACGCCAGGCACTCCTGTCTTCCACTGCCTCCCACAGTTTGGTCAGACTCATGTTGGTAGCTTCGAGAACACTGTCCAACCATCTTGTCCTCTATCGTCCCCTTCTCCTTGTGCCCTCCATCTTTCCCAACATCAGGGTCTTTTCCAGGGAGTCTTCTCTTCTCATGAGTTGGCCAAAGTATTAGAGCCTCAGCTTCAGGATCTGTCCTTCCAGTGACTTGATAATGATAATGATAATAATGATAATAATAATGATAATGATAATAATAATAATAATAATAATAATAATAATAATAATAATAATATAACTTCCAGTGACTTATCTTTGTTAACTTAGGTATGAGGTAAGCCTTATCAGTCACTTGGGATCATGATGTGGTGTTCATGAACTGCTTGTGGACTTCCAGTTGGTCACCATGAGAACAGGATGCTGGACTAGATGGGTGTTTGGTCTGATCCTGCAGTATTATTCTTCTCTGGGATTCACGGCACATGTAAAGAAATGCCTGGCAGCACTGGGATTCATTGGGCTGGTCATGTTGTGCCGATGCCTGATTATCGTCTTCCAAAGCAGCTACACTATTCCAAACTTAAAAATGGAAAGCGTGATGCTGGTGGTCAACAAAAGAGGTTTAAAGACTCTCCCAAGGCAATTCTAAAAAAAATGTAGTATAAACACTGACAACTGGGAAACGCTGGCCTGCGAGCCAGCGTTTGGAGAACAGCCTTTATCAAAGGTGTCATGGGCTTTGAAGACGCTCGAACTCAGGATGAAAGGGAGAAAGGTGCTCAGAGGTGGCAAACCCTCATTATGATCAACTCCCTCCTGGAAACCTAGGTCCCCACTGTGGAAGGACATGTGGATCCAGAATTGGCCTCCACAGTCACTTATGGACTCACTGTTAAAACCGTGTTAATGGAAGACAATCTTACTCTGCTACGAGTGATCACCAAAGAAAGAAGAAGAATAGCAAATGAACTGTCTTGAGAACAATGTCTGGCTCACCAGACCATGTAAAAGAGTTAAAAATTACAAATGAGCCGAGTGACGCTTAAGTGTTAACCTGAACCCAGTTTGATCTGGGTAACATTCTGGTCCATTTTTCTCAATTGTCCTTGCCATTTCAAGTGGAATAACTAACAGTGTTTAGTGTCCTGCAGTGCTGCCATGGGCTAGCTCATGTTTCTCAAACATCAAATGTGTTTCAGTTACAAGTAAAGTGATCCTTCATGTAGGCTGTGTGCTGATTTGCAACACTTTATAAACCAAAGAGGAGCAACTGGCAGCTCGCAGGCCACACAAGGCAATTTTACTTGGCCAAAAGACTCTTGTTAAAACACTAACAATTACAACATTCAAGTTCTCATCCAAAGTGTCTGGCCATTTGGGGGTGGTGGCAAAAAAGTTTGCAAATCTAACTGCAGTGTGTGTTGAAAGCCCAGGAATTAAAAAAGCAAATAACAAAGAACCACACATCTATTATTTGAAATATCTGTTGATTTTTATGTCACTCCCAATTTTTAAGTTCTTTCCAAAATTTTCGGAAACAGGGATTGTGTTTTCAAACCAACACTGATTTCTCTTTTGTTTTGCATTCCCAATGTGTAAACAGGCATGGATTATATTTGTGGCTAATGGAAGAATGAGCACTGCTGCCTTGACAAAAAGGGCATCAGCTAATTTACACAACAATGATGGTTTGCAGCCAGTTTGCCAGGGTGCAATGGATGCAATGTAGTAGAGATAGGTGGCTAGCTTTCTGCTAGCCAGTGTGTTGTAGTGGTTAAGAGCAGTAGACTCGTAATCTGGGGAACCGGGTTCATGTCTCCGCTCCTCCACATGCAGCTGCTGGGTGACCTTGGGTGAGTCACACTTCTTTGAAGTCTCTCAGCCCCACTCACCTCACAGAGTGTGGGGGAGGAAGGGAAAGGAGAATGTTAGCCGCTTTGAGACTCCTTCAGGTAGTGATAAAGCGGGATATCAAATCCAAACTCTTCTTCTTCTTCTTCTTCTTCTTCTTCTTCTTCTTTCCCTGAAAATGAATGCAAACATTGATGAATGCCCCAATTTTTAAAGGGCCTAATTCCCAATGTTGTCTGGTTTCCCAATCTCCAAAGGAACAAAGAACTCACCCGGGGGCAAGGATGGAGGCTTCCTTTGAACATGGAAAATGCCTGCTGAGCCCTTTTGTTCTTCCCCTGACTTAGAAAAAAGAAGAAGAAGACATTGTCAGCTTCACTACACTAGCAGCTTCTACTTCCACCAGGTATCGAGGGGTGTCAGGGACAGACTGGATGAGGAGAAGTGGTGGGACACTGAGGAGAAGTCAGAGGGGAAAGAGATGCTACTGATGGGGCAACAGGGTTTAGTGAACAGGAAGAACCTGTAACAGGGAGCAGTTCAGACTCCAAGACAGAAGCAGAGAAGGGTGGTCAAGAGACTACTGAAGCATTCTGGGAGTCTCCCTGTCATGAATGAGCCAGCCCCCAGGGAAGATTTACAGCTGCTCCTCCTCTTCACCACTGCCATCTGTTTGTTCACCTGTTTCTTGATTTGGCCCAGAGGAAACAAGAAAGCAAACAACAGCTTCTGTTGCTGAGGAAGAGGAGGAACATCTTCCACTGCCTGTTTGCTCCATGGCTCTCTGCATAGCAAACATGCAGTGGCAGTGATGAAACATCAGAGCAGCAGGAGCTGGCAACACTGGCAGCAGGGTGGGCAGATTCAAGGAGGAAGGAGGCCTGTTGAGGGTCTACCAAATCCTGGGGCCAGTCCTGTTCCTTCCCCACTGTACTCTTCCCCATCCCCGCCCCCCGTCTGCTCTACACATCAGTGCACACTTCTAAAAGTTTGGATAGTATGTGTTTTTGGCACAAGAAACAGAATTTCATGGAGCTCCTTCCTGAGTAGAAGGGCTGGGTCCACCTGGTTTTCCTGCAACGGTTTTAGAATGTATCAGCTTGCCCAAGCTTACATCTGCTGTGCATAAGGAGAAGGAGATTAAAGTTTCAAGGTTACTATTGTCTACCGGAGAGACTATTTGCGTCTCTTTCTTTCCATGATGTCATTGGCAGAGATTTGAATATTTCCTAAAATATAGAGATTTCCTCAGTGGCAACGACTTCCTCTGGTTTTGAGCCAGTTCTGAGTCCCAATCTCTTTCATGGGTCAATGCAGACAACAGAAGGAGATGGAAAACGGAACTGCTTAACGGTGCAATCCTATATATCCTTGCTCGGAAGTAAGCCCTGTTTACTTACAGGTACATGCAACTTATAGGGACGTGGGTGGCGCAGAGCCTCTTGGGCTTGCCAATCAGAAGGTCTATGGTTCGAATCCGTGCGATAGGGTGAGCTCCCCTTGCTCTGTCCCAGATCCTGCCAACCTAGCAGTTTCGAAAGCACACCAGTGCAAGTAAATAAATAGGTACCGCTGCGGTGGGAAGGTAAACAGTGTTTCCGTTAGCTCTAGTTTCCGTCACAGTGTTCCATTTTCCCAGAAGCAGTTTAGTCATGCTGACCACATGACCTGGAAAGGTGTCTCTAACAAACGCCTGCTCCCTTGGCCTGAAGCGAGATGAGCACTGCACCCTATAGTCGCCTTTGACTTGATTTAACCGTCCGGGGGGTCCTTTACCTACTTTTACCTTTTACCTTTACATGCAACTTACTCCCAGGTTAGGTAAATGTGTTTAGGATTATAGCCTCATTTGCTGACAAATCATGTTGGTTTCGCAGCATGATTGGAGAATAAAATTTAAAAGCAGGTGTAGGTTTATTCCTGGAATTATAGCTTAAACTAATTTTTTTAATTGAATTCATCAGATACTCCATGGTGGGTGTTTTTTTTATTAAAAAAAAATGCTTGAAAACAGTTGCTGGCTCTTTGATATTTGTATGTGATGTCTATAATTATATTATATTTTGATATTTTATTTCAAATTGAATTTATCGTAATGCAACACCATCATTATTATTTCTTTTACAGTATTTGTGAGTCGGGGTGGGCCTACTGATGCTGCACTGCAATTAATTCACTTTTATTAATTATGTTTATAATGCATAATGAATTTAAACTGCAATGTGAGACTAGACAAATAGTTCCTGTCATGCCACTGATGTCATTGGTATAGACTTTAAAACAGGTCCAGATGTCTCATATCTGCATTATTGGACAAGAAGCTTGCACCCGCTGTGCAGTCTAGAGATAGGCACATCTGGCTAGTGAAGCCACAGAATCATATAATTGTAGAGTTGGAAGGGACCCTAAGGGTCATCTAGTCCAATTCCCTGCAATGCAGGAATCTCAGCTAAAGCATCCATGATAGAGGGCCCATCCATCTGGACTTCAAGTGAAAAATCTGGATCAAGAAGCGTCCATAAGCTACCATCCATTGTAGCAAAAGCCCATATCAGAATAATTACTTACTACAAATCGCTTGCAGAAACTCCAAACACTCTATTAGCAAAACAAGCCTTCACAGCCTTTATTGGCAGCCGCACCTGGTCAAAGGGCATGGAGACCATCTGCGATCACTACTCCCTTCCAGACTTCGCTGCCCTGTCCTCATGGGACAAAGATAAAATCCGTGAATGGATTTTAGCTAGGGATGAAGCCCTCGATCTAGCACTATCCAATGCGACCAGATTATCCACGTGGTTCCCTCGCGTGAAGGCAGTCAGATCTCCGGCCCATTGTCTGAGTGACCTGATAAATCCCACGTTAAGAAGGGCCTTCACACTAGCACGATTCCACGTCATCCCTACAGCATTCCTGTTGTTGTTGTTGTTGTTCAGTCGTTCAGTCGTGTCCGACTCTTCGTGACCCCATGGACCAGAGCACGCCAGGCACGCCTATCCTTCACTGCCTCTCGCAGTTTGGCCAAACTCATGTTAGTAGCTTCGAGAACACTGTCCAACCATCTCGTCCTCTGTCGTCCCCTTCTCCTTGTGCCCTCAACCTTTCCCAACATCAGGGTCTTTTCTAGGGAGTCTTCTCTTCTCATGAGGTGGCCAAAGTACTGGAGCCTTAACCTCAGGATCTGTCCTTCTAGTGAGCACTCAGGGCTGATTTCTTTAAGAATGGATAGGTTTGATCTTCTTGCAGTCCATGGGACTCTCAAGAGTCTCCTCCAGCACCATAATTCAAAAGCATCAATTCTTCGGCGATCAGCCTTCTTTATGGTCCAGCTCTCACTTCCGTACATTACTACTGGGAAAACCATAGCTTTAACTACACGGACCTTTGTTGGCAAGGTGATGTCTTTGCTTTTTAAGATGCTGTCTAGGTTTGTCATTGCTTTTCTCCCAAGAAGCAGGCGTCTTCTAATTTCGTGAGTGCTGTCACCATCTGCAGTGATCATGGAACCCAAGAAAGTGAAATCTCTCACTGCCTCCATTTCTTCCCCTTCTATTTGCCAGGAGGTGATGGGACCAGTGGCCATGATCTTAGTTTTTTTGATGTTGAGCTTCAGACCATATTTTGCGCTCTCCTCTTTCACCCTCATTAAAAGGTTCTTTAATTCCTCCTCACTTTCTGCCATCAAGGTTGTATCATCAGCATATCTGAGGTTGTTGATATTTCTTCCGGCAATCTTAATTCCGGTTTGGGATTCATCCAGTCCCGCCTTTCGCATGATGAATTCTGCATATAAGTTAAATAAGCAGGGAGACAATATACAGCCTTGTCGTACTCCTTTCCCAATTTTGAACCAATCAGTTATTCCATATCCAGTTCTAACTGTAGCTTCTTGTCCCACATAGAGGTTTCTCAGGAGATGGATGAGGTGATCAGGCACTCCCATTTCTTTAAGAACTTGCCATAGTTTGCTGTGGTCGACACAGTCAAAAGCTTTTGCGTAGTCAATGAAGCAGAAGTAAATGTTTTTCTGGAACTCTCTAGCTTTCTCCATAATCCAGCGCATGTTTGCAATTTGGTCTCTGGTTCCTCTGCCCCTTCGAAATCCAGCTTGCACTTCTGGGAGTTCTCGGTCCACATACTGCTTAAGCCTGCCTTGTAGAATTTTTAGCAAAACCTTGCTAGCGTGTGAAATGAGCGCAATTGTGCGGTAGTTGGAGCATTCTTTGGCACTGCCCCTCTTTGGGATTGGGATGTAGACTGATCTTCTCCAATCCTCTGGCCACTGCTGAGTTTTCCAAACTTGCTGGCATATTGAGTGTAGCACCTTAACAGCATCATCTTTTAGAATTTTGAATAGTTCAGCTGGAATATCATCACTTCCACTGGCCTTGTTGTTAGCAAGGCTTTCTAGGGCCCATTTGACTTCACTCTCCAGGATGTCTGGCATTCCTACAGGGTGTATTTTCCAATACTCCGCTGGATCTTCGACTCTGCCCATGCAACAAGGGAAAGATAGAGGTGTTTATCCATATTTTCTTTTACTGCCCTCTATATGTTACAGTTGGACCCAGGCTTTTCCTCTTAATCCCGCCAACCATCGCCCGGGACGACGACCACATGAAATACTTATTGGTAGACGCCAAGCCCCTGGTCACACGTGGTGTGGCTATCTACATTTTACAGGCACTGAAACTCAGGGCCACCTCTTCGGCTAACTTGCCCTAGACCTAAACCTATGTAACTTCCTGACATAGTCACTGTCAACATGCCCTGTTATTGCTTCTTATTTTATCTGTTTCATTCAGCATGATTTTATACTTAAAGTTTTTAAATGTATTTGTGCAAAATGTATAAAATGTATCTGTTGTATTTTATGTACATTCGCGACAGGTTTCCACCTGGTTTCTCATTATGTGCTATGGCCATAAGGCTAATGCAATAAATAATATTTGAATAAGCTACACAACTGCTCTTCTCTTAGAAGAGTGCAAACTCATCAAGGATGGGCCATCTATTCAGTTCCCAGATCTCAGATCCTACAACCAACAAACCTTGTATGGATTTATTGTCCCATATTCTGCCCATTGTTATCTCCAGACCCCTGATTCAGATGTAACAGAGAAACAGAGGTTGGTGTCGTCTGTGTATTGATGCCACCTTGCTCCAAATATCCTTATTGCATCTCCCAGCTGCTTCATACAGATGTTGAACATGGGGGATAATATCATTCTTTGTGGGACCCCACAGGATTATTCATATGGGAACAAGCATGCACCCACCAAATGTCTGCTCTCTGAAACAGCCGCCAAGATAGGAGCAGAACCACCATGGTGCCTTCAACTCTCAGTGCTGTGAGCTGTTCCAGGAGCATGCCATGGTTGATTGTATCCAAAAGCCAATGAGCTACCAAGGGTTGCACTCCCCTGTCTTCTCCTGACAAAAGTCATCGTTCAGGGCAACCAAGGCATTCTTGGTGCTGCACCGGCATGAAGCCAGATTGAAAAGTCTCTAGAAAATCTATGCTTGTTTTTCAACCAGGATATATAAAGAAACGAACTTTCTCTGTGACGGAGATATCTGTACCACGTTATCAAAATCACTTGGGGATCCAAAGGGAGATTTTATTTATTAATAGGCTCTGTGTCACTCTAGCCTGTTACCTCCGGGCCTTTGGAGAGAGCTATCAAAGATAGAGGGAAATGAAATGCCATTCAGCATTGTCCAGGGTCCCTTTTATCACACTATCAGAAGAGGAGCTTTAAAGTACCTTTGTCGCATTTTAAGTGAGCTTCGTAGAATGGTATAAGCCCCACGCTGACTATTCCTGCCTGCTAGCCCTGTAAATGACAGAAAGACAATTTGATCAGGGATCATATGGCACTGTCGTGAATTGGATTCCCTAGGGCAAAAAAAAAGAAAAGCACAGAAACAGTTTTTTTTTTAGTAAAATCTATACTAAAACCTGACTAAAATCAATATGTTCATCGTGATGCACTTGTTCAGTATATTCTATACTGCACTGTGGGAAGCAGATTCCCAAGCATTTTTATGTGTACACTGGAAATACCAGTATAATTAACAGATTTGCATCTCATTTCTTCCCTGACTGCCTCCACATTGAGTGTTTAAGGTAATGAGGACCAGTCACACAATTAAATTATGCCCAAGCTGAACGTACTTTGAAACAAATTTTATTTATGTGTGTTTGTGTGTGTTGAAGTGAGTGAGAAAGAAAAGACAAATATCTCAAATTAGCCCATTGGGATAACCGGAATAAGTTGCTTAGTTGGGAGCTGATGGATTTGAAGCTTTTAAATAATAACCATCTGCAGATGGGGGAGAAAATGCAATGTGAAAGGAATACAGAGTGACTGAATGACATTCATCCACACATTATCATCAGATCAGGATTTAATAATACAGAGCATTAGAACTGATTGGCAGTGAGATTGTCTCTTTAACGGAGAGATTAGCAGGTCAGGCATTTCCACCACAGCTACCATTGCTCAGCGATTTAGGGAGCAAAAGGCAAGCATTTCCCCCACCTAAATTGTTGATTCTACAGTAGGTTTGTGGGGGGGGGACAGAGATTGCCCTCGGTACAGGGGCGGAGGAAGGGGGTGCGGTGGGGGTGGTCCGCCCTGGGTGTCGCCACTAAGGGGAGTGACAAAATGCTGGACGGCACTCACCACGGGCCCTGAAGTGCGCCAGTAGGCTCCGCGCTGCCCCAAATAGTCCGCCTGCCGCCTCCCCGTCAGCTGTAGGGCAGCAGAGTGGGAGCAGGCAGGCAGACTCCTTGGAGGCCCCACGGGGCATCCTGCCCCAGCTCGCCCTGCCCTGCAGGTGGCTGGCCCTGCCCCTGGACGCAGGGCAGGCTCGCTGCCCCGCCGCCCGATCAGTTTGCTCTGCAGCTGCCTCAGTACATAGGTAAAGGTAAAGGGACCCCTGACCATTTGGTCCAGTCGCGGACGACTCTGGGGTTGCGACGCTCATCTCGCTTTATTGGCCGAGGGAGTTGGCGTACAGCTTCCAGGTCATGTGGCCAGCATGACTAAGCCGCTTCTGGCGAACCAGAGCAGTGCACAGAAACACCGTTTACCTTCCCCCCGGAGCGGTACCTATTTATCTACTTGCACTTTCACGTGCTTTTGAACTGCTAGTTTGGCAGGAGCAGGGACAGAGCAACGGGAGCTCACCCCGTCGCGGGGATTCGAACCACCAACCTTCTGATTGGCAAGCCCTAGGCTCTGTGGTTTAACCCACAGCGCCACCCGTGTCCCTATGCCTCAGTACATACCATTCTAGGTTTAAATGCTGCAGTCCTCTGTCCAGTTACTCATGTGTGAGTGATTGCAAGAGTGTACTCAAAGCCCATAAATACAGTCCAGGGGAAAATATGTCTACTCTACCTTTGTGCATAATTTCTGGTAATTTCAGTGGTGGTTGGGTGTGGCTAATCTCTCTCCCCCCCCCCCCATTCCCCAATTAGTTTCAATCCTCAAACTTTCTGGTGCAGAGTTGTCTTCATAAATTCTGCTGATCTTAGTGGAGCTCTTCCTGTACCATATGCCTGCAGATCTATTTTCAGAGCAATTGATGTGTGGTGATATGGTTTATGAGGGATGTGGGGAATACAAACAAAAAGAATGACCTGGGTCACCCTGCTCCTTCACAAGAGATACTGGGACAATTTCATCACTTAGTATGCAGCCTGACCAGAGGCCCTGAACAGAGAGAGAACCAAAATGACGATTGACTCCTTAATGGAGTCAGGGTCCTGGCAGCTGCCTGATCCCACCAATTTTTAGTGCTCACCATCGAAACATTCTCACCTCATAGCTTAGCTCTAAGCATGTGAATTAGCTCAGCGGAGTTGTCAACAGAGGGCCGAGAACAATTGTCAAATGAGTCGTGAAAAAGAGGGCAACCCTAATTGTTGCAAAGGACATTCTGAAAAAAGATAAATTTGTTTCCCTATCTGACTAATCCATCTGCATTTGTTGGCAGCTTTGAGCCCTGATCCCTGATGGGGCACAGCAATAAGAAGATTAGGGCAGACAAATCGCTATTGGAGCACGATGAAGTAATGTAGCAAATAGAGAAGAATGAAGCTTTCGCCGCCTTGGCGCATGAGCACATCCCTCTGCTGACTAGGAATCCAATGCTCAGTGCCACGGTGCTGTTTCATATCAAGATTTGAAAAATCATTACAAGCTGCGTAGGTATTGGAGGTGCAACCAGATGAAGTTTTCTTTGTTATGTTTAGCCCATGGAAAATGTTGCTAATGTCCTGTGTCAAGAGAGGCTTAACTGACCCCAATTGGCCTAACTAGTCTGGCGGTGTTTTCACAAGTCTGACCCATTAAATACTCCCCTTTGTTATTTCACAACAAACCAGCTCTTTCTTTTCTTTTTTAATGAAACTTCTTGAGTGTATGGAACTCAGTTCAGGCAACAAGAGAAATTCCATGACATCATTTGCAGGTGGGCTGGGGAGAGGTATCTTGTGCTTGTCAAGTTTTTCACTTTACTGGAATTTACCAAAGGGGGGTGGGGGTGGGGGTGGAAATAGACTTGCTGGCTTCTATCCATCTGACTTTCTCCAGGACACCAACTTACAGCAGATGAGTCGGCATCTGAATAAGAGCTGGGGAAACTGGCTTCCTTCACCGAATCATTTCTAACATTTTGAAATCTGGAAGAAGAAAAAATGGCAGCATATCCACAAGTGGATATAAGGCTGGTCAACTGTGAAGCTACAGTTGTGATTGTATCAGCACCAGTCAAGATTGTGTCCAGATATTAAGAAGTTGGGGGTGATTACATTTGTTGAAAGACTGGTCAGTGCACAGCCAAATGAAGATGGCAATCTGGACACCAGGGGAGGGGAGAAGAGAAAGAACGGATTTGCCATAGATCCAAAGGCATAAGATAATCCAGTTGTGCAAGGTAGGCCACAAAAGGGGAATGAAGAATGTTGATATTGGAAAGTCAAGGGGGGCTGGAGGAAGAGTATTGATATCACAGGCAACTAACAATTATCTTCGCAATGTTCTTTCAGAGGTACATCTGGTGTATGATAACTGTTAGGGGGATACATAGCATTGGGCTGAATAGACTTTGCATTTGATTACTACTTCAGAAATGTGATTTTGAGATGGAAATTCACCACCCCCCAAAAAGGGAAATTCGCTGACTGAAATATTCACCTCTTACTGATTCTGTTCAATGCCATTATTTTCACAGGCTGCAGCTGTCCAGAGCCATTTTTTCTCCTGCTCACTGTTCCTTCCCCCTCCTAGTTTTGTCAAATGCGTGATCCAGCAGCAACTGGGGTGATGTGTCCTTGCTCTTGGTAGTATAAGAAAAAGCAGTGTGGTTGCAAGTAAGCTTGAGGAGATAGATAGGTAGAAAAGGGAGGGCTTGCACACAGTGAGCAGGAATCTGAAACCAGGATGGATGTAGATCTTGGATTTCTAGTTGCATTACTACCCCTATCAAGATGCCATCAGAAATTGGAGGCCCTGTGGGATACACCCCACCAAAAGGAGGGTGGGGCTGGGCAGTACTTGTTGGCTTCTTCATCTCTATGGGCTTTTCCCATAAAGAAATGGAGGCATGTATATCAACCCATTCTCATAAATACTGTACTTGGAGCTTGCATCAGGGCTTGGCATCTTTGGCCACATGAGATGCCCATGTCCAAGTTGGAGGCTTATTGACAATCTCTGGAGCTCCCTAGACTCACTGCTGTTACTTCTTGCTTACTGCCTGTTCACCTGCTTTCTCCAGGTGAGCAAGGAGAAAGAGCAGTAAGCTCTGTGTGCCTTATTATGGAGGATAAGGCTAACAACAGCTACTAGACATGATGGTTATGTTCTATGGCAGCATGCTTCTGAATACCAATGGCAAACTATTGCACTCAGGTGCTGCTTTGGGTCATCTGCCTGGCCTCTGTGAGAACAGGATGCTGGACTTGATCGGCCATTAGCCTGATTCAGCAAGGCTCCTTTTATCTTATAGCTTCAGGTTTTTTAAAAAAAATAAAAAATTAATCACTCAATGTAGCAAGTTAGATGTTTAGTTCAGTCATCACTGACTGTTAAATTCTACCAGGAGGAAGGAATGGGATTATATCAACATGACCCAAAGTCAGCATTTCATCAAAAGTTTTATGGGGTTCATTATGAGTTCCGTATTGTCCTTCTAGCTAACACTGAAACTAACAGACTGAAACGTTGAAAGCAGACATTGAACTTGGGTGGCAGCCTTTGCAAGTTTCCGCCCCCTAGCTTATGGCACATTTCCCACAAAATGCTTTCATTGATGGTAGTTTAAAAGAATGAACTGTGTAGCTTCCTTTTGAGGAAAAGCATGCAAGTGAGCATTCACATTTCATTCAGCAAGTCCATTTGTGACAGATAAGAAACACCTTGGGCTTTAGATCAGATGCAGAGAAGTGGGACCCTCTGTCACGTCACATACCGTATGTTTTATGACTGCTTATGAAGACAAATGGCTGAGAATCAGACACTGAGCTCTCTTCAAATCCCAGCCTCCCGAGCAAAGCTGTATTGCTTCTTTCACTGATGTGTCTTAAAATGTCACAGTCAGAAATCCCTCATTCCACAGTGTCTGCGCAGCTGCAAGTAGTCTGTTGAATAGCAAGCACTGAGATTGTTTGAACCTTGGGACCTTTGGGCACTGAACTATCCATCAGCTGTGTACCTCTTTCATAGGATAGCCGCAGCTGCAACATACAGGCTGGACTCACAAAAGGGGCACAATTCGTGCACGTGTGTCTTCTGCCATGTGTTAAAGTGAATCACATTTATTAAAACCAGATCCATTCCCCTGGAATAGATATTCCTTTACATGGACAACAGAGACAAGGAGAATTGCTGCCATGGAACCCTCACAAAGCCATCACACTTGATCCTTCTTAGAAACAGAGACACAAGGACAAATAGAAGAAGATGCCTTCACCCCGGTATGGCTCCCCTTCATCACATACACAGCCCAACAAGATGACAAGAATCCACCAACAGCGTATGAATCAATATGGCTAACCTGATTCAAAAACACCCACCCACCCCACTCACACACAAAAACAAAGTTCAACACAGTCAATCACAAATGAACAACCGCACCCTAGGCCAACCACAATTTCTCTCACCACCAAAGGAACACAAGTGAATAGCAAAGAGAACCTGCACAAATGATGCTGACACAAAAACCCACACATACATTAAGCAAAAAATAGGACTTAAGCTTTGGGGCTGGCCAGAAGATGACTTCCCATGCCTCTCATCTGGAATTCTGATTTAAAGCATGATATTTATCAAACCTTTGGTCCATTTAGGTCAGTATGCATCAAAGGGTGTTGTTCTACCCCTGTCTCTTAATTTCTTCCAAAAAAGGCATGTAGGACAAGACCATGAATACATCGAAATAGGCACCATCCAAACACATTGAGTACAGCAGTGCAGAAAGGTGGAATGAAAATTTAAATTGGAATAATCATGCTGCGTGTGGTGGGGTAAATCCACATTAATTCTTGCAATTCCTTTTTCAATTTCTGCATTTGTCGACTTGTTGCATTTACGCAGCTATATACCACCCAGGTTCCTTTGCTGCCAATACATAGTAGGCAGTATCTGAGTAAGGCTGCAAACCTAACGCTGGAAGAAAACCCTATTGAATTTGACAGGGCTTTTTTTTCTGGCTAGGATTGTGGTGTCAGTCATGGCTAATTTAAGTCCATTGATTTTGATGCATTTACTCTGAGTATGACTGAGTATGTCAGATACAGTCCAGCCCACTACCTGTCTTAGCCTGTAATCCTTGCTGGCCACCTCAGGAAGCTGATTTTAGATGTCATGAAAAGACAGCAAAGTGCCAGAAAGAAGGAGACGCGCTTGTGTGATTTTCTGCCTCAGCTGTCAAAATGACTTGACCTGCACTGGGTACAAACCATCAAGACTTGATGGGGAGGGGACACCATTTGCGGCCCTGGCACATGCTGGAAAATACCTTGGGTTGGACCTGAGCCGCAATGAACTGAATGGAACTTATCTCTGAGTAGAGATGGATGGATAGATAGATAGATAGATAGATAGATAGATAGATAGATAGATAGATAGATAGATAGATAGATATAGATAGATGATAGAGAGATAGATAGATAGATAGATAGATGATAGATGATAGATGATAGATGATAGATGATAGATGATAGATAGATAGATAGATGATAGATAGATAGATAGATACATAGATAGATAGATAGATATAGATTAGATAGATGATAGATAGATAGATAGATAGATAGATGATAGATAGATAGATATAGATGATAGATAGATAGATATAGATGATAGATAGATTAGATAGATAGATAGATAGATGATAGATAGATGATAGATGATAGATAGATAGATATAGATGATAGATAGATAGATAGATAGATAGATAGATAGATAGATACTTTATTGTCATTGTACTGTACGTAGTACAATGAAATTGAATGCCATCCCACATTTACAGCCACATACACATACATACCATCCATCACGATACCCCAAAGATCATATCATTTGGTTACAGCATTTAAAATAAGTTATAGCTCTTGGATAAAAACTGTTTTTTAGTCTATTTGTTCTTGATTTAATTGTTCTGTACCTCTTGCCCAAAGGCAACTGTGCAAACAGACTATATCCAGGATGAGATGAATCCTGTAAAATGTTGTTTGCTTTTTTGAGACGACAGGAGCTATATAGTTCGTCCAAAGATGGGAGAGGATGACCGATAATCTTTTGGGCTGTGGTTATGACCTTCTGGAGCATTTTCCTGTCGGTGACTGTGCAACTGGCAAACCAAGCACATAGATAGATTGTGTTGTGAGCGTTTCCCTTACCCATTTTGAACTTTGACTTGGAGATGTGCCTGGACTCTCCTGAGGGCAGTTCTTGATAGATCCAAAGCCTAATGGTGCAGACCCAAACCGTTAAGCAGGTGGGAATCCTCTCCAGGTTTATGTGTGCCTCCAGGTAAAAATAAGCTCAACCTCGCAGCTTTTGTTTAGAAGGTCTCTCAGTAATCCTGAACTCAAATGTGCATCCCCACATCAAAGCACAGGCAGCCTGCTGACTTGCTATTAAACAAAACAAGGGAAAACAGCTTGTTGTGACATGTTGTTTGTTTAAATGTGTTCTCCCCCCCCCCCCAATTTGATTGATTTTTAATTAAATAAGCTTGAAGGAGGGATGACTTGACACTGTCAGGAAATCAGACGTTGTCAGCCGGGACCCAAACAAGCAGCTGCAACCTCTGTCAGAGGATTGTGAAGGGAGCGTTTTCCCAACCATCTCCCTGTTATCTCAGCAGTAAGTTGCTAAATGCACAGATCTTCTTATCTTCCTATAGATCTATAAATCTCACGAACTGTTGCAAAGGAATCCTCAGTTTCCAAAACAGAGTTGAATAGAAGTTGAAAGTGGAGGACTAGTGGCAGACAGGCTGGGCTGGCAATATTCTCTTGCTGCTGTCATCATGTCACAGTAACCTGGGCCCTGCCTGCAGACAATCAACTGCCTATTATGTTTATTATTCTGATTATTAATTGAGTTTCTTACCTTGCCTTAACCAGAAGGTCCTCGGGGCAGATCAGAGGGGGAATTGAATCCCTCTAGCCTATTTCAAGCAGGGTGGATTTGATTTAAATCAAACTGATTTAAATCACAATTTAAATCACTAGCAGGGTGGATAAAAATCAACGATTTTTTTAAAAAAAATCAGATTTTTTTTATTTAAATCTGATTTTTTTATTTAAATCTGATTTTTTGATTTCTTTAAAAAAATCGTTGATTTTTATCCACCCTGCTAGTAAAGAAATCAAAAAATCAGATTTAAATCAAAAAATCAGATTTAAATCAAAAAAATCTGATTTTTTTTTTAAAAATCATTGATTTTTATCCACCCTGCTAGTGATTTAAATCGTGGTTTAAATCAGTTTGATTTAAATCAAATCCACCCTGATTTCAAGCCATAAATTCAATCCCCAACCCCAGACTTAAGTGTTTTCCTTGCATTGTTTCCACATTCACCAACGATCATTTTCTTTCTACTGCTTGTTTGCTTTGCTCTGAGTGCTCACTAGTTCCAGCTGATAAAGCAGTGCAGGAATTTTCCCCATGTTTCTGACTGGTCTACAGACCCTACAAGTGTCCCTATTTTCTAGGGACAGACTGAAGCCATTCCAGTTTCTGATTTGATCCCAGAATGTCCTGCTTTTCCTTAGGATGTCCTTATTTTCATCGGAGAAATGTTGGAGGGTATGGAGTTATGCGACCCACCCAAGCCAAGGAGATAAGTAACTATGCAATCTTTAGAAGGCAGCCCTGTATATGGAAGTTTTAAAATGTTTAAAGAAGATCAAACCTATCCATTCTTAAGGAAATCAACCCTGAGTGCTCACTGGAAGGACAGATCCTGAAGCTGAGGCTCCAGTACTTTGGCCACCTCATGAGAAGAGAAGACTTCCTGGAAAAGACCCTGATGTTGGGGAAGATGGAGGGCACAAGGAGAAGGGGATGACAGAGGACGAGATGGCTGGACAGTGTTCTCGAAGCTACCAACATGAGTTTGACCAAACTGCGGGAGGCAGTGGAAGACAGGAGTGCCTGCCATGCTCTGGTCCATGGGGTCACGAAGAGTCAGACACGACTAAACAACTAAACAACAACAAATGTTTTTATATACGTTGGAATCTGCCCAGAGTGGCTGGGGCAACCCAGTCAGATTGGTGGGGTATAAATAATAAAATGGTGGTGGTGGTGATGGAATAGGATGTCCCTATTTTTACAGGAGAAATGTTGGAGGGTATGTGGTCATTAGGTGCTACCTCAGCAGTCTTTCACTTGGCTATGATACTCTCATGTGTTATCATCTCTGTGACTTGGGCTTTTGGCAAGAACAGTAGGCCCCACATGGGCAAAAGATTCCTGCATCACAGGACGTTACTAGATGACCCTGGGTCTCTTCCAACTCTACAATTCTATGATGCTACGCCCTTGCTTTGGAAGAGGGGGCTTGTGTGGCCTTTGGGGTAATGGCTTACCTCAGGGTCCTTCCTTGGTACCTGCCACACGCCCAGACTGGCCACAGCAGACAGCAAGAGCAACAGAAGCCAGCGACTGCCTCAAGTTAACCTGCCTCCGCCTCCGACGCACACATACAATTCCCAGCCATTTGGCAAGCCATAGAATACAACTGGCAGCAAACAGACTGCTGTGGTGCTTGGTCTCTTGCCCACGCTATGACAATATTCATCTGGAAGCTGTAATTTAAGGAAATTGTGATTTACCAATTGTTGTATCCGTTCTTGTGTTTTCACTCCCGGCTCTGTTCCACTTCTGGCTGAAGGTGCAACCAATGCCTCGGTTGCAGCCTGATAACCTGGCTGAAACGAGCATTGTAGAGACTAGAGAAAAAGGAAATGCTTAGGTGCAAATCTTGAGGTTGTAAGTATCTGCCTGGCACAGGGCAAAACAGCTTCAACCATATCTGAGCGCTAGGCTGTGGGCCGTAAAGTTTATGGTGGATTCTGGGTAGAAGATGGGATGTAGATTCATGGGGCTCTCGGATACACAGTGATTTGGTTGGTTGGTTATTACATTTATATCCAACCTCTCCTCCAAGAAGTGTGAGGTAGCATACATACGTCTTCTTCTCTGCCATTTTATCCTCACAGGAACCCTGTGAGGTAGGTTAGGCTGAGAGTAAGTGATGAAAACCTGGGGCATATTTGGAGTGTGGGTGTTGCCCGGTTATATTTTAATTCTGTTTGTGCTGCTGCTGCTACTGTTTATATGAGTTTTGCTGATTGCTG
Organism: Darevskia mixta; assembly: GCA_034641385.1. Lineage (NCBI taxonomy): Eukaryota > Metazoa > Chordata > Lepidosauria > Squamata > Lacertidae > Darevskia > Darevskia mixta. The sequence goes on from JAWWNH010000074.1 coordinate 25,721,672, forward strand.
CACTTTAAAAAATAGGACTTCACTTTCTAGTATTTTAAAGTTTGCCTTGCTGCTTGATATGTTGTTTACATTCTTTCAATGTAGCCTTTCTTTCATATGTATGATGCCCAGAGTGTGATATCTAATAAATTTACTAAGTAGTTCAATAATGAAATGGTGTGTTTTGGGTTCTTTTTTTATTGGTGTTCAATGGTTGCATTTATATATTGTTAACCACCACAAGATTTCTTCATTTGTTTTTTAAAGGCCCTGGTCAACCTATGGCAAAATCTTTAATGCAACTGAATTACTTATGGAAGGGGCCATAGCTCAGTGGTGGGGCATCTGTTTTCCATGCCAAAGAGCCCAAGCTTAGTCCTCGCAAAACCAAGTACAGCTAGAAAAGGCTCCTGCCTGAAACCCCAGAGAGCCATGGACCATAGCTTTGACTTGGAATAATGCAGCACACACTCCAACATTTCTCTGATGAAAATCATGATGTCCTATTCCAGTGATGGCTAACCTTGACACTCCAGATGTTTTGGAACTACAACTCCCATCATCCCTAGCTAACAGGATCAGTGGTCAGGGATGATGGGAGTTGTAGTCCCAAAACATCTGGAGTGTCAAGGTTAGCCATCACTGTCCTATTCTATTATTACTATTATCATCATCATCATCCCTCCCATCCATTCTGGGTGGCTTCCAACATATATAAAAACACAACTAAACACTAAAAAAATCCCTATGCAGGGCTGCTTTCTGATGGCTCGGGGGCTGGAGAACTCCATGCCCTCCAACATTTCTCCGATGAAAACAGGGACATCCCAAGGAAAAGTGGGACATTCTGGGATCAAATCAGAAACCGGATAGCTTCTGTAAATCTGGGACTGTCCCTGGAAAATAGGGACACTTGGAGGGCCTGGTATGTTCCTAAGAAAAGTTGCCCTCTGTACAATTCAGAAGACTGAGGGTGGGTGGAGGCAAAGTAATGGGGTCCACATCAAAGGCAAAAGCAGCTTTGGCATTTTTTCAGGAGCTTCCTTGATGTTGACTCCCAGGGTTGTTAACAGATAACAGCTCAGCCATGGCCCTGCAGAGCCGAGCCAAAGGATTACATCATATCACCATACAATCCTTTCCCGCACCCTCTTCTGCCCAGCGAAGAAATGGCATCAGCTCCGGAACCCTCACCTCTGGGATTGTTGCAATGCAACAGCATTAAGGAAATTGAAAGTTCCCAGTGAACTTTATTTCCCATGCCTGAGTACCCGAGTCATTCTCCGCCGCACAATAAACTGACTAAACCTGTCATTGTGTGGGAAATGAATAACAATTCCTGTGCTGAATGGAAGGGAAGGAGAGAGGCTAGCTCAGACTCGGAAGTCCCTGAGAGCTGAGTTGGCTGAGATTTGCAAAGAGCAGTGGAACTGCCTGAGACTGAACACTGGTCTCCTTTCCAAAGTGGCTGGAAGGAGCCTTGCCTTCAGTGCCTTCCACATGGTTAATCACCTTGGCTACAATCACACTGTATGTTTAAAGTGCTATGGTAGCACTATAAGCAGTCATAGCTTCCCCCAAAGAGTTCTGGGAGCTGTAGTTTGTTGTTGTTGCTGTTGTTGTTTTATTAAATGTCTATGCTGCCCTTCATCCAAGGAACACAGGGTGGCTTACGGTGCACACCATACTAACAAACAAAAGCAATGTTAAGGGTGCTGAGAATTGCTAGGAAACCCCAAGAGCTGCAGTTCCCAGGGTGGTTTAACAATCGGTCCCTCTGCAGGGAACTCTGGGAATTGTAGTTTGGGGGCAGGATTAAGGTCCAATGACAACTCTCAGCACCCTTAACAAACTACAGCCTCCATAAATTTTCAGGGAAGCCAAGACTGTTTATAGTGTTGTCGTGGTGCTTTGCATCTATGGTTTGAATATGTTCCTTGTCTTCACAGCATACACACTTGGTCCAGTTTCCTATACAAGACTATCATTAAAGGTAAAGGGACATTAGGTCCAGTCGTGTCCGACTCTGGGGTTGCAGCGCTCATCTCGCTTTATTGGCCGAGAGCTGGCGTACAGCTTCCAGGTCATGTGGCCAGCATGACAAAGCCGCTTCTGGCGAACCAGAGCAGCACATGGAAACGTCGTTTACCTTCCCGCCGGAGTGGTACCTATTTATATACTTGCAATTTGATGTGCTTTCGAACTGCTAGGTGGGCAGGAGCTGGGACCAAGCAACGGGAGCTCACCCCGTCGCAGGGATTCGAACCACCGACCTTCTGATCGGCAAGCCCTAGGCTCTGTGGTTTAACTCACACTGCCACCTGGGTCCTATACAGTTTCCTGTACAAGACTATCATTACAGGTGCTCTAAAATGGGGGGAGAGAGAATCCTATAACCAGACTCAGAGCTTGGGAACCAGTGATTCCTTTCCTTTTGCTCAGGAACTGGTAGTAGGCCCTGCCGCTTACAGCGAGATGACAGCAGCCATTAGTTCTTCAGAGTGAAGGGAGAAAGGATGAGTTGGGAGTTGCATAAGGCTACTCAAAGAGCTTGGAAGTTGAGAAGAAATTTCAGCCCAGATCTGTGCAGAACTTTTGGTCCACTGCAACACAGCAGCGGGGGGGGGGGGAGCTTCAGAAGAAATCAGGGAGTGTGTTTACGTTTCTGAAACTTGGGAAGGGTTAGCCTAAAGGTTCTCTAACCCTGAAAACCTAACGGATGCTTATTTCACATCTCTTACAGTACCACAGCAGTTCCACAATTCACACTTAAACATTCCTTACATAATTAAAGGTCCAGGATTGGCTGGAAACTATATACGTTGTGCAATGCAACCCCAAAGCTACAAATATACATGTAGGCCTTTATTTACCTATAGATGTGATATTTCCCTTAAGCAAATAGAATATGGAGGCACAAAGAACTGAAGCAACTTGCTCAAAATCGATGAGAAACTTGAACTTATTATTCCATTTCTGAGAAGTTCCAGTGAACTCTATCTCCTCCATACCCAACACACACACACACACACACACACACACACACACACACACACTTGCTTGAAACTGTATGCCTATGAATAATTGGGTTCTATTCCCTGAGCACATGGCAGCCTGCAGGGATCTGTCTATAACTGGCTGGGTGGCCTTTCTTCTCGCCATGACCCAAGACAGCCAAAAGGGTTAATGTGCTTGAATATATAGAGCTGAGCTACTGCTGGCTGCAAAATGTCTCCTGTGTTTGCTGTGAACAATTATCCAGCCTTGCAAATGGTTTATATTTTGTGTGCCCTTGTGGGCTTGCATTTAGATAACGATCTCTGCTCTCAGTTGTATTCTTAATAGAGCGGTCAAAGTCATTACAGACATGCTGCTTCTTCCAAAGCTGTATAAAACGTTGGCTTTTTCATGTCAGGTTATTCAACCACACACTGGTTAGTATCTTCTCCTTCAGTGAAAGTCTGACTGTCCTGTAGCAGTGCTGATAAATCTCGGGCCTGCTGGTGGCTTTTTATTCTGGAGCGTCATATGTGGTTGGCCCATTGGGTGTTGGGTTTCATGCCTTAAAGCAAGACTGCACATAAAAGACTCGCGAGACATTTCCCACTGACAAAAACTGGATGGCAGAATAGGAATGTAGCCTAGGAGGCAGTCCTAAGAATGAGGCAGCCATAGGGGGCAGGTTTGGACCAGATGTCACACAGCCTAGCTAGTGGGGGCTGGCATGCTATAAACGGTGGCTATAGCATCTTCCAGAGGACCAATGAATGGCCTTTCCACTCACCCTACTTCAAATAGTGTAGCATTAGCTAACCAGTCACCCATTCCCATTTGATCTCTCTAGAGGTAACTGATAAGGATAACTATTTATAGAAACACATGGGACTCGCACCAGAATGTTGCTCCTATTCCGCATTCTGTCCAGCCAGCCATGCCCTTTTCAAGATACTCCATTCCTTCCCCCTTCCCTCCACCCTCTCCCCCCCCCCCAGAACCCCCCTCCAGTCAATCAACATTCCATACATACTGAGCACTCCTGATCCTCAATGAGCTGGGTTATTTTTGCAGGGGGGGAACCTTAAGGTTTTCCCCTTAAATATTTTTGTTCTTCTGCAAACGATGGGGTTCTCCTCTTACCTCTTAACTCCCTCTTGTATATGGGTGGTGTGCGTACTCAGAGAATGGGTTTGTCATTCATTTATAGACACTTTACCCACCAGGCCTAGATATGTGCTTAGCCGAGACATGGTGGGCTTTCTCTATAGTTATGGGGACATCCTCTGGAAGAAAAGCCTTTCCTTCTGTGCTATCTCTCAGCTTCTAATATAAGATAAAGGATTACTCACTACTATATATTGATGCACAGAAAAGTTTTATATTGCAGGAAACTATGCCTTATCTCTGGGTACTTTTTCTTAAACACAGGTGCTCAAATCACATTCTGAAGATCCTGGATCTATAGATATGATGTCACATACAGTGGTACCTCGACTTACGAGCGATTCGACTTACGTGTTTTTCGACTTACGAATGACTTCCGGGAGAAACAAAATGGCTGCCGCAACCGAATTTTTCGACTTATGAATGGAAGTCGCGGCCGCTTTTAATAGGATTTTTTTTTTCAATAAAAAAAGGTTTATTGATAAATCATTGTTACATATACATTTCATTCTTCTTATATACATATTGTATACTTATAGCATGTTAATTGTTGCACATCATATTAATTGTTATATAAATCTTATACAATATTTTTCTTATAACCTTCTGATTGTTTATCAATATGTAAACAAAATATTTTAATGTTCTGCACATAAAAAACATATTTTAATTGCTTTACATTTAAGTATATCGCAATAAATTATAAATAATTTTATAATTATTATCTTGTCTTGCTTCATTTATCTTCTCATTCTCCATTAATTACTCTTACATATTCAGACTCCATTACAATCCTTACCACTGCTAACATTGACCACCAAAAACCTTCCTATTTTAAAATACACAAAGTGTTCCCTACCTCCCTCCCCCCTCCCCCCTCCCCCCTCTTCCCTCCCTCCCCATGCGACCTCCTGTCCTTCCCCAATGCATACTCCGATCTTGCCTTTAAGTGTATTACAACACAGTCACAATGCTTCTTGTCCCTTTTTATCACACTACAATATCTATTGACATCTTTTTATTTTTTAATGTCAATTTAATATTTCCTGTTCATCTTAAGTTGTTAACTTGCTGAAAAATCTATTTGACCCTTACTATATTTTTTAACGTACTCTGCATATCTTACCCATTTCATTTGGAGATTTTGTTTAGTTTCTCCTCTTAAATCATTAGTTAATTGGGCCATTTCTACCATTTCTTGCAGTTTGCATTGCCATTCTACCCTGGTTGGCGGTTTGGACTCTTTCCATCTCTTTAATAGGATTTTTTCGACTTACGAATTTTGACTTATGAATTTTTTTCGCTCAATGCATTCCTATGGGGATTCGACTTACGAATGTTTTCGACTTACGAAAATTGTGTCGGAACGCATTATCATCGTAAGTCAAGGTCCCACTGTATCTATATCCAAGCTGCTGCACATACACCATTTGCAATATGGAGGGAGGAACCCCAGGGATCAATCAGCCTGCACATGTTGGATCTAGCATGTGTTGTCCCTAATCCCTATGCTTGGCCACTATTTTTAAGGACAAGTTCAGATCACCACTGGTGATAGCAATGACAGGGCATGATTGTCCATGCTCCATCTTTCAGGGCTCCCCTGGGCAACAGGTTGCATGGTAGCCGCTTGGTTGAATCAGCCCCAAGATACAATCAGGATATGCATGAGTAGGATATGCTTCCACAATTGTGCCCCATTACTTTTGAGTAGAATCAAGTCGCCATCACATGCACAAGTACAGTGCTTAAGTGTAAGGTTGAACCCTAAGCTAAAGGTAGTCCTATTTAGGGAAGTTTTTAATGCTTGATGCTGTATTATTTTTAATATTCGGTTGAAAGCCGCCCAGAGTGGCTGGGGAAACCCAGCCAGATGGGAGGGGTATAAATAATAAATTATTATTATTATTATTATTATTATTATTATTATTATTATTATTATTATTATTTGCAATCTGAAGGGTGTGGGGTGGGCGGGCTGTAAATTAAATAGAACCAGCCATGTGAAGTAGCCATGGAATAAAGGGCAAGGAAATGAAGGCATCATTTGCAGAAATTCTGTTTTGCTGTTCCACCAGTGGGCATTGGACACAGTTCATCATATGTGCACAAGAATCATTTGCACTGCTTTCTTCTGTACATGCTGAAACATTTAATGGTTGTGATAAGGAGCACGCTTTGAGAACTTTCTCTCCTCTTTTAAATGTTACTGTGTCTCTTTTCCATTAATCATATTACAGCCTGCACAATAATATACTAACAACAAAACAAAATGCTAGGCAACTGCTATCTCTCGTAGAGATGGGAGCAAAGTTGTGTAATTTATCATGTGTTTGATTTGATCTGAACCACACACAGCTCCATAAATACAGTCATACTCTCATGATAAGGTGAGTGATCTGCCTTCTATTTCCACACCATTTGTTCCATGTTCCTCAAGCACTTCTCAGACTGCTACGTAGGACCCGAGTCTAAACCTAAAGCTACTGGGGCCTTAAACTGAGCCCAATTAGGAGGTGGAAAGGAGAAGATCTCACAGGGAAGGCTTTCTTCTTGATCCCAGCAGCAGGAGCATGGAGAAAAGCCTGGTGCAATAGAGAGATATTTGAGGGAAGGTGTCCAGCTGGAGCCAAGGAGTGGAACATCTGATGAAGGTCTTCGGGCAGAAGATGGAAGCTCTCAGTCAGAGAAAGGGTTACTTCTCTGGCATCTGAAGAGTTCCCAGAACAATTGGCCTGAATAAGGGTTCGGCATTGGTAGGAACAGATGAAGCTGCCTTCAAATCATTGAATCAAATCATTGCTTCATCTGGTTCAATATTGTCAACAAACTTTCAGGCAAGAGTTTTTCCCAGTCCCACCTGGAGAAGCTGAAGATTGAACCTGGGACCTTCTATATTCAAAGCTGAGCTATGGTGACAAACTCTATCTCCATCACCAATCATTCCACACTGACCCCATTCTCCTGCATCTACTTCTCTTTGAGTTCCTACATCTGTTTACATAAGACTTTTTGGATCTAGTATTATGGATCCTGAGTACCTGTGGCCTTTACTTTCTCTTAATCTGCACATTTAGGTGTTTGGTTCTTGTGGCAACTCTAGGTGGGATCATTGGTGACTATCATTGTGTTACATGGAGGAAAGGGCATTTTTGTTAATCAATTATTATTATTAATGAATTGCCACTTTTAGTGTGTTATTATTGAATTGAAATGTTGTATCCGTGTGATTGAAATCTTTTTTTGTATGTCACAATAAATCAAACAAACACATAAACGTTTTATCTTTCTCAGCAAGTCCTTCAGATCTGCTTGTGAGCATGATCTACACTGAGTTTCAGATATATTTTAAGAAGTTAACAGAGATATTAGCAGCATACCATATCAAGGCAGACAGTCGTAATGTACTAAATTTAACTTGACTGTGGAAGCATCATGTCTGAACCTGTACGGCACTTTGAAATTGCTTGGCAGTTATTCTGAAACTCACTGTGTTGAGCTATCTGGAATACATGGTGTGTGGCATAAAATGTGGCCACACATTGTGTGGCATAAAAATGATATTGTCCAATCATTAGCAGCAGCACCATTCTCCTCTTATCTTCATGAGAGGAGACCTCCACCTCCAGATATTTAACTCCTCCAGGCAGCGCCTAAGCAACAAACAGGTATTGGTCAACTCACAGAGGCAATGCCTCTAGCAATACAAGGTTCAGATGCATCATAAGGCAATACAGGACTAGGACAAGGTGGGTCGCCTTTGCTGGTCCTGGGCAGGCCATCCTTCCCATCTGGATTTGGGCCTGAAAGAGCAAGGGAAAGTGTGTGGGCATGGAGGGTTAGTTGTAAGCAAATACAGTTATGGGACAGTTAAGGGACATGGGTGGCACTGTGGTCTAAACCACTGAGCCTCTTGGGCTTGCCGATCGGAAGGTTGGCAGTTCGAATCCCCGTGACGGAGTGAGCTCCCATTGCTCTGTTTCAGCTTCTGCCAACCTAGCAGTTTGAAAGCATACTAGTGCTAGTATATAAACAGGTACCACTGTGGCAGGAAGGTAAATGGTGTTTCCATGCTCTCTGGCACTCATCACGGTGTCCCGTTGCGCCAGTAGCAATTTAGTCATGCTGGCCACATGACCCGGAAAGCTCCCTTGGCCTGAAAAATGAGATGAGTGCCGTATCTCATAGTTGCCTGGATTTAACTGTTCAGGGGTCCTTTACCTTTACCTTTTTTTACCTAAGTAGTCATGGTGTTCCATTGCTCCAGAAGCGGTTTAGCCATGCTGGCCACATGACCCGGAAAGCTGTCTGTGGACAAACACCGGCTCCCTCGACCTGACAGCGAAATGAGTGCCGCAACCCCATAGTCACGTTTAACTGGACTTAACCGTCCAGGGGTCCTTTACCTTTTTTACTTTTTTTTTTTTTTTTACCATTATGACATTACACAACATCATTGCTGATCATGAGATACATATTTTAAGACATCAACCTTTGCTTCCAATTTCTGGAACTTGAGCCAACCTGAGATGGATTTAGCTCTGATCTTAAACTATCAAGGTTATTTTGAAATCGTTGAATCTCCCTGATTTTATGGTATTAATTTTTGATTATAATTGGTAGCTCTCAATTATATATGCCCTTCCATTCAAACTCCAGACTTTCTTCTGCCCTGCAGCCTGTTGTGATGGTTACCAAAACATGAACTTGCACAAAGTTTGGGTTCATTTCTAACAATGTTTATTTTAAACCGGTAACTGCGTGGCATCTCATTTTTGAAGGGTGAAAAAATTAAGTCGCAGTATGTAGTTGCAGCTCTGTTTATACATGCACACAGGCATTTTCAGGTTGTATGTGGTTGTAGCTGCAGCTGCAGGATCTTGTGATTGTGGCTGCAGGGTGTGCCCACATGTGGTTGTGGAGTTTGCATGCACATCCATGTTTGTGTGCATGCATATGGTTAAAGTGTTTGCAAGTGTGCAGTTGTGAGGTGTCCATGTGACAGTGGATTGTCACTGCTTCCATTCTGCTTTTAAATATTCCATACTGAAAGTGCAGTCAAAACTTAGAAAAGTCCCACTTTTCCATCGCCCTTCCACTCAATAAGTTTCCTAAGATCCAGATTTCAATAAAACGGAGGTCTAAAACACTGCTTTGTTTATAAAGAATTCTCTGACTCAAACCAGGCTGGCTATTCTATGTGCTTGATTCTTGTTTGATGGTTGCATAGAGGACTCCAATAGCTCCCCCTCTAGGCTTTTATGCAATTGTTTTCTTTAGCCTGGAAATGTCCATAGATTTTTAAAAAAAAAATCTCCTGAAACAACCATTATTGCAGTTGTCACTATTCAGAAGAAGAAGCTTCCTCAATAGCAGCATCTGAACAGGCAGTAGAACCCCAACACATACTATGCCATAGTCCTTGTAGACAGAAAATTGCCATTTACAAGGTATCATTTTTATAGTACCTGTAAATCTCTCTCTCTCTCTCTTTGCAGTTTAATGATAGACCTAGTTTTATGATATATGAACACTGTGGATATGTGGAAAGGAGAACTGGGATTACACCTGCTGGCCCTGTCTCAACCCCAACATGTTCAGTCGAAAATCTGAACAGAGCCTTTGCATGTCTAGATTATATGTGTTTAGGCTCTACACAAGCCATCAGTATGGACCCAATTGCTCTTTCCCTACCTGAACCAACAGAAGGATTGGAAAGTAGAAGATCCAGTGAGCTATCAAGTTAATGGTAACAGCAGTCACAATGCAGGCAGTGGCTGCATCGTGCATACAGTTCACTATCAAGAAGCGTGATCTGGAGACCAAGGGTGGTCAGAGACAGGTGCTTCAGTACCCTGGACAGATCTCAAGGAGTAGACAATTTGTTCTGACTGATTCCTACATCAAACTGAGCCATGGGCCTCACTGGCCCTTAGGAGTGCAGCTGCACAGCCTTAAAGACGCACTCCTCTTGCCTGGAGCTAAGCAATCCATCGCCTCCCCACTATTTCCCACCAGGTGGGTTGCCTGTTTTGTCAGGTGTATGCTGGGGAGCATGAGAGCCTTGGTGGTTAGGATACTAGTGCTTCAGAGGACTCAACTTGGGGGTTGCTATCTCTAAGACGTCAAGGTGGGGTGCTCTGGTTTGATGGATTGCTGTTTTCTGCATTCAGCATCGGGCCCCAGGTCCAGCACCTCCATAGCCTGAGCTATTTTCCCTCCCAATCTACCTTGTCACTGCTCATAGTCACGATCTTTTAACTAATTCACAGACCATGTCAACAGCTAGTAGGTTTGCTTAAGTCAGCAGTAATTAACTTGGTAAAGTACTGAAGTGGTTGCGTAACAGTAACACATGTTCCCATACTGGGTATTAATTTTTAGACTGGGTACCTTTCAGCTTTTGAACTGGGTCTGGACAGGCTAATAACTAGCACAAACAAGGATATGTCCCACAGCCCAATGTGATGTTCAGAAAACTGCCTTGTGAATATGTTGGAAGGTATGCAAAAATCTATTTTCATTATCAGGACGGGTATATATAAAATTTAGCAGGGTGAAAAGTACTCGGTTTTTCACGAACATTTCGACAACATCGAAATGCGCACCCCGCTTTCAATAGGGAAGGCTGTATTGGTGGTGCTCTGTATGTGAAAGAGCGCACTGAATCAAATGAGCCAGAAATCCCAAAAGAGGAAGATTCCTTCGCAGAATCATTGTGGGTGGTGCTACCTGGCTCCAGAAGTCATTTGGTGCTGGAGACATGCTTTCATCCCCCTAATGAAAATGCTCAGGGGTATCTTAGATGGAGAGAGAGAGATCAGGGAGGCATCCAGAAGAGGACCTGTTGCCAGTAATGGGTGACGACTGGCTACATATGTGTTCATGTCATGACAAAGAGGTAAAATTTCTAGATTCCTTAATGACTGTCTGTGCTCTAGAAAAGTTGGTCATGCAACCAAGCAGAGATCCCAGACTTAATTTCAAGGAGCCCCTGGGACCCTCTGCATGTTCTACCACTGAGCTACGTATGGCTGTTCCTCTAGAAACTTGCATTCTCTTTGAGGAGGAAAATGAGATTCACTAAGCTTGGTCCTATGCTGATGCTTTAGCTGCAAAGGCTCATTGCACTACACATATGTCATTCTATGTTAGGCTTGCTTTCACAGTTCAGCCCTACTTGCTTTTCAAAGTCTGAAAAAGAAAGTGCTTTTTTGCCACCACTAAGTAGGTGACGATGCTCTAAGAAACCCAGACTGCCAACGATGTACCTTGTAGAAGAAGCCTATTTGGTGCACAGGTCTGCCTGAAATCTGTAATGAGGCGGTACATTTTTTTGTACACGTGGTTGTCACCCAAGTACATCTTTATTATTGCAGGTTCAGATGCTCGAAGCTCTGTGGCCACATTAAAAAGACCTTTTGTAAAGCAGCCTCGAATGTCAGCAGGCAATGGCTATAGAGCGAACTAAAATAATTGCATATTTCAAGGAACTCCATCCACATCTCCTTCACAGGAAAGCCAGAAAACCAAAAAAATTACTTGCTCCACTGAATCACAACGTATGTTCTCGGTTCCAGAGAAACCAACTTCCTTCCTTCGTCATGTCTAGTCCTGTGGTTTTTAAAGTCCCATTCTCTGGCCCTGTTTATGAATCCATCTTATTCATAGATATTTCCATTCACCAAGCACACATTCTCTTCAGTGGCTGGTGTCTGACCAAACCTTGTTGAGTTTTTGAGTATTTATTTGTAAAGAGCAGTAACTTAATATCCTTACAGCCCAAACCCTCTGTAGAATGAATTGCTTCCTATTCAAAGTGATTCCTGACAGGGGGGGGGGGGGAGGACTGAGTGAGAGGAAAAAATGCACTGCTGATTTCAAGGAAACTAAAGTATACTTTGCCGTAAAAAAAAAAAAAAGTTTTCCATGAAGTTTCTACATTATGCTGTGTAGCACCAAGTATGATACAAGCATCTATGGTTGAAACTCATGCATAACAGCTGTCTTGTTTCTGGGGGGAAATACAGTGCAAATTTCAGATTACGAATGTGTAAATCAATATTGATTACTGCTTTGCTAATTTTGCTTTTCTCTACTGAGAAGCATCCTTCAAGCAGCGGGATTTTACTTCCACGCTGTCAATGGAATAACATCCTACACATAAGCTGAGTGGGCTCAGGGCATCCTGCTAGCTTGGGAGGTGCATGCGGCACAAACAGCTCTGGTATCTAACAGAAGGCAATGGCCAAGGATGTTCAGGGTGAATGGGGGGTCCTTTCATTGCTGCCTGATGTGATTGCCTCACTTTGTCTAATGGTAGGGATGGTCCCATTTAGAGACCTCCAAGAAGGGCAGTTATCCAGTGGGCATACAGCCTTTGAAGGTGGACCTTCCATTTAGCTTCCCCCTTCCTACTTGAGCTGGTGGAACCTTCTCTAATTTTATTTTATTTTATTTTATTTTTAAATCGTTTTTATTTGATTTTACAAATATAAAGTTATAACAATACCTAACACATATCCATGTAAAGAGATTTCTCTGAATCTCAAGAGAATCTCAAGACTTCCCCCCATCCCCTCCATAGGTCCTATTGTCAACATTTTCAACTGCATATTATATCATAATCTATTTTTTATATCTATCCTTATAGTATTTGTTACATTACAAGTGAGATTAAAATCCTGCTAATGTTTTCATCTGCTTACAGTGGTCTCGTAAATAAATTAGAAATTTTTCCCATTCTTTCTTGAAGTTTTTGTTCTCTTGGTCCCTGAACTTTCCAGTCAGTTTTGCCATTTTGGCATAGTCTAACAGCTTGGTTTGCCATTCCTCTCTGGTAGGGACTCTTTCTTCTTTCCATCTCTGGGCTAGTAGCATCCGCTCTGCTGCTGTTGCATACATAAAAAGCCCTTTCTGTTCTTTTGGAATTTTGGTACCTACAATTCCTAATAAAAAAGCTTCTGGTTTTTTAACAAAAGTTATTTTAAACATTTTTTTCAGCTCATTATATATCCTTTCCCAGAAAGCTTTTATTACCCTGCATGACCACCACATATGTTAAAGGTACATTCTTTTTCTTTACATTTCCAGCAGTTATTTGTACAAGAACCTTCTTAAATTGTTGAGTTCTCTCCCTGATTAGGATTTCACACCTGGCTTTTTGTTATGGGGGAAAGTAATATTAACTTCCTAGCAATGTCCTTCACCAAGTTTGCCCAGGCATAATGGCAAACAATGAGGCATTCACAAGGAGTTCCATATCCAGCAAGCTGGGTCACTCCAAAGCATATTCCCTGGTGAGGAAAAGGTCCTTCCATCCTGCCACAGGCTGCCCGCCTCCCCTTGAGAAGTTCAATGAAAGTGAATAGAGAAAATGTATTCCCCTCTCTCGTGATACAGTCCTAGAACTTGGGGCCCTCTAATGTGGCTAAACACTAGAAGATTCGGGACAAAATGTTGGCATTCAGGAATTTGCTGCCACAAGAAGCAGTGATGGCCATCAACCTGGATGACTGCAAAGGAGAATTAGCCAAATTCATAGAGCATAAGACTATCAGTGGTTACTAGTCATGTCTCCACTGTCAGAGGCAGTATCCCTCTGAAAACAGGTTCCTGGGAATCACAAGCAGGGAGAGTGCTATTGCACTCAAGCCTGGCTTGTGGGCATCTCATAGGCATCTGGGTGGAGAATCCTGGACCATATGGCCTTTGATCCAATCCAACCTGCTTCCCTTTATGTTCTTATGTTTAATTTCAGTGAAGCCAGCAAATAAGAAAATAAGTAGAGAAACCATTGCTATTGCTGCTGCTGCTGCTGCTGCTGCTTGTAGATGTCTAAATGGACTTCTTTATTTAATTAGGTTGGTGGGGCTGTAGATTTGGTGCCGTTTTGCATGTGAGAAGTATTTCAAGCAGCCTTGCTGCCACGTCGTGCCTCTTGCAAAGAGCCATGGTACATCGCTGTGTCACGTCCTGGAACATAACAAAACGTCGCCCGGACTGTCGAAGGTGTCAGAATAGGGTCTTCAAAGTAGGATCTCCAAAGTATTAAACGAATTCCAGATTTCACCTGTGTCTAATCTAACCCTCCCTATATAGCAGAAATGTTTTATTTTTGTAATTTCCCAGCACCAGATACCGAGGCTGATAAGACTTTAATTTCCTTGCCCTCTGGCAGCAGCTCACGCTAGACAGTATCCCTGTTTCCAGTTCACAATGTTATTAGTGGGCTTCATGCTTGCAAGTGTCTCATTCGATGCTGTCTGCCTGCAGCATTTCCAATATGTGTGTAAAGGGTAAAAGAGAAGAAAAAGAACAGGGGGGAAGAAGGGAACAAGCACACAGACCACGACTGCTACCAAGGCATCAGCATGTTTGCTGGGACTTTTAGCTTGTTGTCTTATGTGTTTTGCATGGGCATCGGCATTACGTTTAGCCACTTGGAGCCGGGGAACAAATATTTATATACATTATCCTTTTTTTAGCTTTGAGGTGGTAGTGACCTTGACAGCTATGAGATGGTTAGCCTGATTTTGCTACGTTTGTTTTCTCCCCTTAATTAATTCTTCAATGGTTACCTCTCTGGCCTGCAAAACTGTAGAACTAAATCAGCAGTTCCAAAGTGAAACCCAGTTGATAGGAAAATACAGTGGAGGCTGTTCCATTGTTATGGCGCCAACAGGATGGCGTGCCGAAGCCAGGTATCAATACCGGGATCAAGAGAAGCCGAAGTCAGGAGCAGTCTGAGTCAGGAGCCAGCCGAGGTCAGGTATCTGTACCAGGGGTCAAGAGAAGCCGAAGTCAAGAGCAGTCCGAGTCAGGAACCAGCCGGAGTGAGGTACTCAGGATCAGGATGAGCAGGCACAACAACCACGTGCTTCAGCACAGCAGTTGCAGGTGCTAGTGAGGGAAGCAGCCGGCCTTCCTTAAGTAGCCAGCTCATCACCACGCCTTTTATGAGCTGCAACTGCCTCCAATCGCTCCCTCTGTTTCTCAGCTCTACGCTCTACAGCTGAGATGGGAGGGGGCCCTCCGGCTCCTCTCCTCACAAGGGCCTGATTCTGGCTCAACTTCTTCCTCCTCCTGTTCTGGCCTTCCCTCTTCCCCATCTGCTTCTTCCTCTTCTGAGGAGTGTTGCCACCAGTCTTCTTCAGATAATAATCCCTCCATTCCTCTGGACTCTTCCGTGGTTGTCGCCTCGCCTAGGGGGGCTTGCCACCACTCCTGCTCATCTGGTGCAACCCTGACATCCATTAGAGCAAAATGGGGCACTGACCTACAGCCTTTGGTCTGCCCTCAGCCACACTTTTTATTTACAACCAGAGCAGGGGGTGGCCCTGCCTGCCAGCTTCCTCCTCAGTTTCATTGTTGCCCCTTGTAGAAGGTGGCAGGGGGAAGAAACTAGGATGAGGTTGGAATGCTCATCTGTCATGGATGCTTTAGTTTAGATTCTTGTATTGCAGGGGGTTGCACTAGATGACCCTCAGGGTTCCTTCCAACTCTACAATTCTATGACTCTCCCCTTCTTCTAGCGAGCTGCAAACAAGCTGCTTTCAGCCATACTACCCACCTTGGTGCTCTCAGGCTCCTGTATGGACACTGGGAAGGGACATTCAAGGTGGACCCTGGCTACTTAAGGAAACTCATAACCCAGCACAAGAGTGGGAAGCCTGTCCCAGGAGCCAAGTGTGCTGCTCCATCTCCCCGTCCAGCCCCCAGGACTCTCTTTATTCCCTTTCCCTTTCTCACCAATCCTCCTCAAGTGCTTCTGCCTGGCTGGAATGGTTGTCCTTGAATTGTGATGGTGCCGTTTGCTTGCCTGGCTGGGGGATGGTTTCTCTGTACACACGGACAACTCTGCTGGAGTGTGGCCTGCCACATCCATTGTTCCACTTACTTTTGCCTTGGGTCTCCACCCACCATTGACATATGGACCCTCCAGAAGGTTCCCCCCAAAAAAACAATGTCGCCATCAGGCTAGAAAAGGGTCCCCACCACTATTCTAGAGCATTTGCCTTCAGCTTTGCTTGTGTCCGAGGCTGTCATCTTGGGAAGGAGGGCTCAACCAGGGCTTAGGGAACAACTAAGCATGGCGGGGCAGTCTCCAACATATGACCCATTGTGACCCGTCAGTATTTGTGTGGTGCTACCAACCCAGCTACCTCTGCCTCCCCCTTACAACTACAGTGGTACCTCTGGTTGCGAACGGGATCCGTTCCGGAGGCCCGTTCGCAACATGAGCAGAGCGCAACCTGAAGTGCTGCATCTGCGCATGTGTGCGGAGCGATTCGGTGCTTCTACGCATGCATGTGACATCATTTTGCACTTCTGCGCATGCGTGAAGTGCCGAACCTGGAAGTAACCCGTTCCAGTACTTCTGGGTTCAGCACGTTTGTATCCCGTGACGAACGCAACCCACAGCGATCGTAACATGAGGTATGACTGTACTTGTAAGAGCAAGGCTGGTCAACATGGTGCCCTCCATATGTTATTGAACTACAATTCCCATCATCCCTGACTCATAGACATGGTGGCTGGGCTGAGGGAAGTTTGGGTCCAATTGCACTGGCCAACTCCGAGTAAGAGCATGGGCTCCCTTCCATCAATTAGAGTTCTGTATTTAGTACTCTACCTTGCTCATCAACTGCCAATAAAATGAAAAACTCATTTCCTCTCCCCTCTCCCCACTGAACAGTTCCAGGTGCAATGTCTCCTGCCCTCTTAATTAAGAATTTATTGGAGACACCATCTATTTCTGATTTTCACAGGAAGGGCTATTGCCCTTCACTTTTGTTTTTAAGGTGCAAACTCTTAGACCAGGCATAGGCAAACTCCGGCCCTCCAGATGTTTGGGATTACAATTCCCATCATCCCTAACTAATAGGACCAGTGGTCAGGGATGGTGGGAATTGTAGTCCCAAACATCTGGAGGGCCGGAGTTTGCCTATGCCTGTCTTAGACAGTGGCCTTTCCTATCCATTGACTCTGGATCC
The DNA here is from genome assembly GCA_034641385.1 of Darevskia mixta. NCBI lineage: Eukaryota > Metazoa > Chordata > Lepidosauria > Squamata > Lacertidae > Darevskia > Darevskia mixta. The sequence goes on from JAWWNH010000074.1 coordinate 25,738,807, forward strand.
CATCACCTGTCTTGTAGTTTCACGGCTATACTTGTCTGAACCTATGTCTTCTACCATGTTCTGATACCAAAGACTCTTGGTATATGGCTTGGGTAGAACCACGGTTTTTACTAAATTATTCCTTTGAATGGCTATCAATGTCTAAACACACCATGAATGCAATGCTATTAACTGCTTTACATTAGATGCTTCATCCTAATGTTTCCAGCTGATGTCTTTTTCTTGTTTTTAACTCTGACTGGCCCTCATGTGAACCACATCCACATTTATCTGATAGGTAATGAATAGAAATTAGGCTGCCAGAATAAATTTCAGCCTCCATGCCCTGCTGCCACCGCCACCAATTTCCCTTCTCTTGCCATTTGTAGCCATAATACTCAAGTAAGCCAGCAACATAAAATGGAAAGGAGGGGGGTTCTGTTACAGATTTAGTTACAATGTACAGGATGACCTGGCTGCCAACTAATAAAATATGCCCACGGCTTTAATGTGATTAGTAATAGCTCAGACTTTCAATGGTATTTTTACAAGGGCCTGAAATGAAAACATTAAAACCAGGATGCCGACCTCTTTATATTTGGTAGTAATCTGGGACCTTAGACTTCCCCAATTAACCTCAATATTCTGGCAAAGAGAGGGAGTGGCAGTTGTCTCCAAGAGAGAACGTCTGGCTTCAAAATATTGTTCCGTCTCAGGAAACTTTCACAATTCAACAATTCTGACCGTGGCAATTTCCTTGCACAATTTGGGGCATAATAAAAGAAGTCAATAAATAGCAATGAGAATCATTGTACCAGTTAAGCAGGGTAAAATTGACTCTCCCCCTCCCTTCTAATCCCTCAAAGCTCATAAACTACTGTGTAGGGTCTGGAGGGGATTGACTTGTCAATGTATATAATGCTGGATTTCCACGGTCACCCTTGTCACTTGGCAGATGAGCCGGTCCAGCACACAAATTCTATTTGTCAGCCATACAATAAGGTGGCTCGACAGCAGCTCTTTCCGGATGCTTCATTGAAAACCCTGGCAGGGGTCAAAGACTCTGATTTATTTATTTATTTTTAAGTAAGACCCTGGTCGTCCTAGAAAGAAAGTTATGCAGCAAATTGTGCAGGCACCCTTCAATTTATGTGAGATTAGCTAGAACGGCAGCTCTCCCTTATCAGTGTGAATATGTGAAGTTAGATCTGTGACTGGTAAGTGAGTTGTTTGCATACCCAGCAACAGCGATCCCTAAGATCCTAAAGGACTTTCCCTTTAGTGCACTCTTCCTGCCTGTGTCTTATTTTCTAGTAGTCCTTGGAATCTCCATAGTTTGCCCTTCTTCTTTTCCTAGCAACTGGGATGCATCTTTCCTGCATGCAAAGCAGATGCTCTGCCACTGAGCTATGACCCTTCTTTCTAGTTCTAGTTCTTCTTTGTTGCTTCTAATAGTAGCTTCTCTTCACTATGGCTACTAAAGAAACAAAGAGGCTTCTCTTTTATGTGTTCCCCCAACACACTTACACACAAACACATTGCAGGGAAAACATGAACTAACCTTAATCAGCCAGCAAATCACTACCATCATACAGGTGTGCCAACTTGAATAAAATATTGTGGGGGCCCGGGTAAGCCTCACCCCCCATAATTGATCACATGATGCAGTGCACACACACACACACCATTTGAATGCCCATCAACTTTGAGGGGGCCCAGCCCCCTCAAATATTTTATTTGGCCCCTAGGAGATGGCTCCTATGCCATCATACCGTCTTTCCCCCATTTTAAGACACCATCTTATAATTTTTTTTCCTCAAAAAAACACAGGGTGGCTTATTTTCGGGGGGGTGTCTTATTTTTATTACGTCAGTATGGTACAGTACAGCCTCCCCCTGCACGCTGAGCAGGCGGGGCAGAACTCCGCAAGAGGCGCATTTTTCCCCCGCGCCTCTCGCTGGTTCGCTGGCTCCCTGTGCACGGGGAACAGGCGGGGCAGGAAGAGGCGTATTCCCCCCCCCGCGCCTCTCCCTGCGTGCTAAGCAGGCGGGGCAGAACTCCGCAAGAGGCGCATCCCCTCCCCGTGCCTCTCACTGGTTCGCTGGCTCCCTGCGCACGCAGGAGGGGCTGAGGAGACGACGGGAACAATGGCGGCACCACGGCTTACTTTTGGGGTACGTCTTACTTCTCACAAAGGTAAAAGAACCCTGCCATGGCTTACTTTATGACTACGTATTAAAAAAGGGGGAACAGGGTATGAAAGGTCTGAGAGCACTTTGTTTTGCTAGCCAACCTGATTCTGCACTAGCTGAAACAACCTCCCCTTTGTATCACATCCTACCTCAACAAAGCCCTTGTGTAGTGTGCAAACTTGCAGTTTCATTTAGACATCCCCATCTGACCTAATTCTCCAGTCTATTGAGGACGACAACACCGAACTCAAAGTCTGAAAGGAGATGAGATTTCTTTATTTTTAAAATGCTCGGTCATAAAGAAGAATGACACAAGAGGCTGCTTGAAGAGAAGATGGGTAGTCTCTTTCCAGCCCTACTATTCAAAGGATGCCACGAAAAGCCTGCCAAAGCCAAGAGAAAGGTATGGGCTGATTGCACGACATGTTATCATTGTACATATTGCATTTATGTAATACTGTTTGGGTCCTGCCTGAAATGCCTGTGATATGACAGAATGGAAAAGAGAGAGTCATATTCCCAATGCAGATGCTCAGAGAATAACAGCAGTTGGGGGGGATATAATAACACAACAAAGGCTTTATACATGCTTCTAAAAAAAGAAGTGTTACGTTTTCAATTAAGGCCTACTTAATTTGAATAAAGTGAAGAAATCACATCTGGGCTCTTGGTGCGATGGAGCGCATTAGCACAACATGCGCAGGGTTAGGTCAGGGATTCACTTGTCAGTTTCATTTTAGCTCACACTGACGACCAGCACGAATTGCAGCCTTGCTGATTTCTATTTGCCAACCCCTTTGAAACCTTTCTGCAATCAATGTCAAAGGATCCTAAAATGAGATTAATGACAAGGGGAGATAACTACATTAATTTCCCAATGCACTTTCATTGCAATGCTGGTAATCAAGTTTTCAAAGCATTTTTATTTTTTAAAGAATCTGGAAAGCATATTCAAAGAGTAAAACAACAAAAGTATCCCACATCACCAACATGACATCTTTGTCCACACAAGGTACAATGAGCAATCTGGACCACGTTTTGCTGAGTGGTTTCATTAAAAATGCAGTTCCTGGAGGTCACGGAAAGAATGCCTTCCATCTCTACTGCAATTTTTATCTTAGAATCTGTACAAAATCGGTACCATTTGTATGCATGTTGCAATGCAGGCCTCCAAATACCTTAAAATGTCAATGGGCAGAGTTGTGGGGGATGATACCTTGCTGGAACAGGCAGTGAAGAATACTGTAGAGTATTTCCTCAGGCTTGCTGCTGCTAAGGACTGTTCACATTTACATATAAGAAGATATGGAGCTGACCACCAATTTAGAAGATAAGGCTACCAGTCATGGTGGCTAGTGACAGCCTCAGAGGCAGCATGTCTTTGAATACCAGTAATTTGGGAAGGCCAGTGGGAGAGGGCTATGGTGCCAAAGCCCTGCTTGTGAGCTTCCCAGAGGCATCAGGTACACCAGTGATGGCTAACCTTGACACTCCAGATGTTTTGGGACTACAACTCCCATCATCCCTGACCACTGGTCCTGTTAGCTAGGGATGATGGGAGTTGTAGTTCCAAAACATCTGGAGTGTCAAGGTTAGCCATCACTGAGGTACACCGTTGAGGGATATAGGTTGCTGAATTGCATGGGCTTTCAGTCTGATCAAGCATTGAGCTAGATGGACCAATGGCCTGACTCACTATCAGGCAGCTTCCTATGTACATCACTTCATACTTCATCGGTTGGTATTTAATTTGATGACTCACAGATCAGCATGCGAACTACCTCCATGCAGAAGCGTTAGATTTGATGTGACAACAGGTAACAGGAAAGTGGGTGCTTGGTCCAAGACAGGTGATTCACACTTTCAAGTCATTACCTGTAGCGACTGAGTGATGAATATTAATGTGTAAACATGCCCTAGATAACATAGTTGTACCTGGATGTGAAGGTTATTTGGCTAATTAAGGCTGAGGGTTGTATCCAACTGGGTCACTCTACTGACTGCATGCTCTTTGATCCAGGAAAGACTTCCAGGAGCACAAAGAGGAAGGAGGGGATTTCTACTGATTCCTTTTTCCTCTTGCAACCCCCACCCCCATGCCAGTGCCAAGTTTCTTGTTGTTCCCAAAGGTCCCCCAACTCTCTGGGAACAGTTTTTTTTTTTAAAGCTCTGGGTATAATTAAAGCATAAAAACATGGTGGAAACTGTCCAAGATTTGGTTACAAATGGAGACAGTTTCCTTAAACCCTCCATCTGCTGGCATTTTATTTTGTAAAGTTTATCAGTAAGGAAATGTTGTTGGAAAAAGAATGGGCGTTTTTGGTGGGTTCATCAGTAGAACTGGAAAAAGAAGCAAATGTATATAATTCATTGCAAATCTTATCCATTCACTGCAGACTTTTGTGCCCCAGTCCAACACAGAGTTGGGCTCACATCAGGAAAATCATTCTGCTTAAGTATGTCTATCTCTCTGTTGAACTCTGGCCAAATTTTGTCTTCCGTACAAAGCTCTATGGCCAAAAGATCCCACCATGGAAAAATATAAATATGGGCTGGAGTGGAAACATGACAAAATTATAGGACAAACTTTACCATTGGTTTTAGTAGGACAATCTAAGATGATTCCTCCTAACCACACACAGCAGGTGCCACTTAAATTGAATTCTAAACTAAATGGTTGCTAAGGCTGTCGTGGTAGGATTGGAGGACAACTACTAGATTGGACAAGTCAGCCCATCACTTGCAAGAATAGTGACAGACATATCCAAAAAGGACTCTATTGTAGGCAGATCTTAAGTTCCTATGCCTCAGGCTTGCCGATCAGAAGGTCAGCAGTTCGAATCCCTGCAACGGGGTGAGCTCCCATTGCTTGGTCCCAGCTCCTGCCCACCTAGCAGTTCGAAAGCACGTCAAGTGCAAGTAGATAAATAGGTACCGCTCTGGCAGGAAGGTAAACGGCGTTTCCGTGCGCTGCTCTGGTTCACCAGAAGCGGCTTAGTCATGGTGGCCACATGACCCGGAAGCTGTCTGCGGACAAATTCCGGCTCCCTTGGCCTATAGAGTGAGATGAGCGCCACAACCCCAGAGTCGTCTGCAACTGGACCTAACGGTCAGGGGTACCTTTACCTTTAACATAACCAGAGAGTGCCTAGCAAGCAAGGGTTTAAATCACATTTCCTGTGCCTCTTCCTGTGCTCTGTGGATTATGCTGAGATTCAAAATGAGGGGATGCATTCAGGTTCCACAAACTCCGCAGCAACAGCTACTTGGGAGACTCATTCTTTGAAGTGCACCATTATGATTCAGGCTTCATTAGTCAGGTAGTCATCTTGTTACAACCTGTTCTGCCAAGTGTGGAACACATTGTGCAGAAGGGAATCTTAATGGCCCATCTTTGCTAGCGCGGCATGAGCTTTGGAATTTGCAAGGTGCAAGTGAACTGCGATGAGTTTAGGTTTCTTTATTTTTAGAGGCAATCTAGATTTTCTCGTTTTATTAATTCTCTGTAACATTTTTTTAAAAAAACAACAACAACAACAACAACCTTCTACTCAGTTGTGCAATTCAAAAAAAGTGATAATTAAGAAAAATCAAAACCTTTACATAAAATCACAATAAGCTTGCGAATTAACGATGCAAACCATCTAGCAGGGAGACAGAATCAGCTGAAGTTAACGTTCCAAAAGCAAGAACAAACAGAAACCTGTCGGCTAAATCTAAGAAGGCTGGAAGGCCTCCTGAAGAAAGTATTCCATAGGTATGGAACCAAAACAAAAGGCTTCCCACATGTCTGCCTTGGAAAATAGGTAGGACTCAGAAGGCAGCCGCTCTCACAGACCATATGGGCCAGTGAGGTATATCTAATTATAGAATCATAGAATCATAGAGTTGGAAGAGACCACAAGGGCCATCCAGTCCAACCCCCTGCCAAGCAGGAAACACCATCAAAGCATTCCTGACAGGTGGCTGTCAAGCCTCTGCTTAAAGACCTCCAAAGAAGGAGACTCCACCACACTCCTTGGCAGCAAATTCCACTGTCAAACAGCTCTTACTGTCAGGAAGTTCTTCCTAATGTTTAGGTGGAATCTTCTTTCTTGTAGTTTGAATCCATTGCTCCGTGTCCGCTTCTCTGGAGCAGCAGAAAACAACCTTTCTCCCTCCTCTATATGACATCCTTTTATATATTTGAACATGGCTATCATATCACCCCTTAACCTTCTTTTCTCCAGGCTAAACATACCCAGCTCCCTAAGCCGTTCCTCATAAGGCATTGTTTCCAGGCCTTTGACCATTTTGGTTGCCCTCCTCTGGACACGTTCCAGCTTGTCAGTATCCTTCTTGAACTGTGGTGCCCAGAACTGGACACAGTATTCCAGTATAAAATTTTTATTTTATTTTCTTCCGTCATTGAAATTTGAATCATAGAATCATAGAATAGTTCGAAAGGACCACAAGGATCATCTAGTCCAACAAAAAATTCACCCCACATGGGGCTTGAACCCATGACCCTGAGATTAAGAGCCTCATACTCTACCAGCTGAGCTATATAATACAGAGTTCACATCTAGGCTACGACCAGACCCAGACCTGCTCAGCTTTAACAGGATTTAACAGCATTTTGTGCTTTTAGAAGAGCGACAACCAATGGTATTGGAATACAGTCCCAATTGACCACTGTCATCATGGTCAGTGGTCAAGGATGATGGGAGTTGTAGTCCAGCAATATCTTGCTACCTCTTCTTTACAGCATAGCACTTGACCCAGGTGGCGCTGTGGGTTAAACCACAGAGCCTAGGGCTTGCTGATCAGAAGGTCAGCAGTTCGAATCCCTGCGACGGGGTGAGCTCCCGTTTCTCGGTCCCAGCTCCTGCCCACCTAGCAGTTTGAAAGCATGTCAAAGTGCAAGTAGATAAATAGGAACCGCTCCGGCGGGAAGGTAAATGGCGTTTCCGTGCGCTGCTCTGGTTCGCCAGAAGCGGCTTTGTCATACTGGCCACATGACCCGGAAGCTGTACGCCAGCTCTCGGCCAATAAAGTGAGATGAGCGCCGCAACCCCAGAGTCGGACACGACTGGACCAAATGGTCAGGGGTCCCTTTACCTTTACTTGGCCTTGAGAGAGTGCGCCATCAGATATACTGGGAGCACAATACAGTGGTACCTCGGTTAATCCGTTCCAGAAGTCCGTTCTTAAACCAAAACCGTTCTTAAACCGAGGTGCGCTTTCCTTAATGAGGCCTCCCACCGCCGGTGCCCTTCCACCATTCGGATTCCGTTCTTAGACCAAGGTAAAGTTCGCAAACCGGGACTCTATTTCCGGTTTTGTGGAGTTTGTAAACCGAATCGTTCTTAAACCGGACTGTTCTTAAACCGAGGTACCACTGTATACCCAGCTATCAGTAAATCACAGTCTGCAACTAATCAGGCTCTAGTTCTGTCATAGCCTCTCCAACATAAACTCAGCCCCCCCCCCCCGCTACACACCCTGCAGCACTGAATCCAATACCACTGTTTTTGAGCAGCTGTACCCTTCAAGGTTTTCCTGACTTTAATTTAGAGGCTAGCCATATTTCATTTTCCTTTCTAGTTTTCAACACAAGGTCACCAGGGTCATCATGGCGTCTGACCTCCAGCACCTGGAAATGGTCTTGTAGAAAAGAAAGGGAGGGAGAGAAAATCCTAGCACACTTTAGAAAGTGCATATATGTGTTTTAACATAGCACCAAAACATGCCCACTTTTTTTTTTTATTGCAAAATATAGTGTTCAAAACTGGTGATACAACAATTCAGACTTTTTGGCAACTGCAACCTAGTTTCCATTTCTCTCAGGATAGGATTTAGGGTGTGGAAACTTTCTATTTCCTTGGAAACTCTTCTGAAAAGGGGGTTTTCACTCAATTCAGCTTCTAAGTGTTTAAGAGGTGACTGAAATTCTGAAGGTGGGCTGGCTGTTTTAGTGCTGTTGGCAAAGCTTGCAAGTTTCTCACTATGCAAGCAGGGAGTCGGGAAGGATAGGAAGCCATATTAATACAAATATAATTCTGGACTCACTTTTCTTCCTCCTTTCTCTTTCTCTGCTTTGTTGCCTTTGAAAATCAGGAAGCAAAAATAGCTTTTTCAAAAAAAAATATGATACAGAAATGTTATTCTGTCTGTATTCCTTGGCAATTTTATGGATGTGGCTGTCTGTTTTCTGGTGTGATCACTCAGTGCAGCTGATGAGATGTGGTTGGCTAATTGTTCCATTCGCATGAAATAAATTTTTCACAGACAGACACCAGCATACCAGTGAAATAGGTCTGAGGCTTTGTGCCAGTACTGTCTGAAAGCATATTTCAGTCAGGAATGCCTTTGATTGACCCTGAAAGGGTTGGCACGTCACTCATCATCCACCTCTAATCTCCAGCCAAGGGCAGGTTGATGTTGGGACACTGCACAAACCAAGGGATGGAGGAACTGATATATTTGTGCAATAACTACTCATAGTAAGTATGATGTCACCAGATGAGGTCAAGCCAGGCTTTGACCCTTGTCTTTAAATATATTGGCAGAATTCAAGAAATCAAAATTCTGGTAATAGATCCTTTAAATAGGGATAGGAGAATGAAATAGAGCTGTTGTCCAAGAGAAAAATAGAAGTTGCCATGGGAGGTAGGATGATAGATATAGATAGATAGATAGATAGATAGATAGATAGATAGATAGATAGATAGATAGATAGATATAGATAGATAGATGATAGATAGATAGATGATAGATAGATAGATAGATAGATAGATAGATAGATAGATAGATAGAGATAGATAGATAGATGATAGATAGATAGATAGATAGATAGATAGATAGATAGATAGATAGATAGATGATAGATAGATAGATATAGATAGATGATAGATAGATGATAGATAGATAGATAGATAGATAGATAGATAGATAGATATAGATAGATATAGATAGATGATAGATAGATATAGATAGATAGATGATAGATAGATAGATATAGATGATAGATAGCTATAGATAGATAATAGATAGATAGATACTGTAGATAGATGATAGATAGATATAGATAGATTAGATATAGATAGATAGATAGATAGATGATAGATAGATAGATAGATAGATAGATAGATAGATAGATAGATAGATAAATGATAGATAGATATAGGTAGATAGATAGATAGATAGAGATAGATAGATAGATAGATAGATAGATAGATAGATAGATATAGATAGATAAAGACAGTTACATGTGATCTATATTTAATACAAGCAATTATCACAAGAGGAGCTGCTAGTATACCCAAAAAAAACACCCCAGGACATTTCATTTTATGAAATCTACATCCCTGACCATTGGCCATGCTGGTTGGTGCTGATGCAACTGGAGTCCAACCAACTCTGAAGTACCACAGGTTCCCCATCCTTGCTCTACAGCAGAGTTTCCCAAACTTGGGTCTCCAGCTGTTTTTGGACTACAGTTCCCATCATCCCTGACCAACGACCCTGCTCGCTAGGGATGATGGGCGTTGTAGTCCAACAACAGCTGGAGGCCCAAGATTGGGAAACTCTGCTCTACAGTATATCCGTATATAGGCAGAAGAAGAATATCTAGGAAGCAAACCAATCTAGCAGCAGGAATTCCAAAGCAGTGTTATTTCACCAAAGCTCCCCCAACGGCCTACGTGAATAACAAGTATGTCTCCCACAGACATCTTTACATTACCAGTGAGGGAACAGTTGTTTCACCATTACTGAAACGGCCTTTATCCGCTCATCATACAACAAGGGTGTCAATAGGATCCTTGTTCTGTCCCCCTGGCCTGCCACCAGAAACCCCCTCTCAACTCTGCTGTCCAGATAGATTGGCTTATTGGTGTGGCCCTCTGACCTTATATATCCACAATGATAAATCAATGATAAATTAAAGCCAATAATATCCAATAATCGGGAGGGGGTGTTATTCTTCTTAACATTCCTCAACTGGGTATAGTCTTGTTTATATACTTTATTTCTACATGCTGTATCTAGAAACAACGAAATCGGCAAAAAAGCTGCATTGTGGAACCTCACACCTACCCCCAGTTTGGGAGCTTTCATCTTAAACAAGTCTTGAATGGGGAAAAACCAAGCAAACCTCCCAGTGGCTATAATGGCACCAGTCGCCTGAGAAACTTCGTGCAACCATGCTTTGAAGAAGAAGAGTGCTGTTGCCACATGTGCAGAGCTCGTGTGGATAGAGCACTCCAATGTCTCCATGGACTTCCTGGGTGAGTGGCTTTCCTCATTCACAGCTCTGTCACACTTACTGAAGTGAATGGCAAAATGAGTTCACCAGTCCAGGAGTTCAGCGTTCACACTGGGCTTCCTGCAACTGCATGAGATAGAATCATAGAATCATAGAGTTGGAAGAGACCACAAGGGCCATCCAGTCCAACCCCCTGCCAAGCAGGAAACACCATCAAAGCATTCTTGACAGATGACTGTCAAGCCTCTGCTTAAAGACCTCCAAAGAAGGAGACTCCACCACACTCCTTGGCAGCAAATTCCACTGTCGAACAGCTCTTACTGTCAGGAAGTTCTTCCTAATGTTTAGGTGGAATCTTCTTTCTTGTAGTTTGAATCCATTGCTCCGTGTCCGCTTCTCTGGAGCAGCAGAAAACAACCTTTCTCCCTCCTCTATATGACATCCTTTTATATATTTGAACATGGCTATCATATCACCCCTTAACCTTCTCTTCTCCAAGCTAAACATACCCAGCTCCCTAAGCCGTTCCTCATAAGGCATCGTTTCCAAGCCTTTGACCATTTTGGTTGCCCTCCTCTGGACACGTTCCAGCTTGTCAGTATCCTTCTATCCAGATCTCTGGATCAGACTCAGAGGCATCATACCGTATGTTTGTCTATGAAGACAGTGGGTTCTGATCCGAAGAAAGCCATGCTTTACTGTTATTGAAATCAGCTGGACTTAAGTTAGCCGTGGCTTTCTCCAGACTGGAATCTGAAAGCTAAAGAAATATTTCTGCTGTAGGTGAACCTTCACAAACTTTCTACATCCATAGCCATAGACCCTAAACAGATCCACCTACCTTTTTGGTTTCCTTATCTCAGCCTTCATCCTGGCCACTTCCGCTTCTATATCTTTGCATGCCTTACCTTTGGGTAACCTTCATTATGCAACAAACGCAATACTGAACAAACTAACACTGAGAAGGTTAAAGAAATAACTATTTTCCAAATGGAAATATTTCAGATTCTTTAGCAAAACCATAAGAAACTAATCTTAAATTTAATCTGATTTTCATAACAGATTTTAAGTGGTGATTCATGCTTTCCTGGTCAAGTTGAGTAAACTTGTCCATAACAGTTTAGGTATCCCATCTTTTAAAATGAAGCACTGTTTCATTCCTTTGTTGTTTCAGCCAGTGTGTGCCTATGTGTGCGTATATCTTCCTGGAAGCCAATAAATTGGGAATATTAATAGCTGTCTTTGAACAAAAGGAGACCTAATTAGTGTGCCAAAGTTTCGTATTAGGTTTAACATGTTCCATGTACCTACAAAAAGGGAAGTTACATTTTATTTTACTTAATTTTATTTGGTGATCTACCATCAGCCCCTGATTGTTCACGATCAGGATCTAAGGGTCTTTCCAAGCTCTTAAGCTGGAAAATGTAGTGATATATCAAAATCATTTCATCTTTTAGCCTCCTTGTCCCAGATACTTAATGGGATGAGGACAGACCTGCTCCATTCATTGAAGTGAATGCTTAATCCAACCTTGAGGAAGCTGTCTGCATCCTGGACTCCTGGCAGCCACAAATTACAAAATAAAAATGGATCAATTACATGTGCTTTTGGTTTTATGGAATCTTATTATGGAGTAAGTCCCTTGAACCCAAAGGGCTTACTTCTGAGTTGTAATGCATAAGTTTGCGTTGTCCTCCAGTCCAAAGGAAGTCTTTATTAAACTCCAAAGAAAGTCAACTTGTTTGTTTGTTTGTCATTTGCAAAAATTTCCCACCCATTGCCCATCATTGTCAAATGCAGGGCAGCTTACAAAACATGAAAATGTTGTTGTTGTTCAGTTGTTCAGTCGTGTCCGACTCTTCGTGACCCCATGGACCAGAGCACGCCAGGCACGCCTATCCTTCACAAAGACAACAAACATGAAAATATAAACATACAAATACAAACAGAAGCCAGTATTTATTTTAAAACTAAAATAACAAGTGCATCTCCTTACTCTTGTAAGGAAGAGTCCAACTTGCATTGTGAATCATTGTTTTAATTTTAATACAGCAAGGCAGATCCATCCTTCTAACATTAAGCAGAATAATCCAATATTAAGTCGGATAAGCCGGCATCCTGCAAATGCCTGGATGAACTGATACCTTTTAAGTCGGCACCAAAAAGAAAGCACAGCAAGCCAACTTTATCTCATGGGGGCGGCATTTCATAGGCCATCAAATCAAAGCCGTTTCCCACATCATCACTTCACAATCATCTCCCAATGGCGAGGTGTTGAGAAAAGCCACCCTTTAAGATCTTAAAACATGGGCAAACCAATGCAGGCAGAGATGTTGCTTCAAATGCTTCTGCCCCAAGGCTTCTGGGGTTTAACAAGTCACCATTGGCATTGTAAATTGGGCCCAGAACCATGTAAGCAACCGGTGCAAAATCTTCCAAATTGTTGAAAAACATGGTTCTGGCTGGCTGAACCACTTAACATTCTGACTGTCACATTCTGCACTCATTGCAGCTCCCTGACAACCTTCAAAGGCAGCTGTCTGGTACTGCAAATCAGAAAAGACTGAGTATGTGTGATATTCTTATATTTCTGTTTTGATGATTTTGTTGTATGTCCCACTAGAACGCCCAACTTTCTCATTTTCACATATCTGTTGCTGCGATTGGACCACCCCCTGTATAAACTGCCCCTCATTTTTGCCCTTCCCAAGAGAGACCCATTTAAATCCTACTTAAATTGGTGTCAGGCAAAGATCTTTTTAGTTTCCAGGGCCTTCCAAGTTCCTAGTCCATAGGGGCCCTCCAGATGTTCCTGGATCGCCACTAACCAGGTATTGCAACCCTGACCTTGGCCATTCAGGCTGAGGCAGATTATATGTATCAGTGTATCAATTCATCATATGGAGTTAAAACTAAACCCTAGAGGAGGGTTAGGGAAAGGGTGGACTACAATTCCCATCAGCTCTGATGAAAGGTTGTGCTGGCTGAGGCTGATGGGAGTTGGAGTCCAACATCTTAAGGTCCCAGGTTCCCCATTCCTGCCCTGGTGGTGACTAACTTGTCTGTTTGATTTCAATGGGATTTAATTTGCCACTAGCTTTCACTGCAAGCCCATTTTCTTCAGAATAACATTTTTTTATCATCAGCCGTCTAAACAAACAAGCAATTAACAAAACGGATTATCTCCGCACCCCATCTCCAAATAATTGTAAGCAGGCAAAGATGAACATCTCCTCTAACAATACGCCAAGTCTCCTGAATGTATTCCAGAATGGAAACAGCCTCTCTTTTCACAGGCCAGATAATATTTGGCATTCCACATGATTAGAAACAAGTCTTTTAATCCCAATAGCTCGAAGGCAGAGGCTCCACTATAACAAGGCAACTGAAATAATTTTATTACCTTTAAAAAAAAACTTTTTAAAAATAAAAGCTCTTCACCATCTGTTGCATCATGAGGCATCTAGCCAATTTAACGTATGATTCCAAACAATCTTCCCAATCGTGTGTTTCTTATAGTCTTTATTTTACACCTCTATAAACCCTTGGAATTAAAAAAGCAATGCTAAACAATGTTTTTTTTTTCACAAGGCGAGATCGTGGTTTCACCTGATGGCATTCTGAGTAATGGTTCACTTTCTCCTCTTCCCTGTTTTGCCCCCCTTCCATTAAATGCTTTTTTTGAGGGGGAGATATTGCATACATTGAAATAATATTAGGGAAACGAAAGGCGATATGCTAGAAGAATATAGCTCTATGCTCATACGCAACCAAATGCTCTTTATTTGGATGTTTTGCTTTCGGGTTCTAACATTTTAACTTCATCCAGACCATGGGATACCCCACAAATATGTATTCCTCACTTGTTGATTGTAGCAATAAGATAAAATAAGATAAGATAAGATAAGATAAGATAAGATAAGATAAGATAAGCTTTATTGTCATTGCACTAAGTTATGACTTCTTCTTATTATTATTATAACAACAATAACAATAATAACAATAACAACAATAACAATAATAATAATAATTTATTATTTATACCCCGCCCATCTGGCTGGGTTTCCCCAGCCACTCTGGGCAGCTTCCAACAGAACATTAAAATACAATAATCTATTAAACATTAAAAGCTTCCCTAAACAGGGCTGCCTTCAGATGTCTTCTAAAGGTCTGGTAGTTGTTGTTCTCTTTGACATCTGGTGGGAGGGCGTTCCACAGGGCGAGCGCCACTACCGAGAAGGCCCTCTGCCTGGTTCCCTGTAACTTGGCTTCTCGTAGTGAGGGAACCGCCAGAAGGCCCTCGGCACTGGACCTCAGTGTCTGGGCAGAATGATGGGGGTGGAGATGCTCCTTCAGGTATACTGGACCGAAGCGATTTAGGGCTTTAAAGGTCAGCACCAACACTTTGAATTGTGCTCGGAAACGTACTGGGACTTGCATGTGTAAATGAGCTATCACACGACAAACAACACAGACTGAGCTTGTAGGTTGCCTGTTGCCATCTCAGGCACAATACTTTCCTTTTTTCTTACTAACAGCATTTTTATTGAAAGCTTTTTTTTTACATATTAAACACTTAAATTCATACTCATTTATAAGAAACTACAAAAGACAGTTATATAGGGAGGGGGAAAAGGGAAAGGAATAAACAAAGAATACTTAAGAAGATCCTTTATCACATTATGCCATATATATCATTTATCCACACATAGCAAGGCAGATTCCCCCAGCTCTCACCTGGATGCTTACCTGGGAGATCCTTCCTACCCTGCCTTTCCTGCAGGTACCTCCCACCTCCAACTATCCCCTCCCTGTGTTAGGCACAATATTTTCCTAATGGGGTCAATTAAGTTGAGAGTCATAACTCAACACACTAAGTAATCAGTAAATAGGAAACGAAAAGTATTGCATGGTATTTAGGCAAGCTACCCTCAGATCGTGTGCACTTTGGTCATGAGAGGTCTCTGCGTCTTCATCCCATAACCCCACCCCAAATGTCAGCCCTGCTTGGTCAGATAAATTGAACCCTGGAACTCAGGGGCCTTCAGCAAGTGGAGGTGGGTGACAAACAGAAACATGGGAGGTAAGCACAGACTTTCCATTCACCCAAAAGACCAAGATGCACACACTAAGGAAGAACAGTTGAGTAACTGTGGAGCCAGTGTGGTGTAGTGGTTAAGAGCGGTAGACTCGTAATCTGGGGAACCGGGTTCGCGTCTCCGCTCCTCCACATGCAGCTGCTGGGTGACCTTGGGCTAGTCACACTTCTTTGAAGTCTCTCAGCCTCACTCACCTCACAGAGTGTTTGTTTTGGGGGAGGAAGGGAAAGGAGAATGTTAGCCGCTTTGAGACTCCTTTGGTTAGTGATAAAGTGGGATATCAAATCCAAACTCCTCTTCTTCATCCTAAGGAGATCTCTCTGCAAGTGGGCATTGCATTCCAATGAAGGGGAGAAGCATACTCTGGACTTCTACTTTCTATCCTCCATGACTGCAGAATAGAGTATGAAAACGTGTGCTAATTGTTTTGGGTTCCCACCCCCACCCCCCAAAAAATGCTTAATACAAAGGGTCAGTGCAGTTTAGTAGGGATGCCTGGCATGATGGTGATGGGAGGGAGATGGTGGGGAGAGAAATTGCCTCCCTGTTACCTTCCTATGGGCCCCAATGACCAGAATGCTGCTGTCAATAATTGGAATGGGAGAGACGTTGGTCTCTTGGGGAGTTGAGATGGATGAAGGGGCATTGGACCAAATTGCTTCTCTGGCTCAGATTAAAATCTGAGCCAGAGAGGAATTCAGAGACCATAATCACAGAAGAGTTGAGTATTATCAGCCTCCTAGAATTTGTCCTTACAAACTTGGCAGCATCTCTAGAGACGTAGCTTAATGCTGATTTCTGCAGATCATCTGTAGGAATGCATCAGGCGAACATGAGATTGGCAAGAAAGTGGGAGAGGAAGGGGGACTTAGTGGGTGTTTAAGCAGGGCTCAAGAGGGGAATCTGAGTTGGCTCAAAACATGCCAAGACCTGATTTCTGAACCTACCCAATGCACCTGATAACGTCTGGACCCTTTGCCACTGTTAAAGGCGCAGGATTTATCTTGAGAATTTGTCATTTGCAAAATCATGAGCAACATCAGGACAATGGCCATAAAGATTGCTTTAGGAACTTTGCTAAAGGGTGTGTGAGAGAGAGAGAAAGTGTGTGTGTGAAAGAAAGAGAGATCTTATTACTTGCTAAAATTGGAATGCATGGCATATAGAAAACAAACAGAAAACACAAGGGTTGTAAGAGAAGGAAAGCCCTTACAGAGATTAGATACTTCCTCAAAAACCTTTTGCTTTCTGAGTTCTCTTTAAGTCTGAATATATATTTAACCTTAGGTCATTCATGGATACCCAAGTGATGCAGAAAGAAACATAATCTACATCAATCAGTATTCACTTCTGTGAAAGCTGCTGAAGCATCTGGGGTAACAGAAGATGCTTAACTTACATTTATTTCACATCAAGGAAATTTAAGTCACTAAAAGAGCATATTTTGGCTAGCTATAATCCCTAGCAATCTTCTAATGATTTACACAGCTGCTCATTTCCGCAAGAACAAATGCATTTGATAGAGTCGGTGCTAATAACTGTGAGAGAAACATTGACTTCACTCCTTTTGGCATTTTGGAGCTCCCCACCCCCACCCCTGCTCCCCACCCCCCACCCCAAAGCAATAATGAGACTTTAGGCTGTTAGAATCAAGGCTGCCAACTTTTAACAAGGCAAACGGTGGAGAGTCCAATGATTCACTGAGTCAGTGGGGCAAAGGGGGGAGGGACTTGAAAGAGATGTGCATAACCACTGTGTCATGATGCACTGCAATGCTCTGATTAAGGAATGCGCAGTTGAAAAACCAGGTCACTACTGCATCACCCTACATAGCAGTCCACATTTCTAGCATATGACAAACAAAATGTGGCTATAAATTACATTTCTGCAAAACCACTTACTTTTCTTTGTTTGCTTTCATCTGGTCTTGCCTTTTCTCCTCCTCTTGTTTTGTTCTGCCCCAGAAAGACGTCTTGCTGTTGAAACTTGCCGCCTCCAGATTACTGTGAGTAATGGACCGGACAGAAGAAGCTTGGCCTGCTCACATTTGCCTTTAGCAATCGCAACTTGATCTACACAAATTTAGGAGGTGAGCCCTTCCACAGCATAGTGACACTTACAGAGAGGGTAATTGGTGTTAGATTGCCTCCAATCTGTATGCTGCTCGAGCCAGGAAGAGAGCAGAGAGAATTGTCGCAGACCCTTCGCATCCTGGTCATCACCTGTTTGATTTACTTCCATCCGGACATCGTTACAGGACTCTATACACAAAAACGTCTAGGCACAGAAATAGTTTTTTCCCTTGTGCCATCAAACTGTTGAATTCGTAGTTGTGTGCGGAAGGGAGGTCAGTTGGTGGTATGGGGTTCCTCTGTTGTGCTGTTGTATTGTGAGGGGAATAGTGTTTGTATGAGGTACGTTTTTCTTTACATTGCAATGTAGTCGAAGCAAAATTCCAAGTATGATTGATACTTGGCCAATAAATGATTCCTTATTCCTTATTCCTACTGGTGTCCTTCATGCACTAAGACCAAAATCAATAGTCTCTGGGAGGATGTCCCAGGGGCCAGAGAAACGTCTGCTGCTGTTTGTGTCCTACCATCATAATAGCTAAAAAGAGGACATATCAAGGTTGTTGTTTGGGGACGGGGGCTGACTTTGGACCCCATGGATCCAAACTCTTCTTATGACCTCTGCACGCCTCTGAAATTTGGCCACTGAGCCAGCATACATATTTTCCAAAAGGGAAAGGACATCTTTCCAAAAGCAGAAGAAAGCTACAAGACAGAGAAAAAGCTGTACACCACATCACCCCCTTGCTAGGGCAAACCTAGCAGCGCATAGGCGATGGCAGCAGATTTGCCACAGGTTTTCCCTGCCACAGCACTATAGGCTCACTCTGCAATTTCATGTTGTTGGGCCTTCTGTGGTTTTACCCCACAAAGTTGCCAAAGCATTTGAGGATGCCCGAAAAGGCTTCCAATGGAGCATCACAGAGGTGAAGAGGGAACTTAATCAGGATCGCAG
The DNA here is from genome assembly GCA_034641385.1 of Darevskia mixta. Classification (NCBI taxonomy): domain Eukaryota; kingdom Metazoa; phylum Chordata; class Lepidosauria; order Squamata; family Lacertidae; genus Darevskia; species Darevskia mixta. The sequence goes on from JAWWNH010000074.1 coordinate 25,757,352, forward strand.
ATGGGGAAAATTGTTAAGCTCTACCTCTGCTGCCACTACTTACAGTTTTGTTAATCTGTATGTTAAATGTGTCGATGCAATTACCATTACATCTAACTGGGCCCTTGCTTCTGTGTTAAACCTGTGTCTGAGCTGTACCACTTCAGTTGTGCACATGGGCTGGTGGGACTTATGAGGACTCTGGAAAATCGTGTCCTCCATCATGGAGGGCACGTGTTGAGGTGAGATCACCATTATCTGCCTCCCTGTGGTGGGGCGGGACCGTTTGGATGGCCGCAACACCCCATTGTTTGTCCCTCGGTTGCTAGGGCAGAGATTTGGCTAATTGGGATGGCTATTGGCTGCCGAGGGGCTATATAAGTTGCTGCACGTCGCTGGAGAGTTTCACTTTCTTGCGACATGCAGCAGATCACCCTCCCTCCCCTCCCTTTAGTTAGGTTTGTTCTTATGGCCTTGCTATGCCTGTCTAGGGGTCGTCTGTTTTTGGAGCAGGGGCCCAGTAGGAATTTTGCCATTTGGCCGATTGGCTGGTGCCACTTGGTTTTTGCCTACCGTGTAGCAAATTGTCACAACTTTGTAAGGTTGGCAGTTAGGCATTGGTTCAATGTTGTCCGGAGGGGACATGGTTGGCTGTGCCTGCCCCCCATTGCTGTTGCTAGGGAATTCCATTAAAGGAATCCAGGGGCTCATGTTGCTTTTGTTCGAACCCTGTCAAGGGGCTGGGGCCAAGCCAGAGCCCCTGGGAGCATCTGGGGTGAGATCGAAGGAGTTCTCGCTCCCCCAGGATGCTTTCCCTTACTGACATATGGTGGTGCCCAGTGTCAGTCGTGTTTGTGCCACAAGTTCAGGTAGTCTGGAACCAATGCCTAAGCAACCACTCACATGCTGTAATCAATAAAGTTGTGGCCTAAATTAATGCCAAGAACCTTAAAACTAAATTCTGTGCCTATTGTGTCTTTATTTGGGGGGGACGTTGGGGGTCTTCACATGCAAAGCAGTTTGGAAAGTAAGCAAAGTTCTGCTCAAAAAACCAACTAACCCTAAAAAAGACCTTCTCCGCCTATTTTAAAACTCTCACTATTTCATAGCTTAAGAAACCACACCAACCACTTGTCAGATTTGTATGTGTGCGCATATATATATAATATATGCACTCACACACACATATATACACACACATATCTGTATATAATATAAAAAGCTGTATATAATTCTGAAAGATTGTAAAACTTAATAGCAAACAGATTACGCACTTAGCAATAGACTAAGCACAATTAGGCCTCACATTCCACCCACTCCTATAAATAACTCTCTGTTTCCTCTCCATGTCTGCAAATTTCATTAGTATGGTGGAAAGATATGGAATTTTTTATTTTATTTTTTTTTAAAAAAATCTTGCTGCTTTTCTGTACAAATCCAATCACACAATCAAGCATTTTATTCAGTCCAGGGAAAGAAAGTTAAAATAACTGTCTACTGCCCCAACCATGTTTTCCTGGTTATAAGGGGAAATGTTCTACAGATGGTGCAGAAATTCACCTGTTAAAAAAAGCAGCAATGCAAATTCACCATAAGTCTACTACCTCTTGCAAAGAAGGTCTAATCGCTAGGAGTCCATCATTTGTGGCTGGTAGGTCACAAGTTTCGCAGCTCTGCAACTGGTGTACCAAGGAGTGGTAGGTGCCATTCATGGAACGCAGGAAGCTGCCTTATAGTGAGTCAGATTATTGTTCCATCTACCGGTAGCTCAGACGTATCTACAGGGACTGGCAGTGGCTCTCCACATTTTCAGACAGGGTTTTCTCCCAGCTTTATCTGTGGATGCTAGGGACTGAACCTTAGGCTATCTAAGAGCCTGTGTGGTGTAGTGGTTAAGAGCGGTAGACTCGTAATCTGGTGAACTGGGTTCGCGTCTCCGCTCCTCCACATGCAGCTGCTGGGTGACCTTGGGCTAGTCACACTTCTTTGAAGTCTCTCAGCCCCACTCACCTCACAGAGTGTTTGTTGTGGGGGAGGAAGGGAAAGGAGAATGTTAGCCGCTTGGAGACTCCTTCTGGTAGTGATAAAGCGGGATATCAAATCCAAACTCTTCTTCTTCTATCTGCCTGGAAAGCAGATATTCTACCACTGAGCTATGGCCCTTCCCCAGATTCTCCTCCTTCTTGCTATAACCCTGTGAGGCAGGTTAGGCTGACAGCTGATGTGTGGTCAAAAGTCACCCAGTGAGATTCATGTCTGAGTGTAAATTTGAAGCCTGGACTCCCTGGCCCTGATTCAGCACTTTAACCACTACACCAAATGAGCAATTAAAAGTGAAGCGGAACAAGGGAGAAGGGGAGAGTCTTCTTCTCTTCTATTCTCTTCTCCAAAAGCAAATGGCTTTCCACACTTTATTATGCAGCCATACATTCTGGGTTCATAATCTCAACGAACAAAGGACTGACAGCCTAATCCTATACATGAGCTTCTCAAAAACAAGCCCCGCTGAGTTCAGTTGGGGCTTCTCTCAAGAAAGCAGGCATAGAATTGCAATCTCAGTCCAGTTCTGAGACTAACTGGACTACTTCCTTATATAATTATTATGGTCTATGCAGGGATTGAGAACTGGATCTAGCCAGATCCAGAAGTGGACCACCTTCCATGAGCCACTTTGACAGGCGGGTGGGAACGCCCACCTATCAATCACCTGGCATCATTTGATGATGGTCAAATCAAGGATGCAAGGGAAGAAATGTGAACAGACTCTTTGTGAGCAGTTCTCCCTTTGCAGCCCAAAGATATCACTTTTAAGAATTTGCCACCTTTTGTTGTTGTTGCTGCTGCTGCTGCTGCTGCTGTGGGACTGTCTCTATGCCATCCTCGAATTATGTGAGAAAAATAATTTTGCTGCCAAGGAGTGTGGTGGAGTCTCCTTCTTTGGAGGTCTTTAAGCAGAGGCTTGACAGCCACCTGTCAGGAATGCTTTGATGGTGTTTCCTGCTTGGCAGGGGGTTGGACTGGATGGCCCTTGTGGTCTCTTCCAGTTCTGTGATTCTATGATTCTATACAGGGACCTTAATATTTTTATTAATTATATTTTATACTAGGGTCCACAAACCGTGTCCATTGATTTCATGCACACACACTTTAGCTAAAATGTTCCCCCGTTGTGTTCTCAATACTGGTAGCTGGCGGAGGGGGAAGATGAACTCAGAACCCTCTGGCTAACATAATTCAAGCACTGGTATCCCCCCCCCCCAGATTTCAACACTTATCTTTGTGTGGTTGCTTCTCTAAAAATATATTGTTATTGCTTTGTGCTGAGTGACATACAGTATGGAGCTCTTCACCTTTATGGTATTTTCCATTTGGTGTAGCTTTTTACAACATTCCTAAAGCTCGTCTTTTTTGTACAGGGTATTACTTTGTACTTGGTACTTTGTGCTCGCCAATAAGCGGGAAGGTAAACGACATTTCCGTGCGCTGCTCTGGTTTCGCCAGAAGCGGTTTAGTCATGCTGGCCACATGACCCAGAAAAACGGGTCATGTGGACAAATGCCGGCTCCCTCGGCCAGTAAAGCGAGATGAGCACCGCAACCCCAGAGTCGTTCACGACTGGACTTAACTGTCAGCGGTCCTTTACCTAAACCATCTAACCAACACTCTGTCAGTGATATCAGGAAAGTTAATCACACCAAAGGGAGAGTCTTCAAATTCACATCCTCGTTACTGGGGCAGTCAAGCAAAACCCTAGATTAAAAAAAAAAACATATATCAGCAACGGAAAACTGCAAATCCATAGCGGGAAACCTTCCCGCTTTAGCGATAATTGCAATTTCCTTTACTTAAAATCCTAAATTAGACTTTCCATTTTGAATGGGTAGAAGGAAGTTGCTAAGCGTCACTCAGCGCTTGAAAAGAGGGATCTCCCTTTTTCCAGATGCCCATATCATGGTCGTGGATATCGTGTTACATGTTTTCTTGAGCGATTCCATTCTCAAAGTACCTGAGAATTTAAGAGATGCTCAAAGACTAGCAAAGGTTCTGTTCAATGTCTTTCAGCACTTCATTTCCAGAGATTACTTTCCAGGGAACATGTTGAACAAAAGACTTTTTTCTCTGTCTCGATGCTGCTCATTTTAGCAATGTCCCTCTCCCCTCTAGTGCCCGGGCCTTGTATTGTCTAAAGTCATATTTGGAATGCATTGTGCTTCCTTAGTCCCAGAAGTAAATAAAGGACCTTTACTCTTTTTCATTCTGGCCAGTGACATTCACTTACATCAGCCATGGTAATGTCTCATAGTTTGAGGAACTGCAAATTTATACTTTAAACATTGGGGGGGGGAGGGGTTGAAATAATTTTTATTTGAATTCACATGTAGAATTATAACATTGCCAAATACATATCCATATTTAGAGATTTCTCCAAATCGCTAGACTTCCCACCTTCCCCTCCATGGGTCTTATCATCAACCTTTTCAACTGCATATTATTTCATCATCCAAGTTTTATGTCTCTCCATTTTATCCATAGTAATTTCTACATTACAAGTGTTATTACAATCCTGCTAATGTTTTCATCTGCTTACAGTGGTCTCTCAAATAAATTGTGAATTTTTCCATTTTTTATTAAAGTTTTGGTCTTCTTGGTTCCTGAGCTTTCCGGTCAATTTTGCCATTTCAGCAGTCCAACAGCTTAGTTTGTCATCCATCCCTGGTAGGGACTTTGTCTTCTTTGCATCTCTGCGGCAGTAACATCCGTGCGGCTGTTGTTGCATACATGAAGAGACTTTTCTGCTCCTTTGGGACCTTGGGACCTACAATTCCTAATAAAAAGGCTTCTGGTTTCTTTATAAAAGTTACTTTAAACATTTTTTTTCCAATTCATTACATACCATTTCCCAGAATGCTTTTAATACCTTCCAGGTCCACCACATATGATAAAAGGTACCTTCTTTTTCTTTACATTTCCAACAGATATTTGTACTTGTCTTATACATTTTTGCTAACTTAGGTAAAGGTAAAGGGACCCCTGACCGTTAGGTCCAGTCGCGGACGACTCTGGGGTTGCGGCGCTCATCTTGCTTTCCTGGCCGAGGGAGCCAGCATACAGCTTCCAGGTCATGCGGCCAGCATGACTAAGCCGCTTCTGGCGAACCAGAGCAGCACATGGAAACGCCGTTTACCTTCCCGCCGAAACGGTACCTATTTATCTACTTGCACTTTGATGTGCTTTTGAACTTCTAGGTTGGCAGGAGCTGTGACTGAGCAATGGGAGCTCACCCCGTGGCGGGGATTCGAACCGCCGACCTTCTGATCGGCAAACCCTAGGCTCTGTGGTTTAACCCACAGCGCCACCCGCATCCCTGCCTGGAGGGTTGTTTTGTTTTGTTTTTGCTTTTTATTTTATTGCTGCTTTATTGTGTGTGTGGTATCATTGCTGTTAGCCATTTGGTGCAAAGGAAGGAGAAAAAGTTTAACAAACAACCAAAAGGAAGCTATTGTCAGTAGATATTAGTAATAGCAGACTGAATCATTCGTTTTATAAAGAATGCCCATTGCACTTCATTGCAACATGCTCCTAGAGGTTGTTCTCCTTTTGCCATGCTGACATGTGTGCATGGCTGGACTTTCCATGGTTTTCCAGGCCAAAAGGTTAATGAACCACAAAATATTGGAGTAAAACGTGAGCACATTCAAAAATCCCATTTATAAAAAGTCCATTTAAAAACAATGCAAGTGTCAAAAAAACTTTATAGATCTATAAATTCAAGCCATTTCCACTACTCCCCTCCCCTCCCCTTCCTCCCAGGGTATGGAAGTGTTGAATGAATGCACAAGTGATTTTTCCACATTGTACCCACCTCTAAACTCGATCATCTGGCAGAGGTGAGAAAGGAAATCTATCCACAGGAGACTCCAGCAGAGCAATAATGTTTAAAGTTTTTAATGAGGCATTCTCCTATGATAGTTAAAGTTTCTAATAAGGCACCCCTTGAAATTGCATCCAGACAATTGAAAACATGAAATAGTTATTTGATGCAAATCCACTATCGGCCAGGTTCCTTTGGTTTTGGTTTTTAATATTTCCAACTCATATTTCTTTCTGTGTCCATTTCAAGAGCTGAAAAGAAGAAACCATGAAGGGGGTGGGGAATATTCCCGCCGCCCCCTCCCTTCTACAAATGCAACTTTTCCAAGAAGCAGAGTATATCAAATCACTTTATATTTGCATCATTCCTCCAGATGCTCCAGCAGCTTCTGGGATTCCATACATTGTGTCCAATAAAACATTTACTGTTTCTCTACAAAAGAATGAAACATGTCAGGTTCATAAAACCGCTTGCCAAGGATGCAATGACTTTTAGCACTAAATGTTGGTGGGGGTAAAAGAACATGGCGCAAAGTAAACACAGCCCCTTCCCTGCATGGTTATCCAGGTGGCAAATTTTCTGTGATTTGTCTTTATCTCACCGCCTCCACTTTTAGAAGAAGAAAGCGACTTCGCAGGATTTTTCTCAGAATATTCTTTCCCTACTCACCCTAGGTTCCGGAACGATGCTAAGTCGGGAGCATTGTGGAGGATGCAAGATGGCTCCTGAAAGAATATATGCTATTGTCACCACTAATCATAGCTGTCAACTTTCGGATTTGAAAATAAGGGATGCCGCAAAAGCGGTGCAATGGCACCAAGTAGCCTCGCCACCCTGCGCTCCAGAGGCTGTGCGCGAACAGGTGAGCGAAAGAGCGAGCGCGTAGACGGCAGGCAGGCTGGCTGTCTGGTTGGGCGTGAGGGTCTGGCTGCACAAGGCATGCAAGCTCCGCCCCCAGTCGGTCTCAGACTCCTTATTGGCAGCCGAGCAACGCAGCTGAGGAGCCTCCCTGGCCGGCAGGAAGGGAGAGGAGCTGCTTCCTTTGAAATCCGGGAAATTTAAGGGATATCAACAATCCGGGATAGCAGCGGGAAATGGCATTGGAATAAGGGAGTTTCCCGCAAAAAAAGGGAGGGTTGACAGCTATGCCACTAATGGTGTGTCTCTTGGCTCCTGCCCCCAAACATGCAAGCAGAGTTTCTAACTTGTAAGTAAGAAATAGGTCTTTGTTCAGCACAGGCTCAGCAGCGGACACAAAGCTCACGAGTCAGAATTCAAGAGCAGGTCGAGAAGTTCAGAACTGGGTAGAAGCAATGAAGATGTCCCAACAGTTTCCCTGCCCCACCTGCCAAGATTTTAAAGATGACGTTGGGCATGTTTCACTGGCAAGATTTGCTCGCCCTGCAAGAATGTTGAGATTGCAGGTGTCTTCTCTTTCAAGACGAGTAGGTCTGCTCCTATCTGTGAAGGCCTCTAGGCAATAAGACTTCCCCCTCCTGTTTGGCCATTGCCACTTCTGGTTCCCCCTTTCCCCTCTGTGGCTATAATAATAATAATAATAATAATAATAATAATAATAATTTATTATTTGTACCCCACCCATCTGGCTGGGTCTCCCCAGCCACTCTGGGTGGCTTCCAACAAAAATTAAAAATACATTAAAATATCACATATTAAAAGCTTCCTTAAACAGGGCTGCCTTCAGGTATTTTCTAAAGGTCATATAGTTGTTAATCCCTTTGACCTCTGACGGGAGGGCGTTCCACAGGGCGGGCACCACTACCAAGAAGGCCCTCTGCCTGGTTCCCTGTAGCTTTGCATCTCGCAGTGAGGGAACCGTCAGAAGCCCCTTGGCGCTGGACCTCAGTTTCCGGGTAGAACGATGGGGGTGGAGACGCTCCTTCAGGTATACTGGGTCATGGCCATTTAGGGCTTTAAAGGTCAGCACCAACACTTTGAATTGTGCTCGGAAACGTACTGGGAGCCAATGCTTTCCTGAGCTTCCACTGAGCCTTTCCACTCTGCAGGAAAAGGGTGTGATTCCTCTTCCTAAGCAACTGAAGTCAGGGTTGAAAGGGGAGATCCCACCCTCCCAATTCAGGTTCACACCATTCAGCCTATCTCCTTGTTTCTTCCTTCTGTGCCAACCCATGCTCATGCCTGGCAGTGCTGTGAGGCTCATGACATGGCCGTGTTTCTCTGGAGAAATGGGGTGAAATGGTTTCCCCCTCCTCAATTTCTCTGCTCAAAAGTAGGGAGGAGAAATCTGAGAGGTCACTTGCACACAGCTCGGATAAGCCCTCGTTCATTTCCTTTGCAGAGATAATCGGTAACTGAAAACTCAGCTCCCTTGGGCTATGCTTATACAAGGGCAATTACACTATTTATCGTGTAAACAGAAGGCCCAGTTAAATAGCAACTTGAGGGAGCAGCATCCTTGGCTGGGATATGGAAATTTGGACGCTCATTGCTATAATCTGTGGTTACGACTTCCAGCTCTAACAGCAATGCCGGGAACCAAACCAGAGCCTCCTGAGACCAAGAGAGCCTTTATTGTAATCTGATAATACCTTAACAGCTAGCCATCTTTGCTCCATGCTAAATTAAGGGCCTCATTTGCTTTGAAGCGGCTTGCTTGCTCTTTTTGTTTAATCCTACATAAGGATGAGGCTGGAGAAAGGCAGAAGAGAAGGGGAAAAAGATCCTCGTTTTCTCCACTTTGCCCTTGTGGGCTTTGGAGAATGCAAATAAAATCTCATTTTCTCATGCTATCTGATTTTGGATCCTTAAGCCTTTATTTCTGGTTTCCAAATGGCAAGTCAAAGCATTTGGAATAATGCAACAAAATTATAAAGGGATCTTCATCTGAGGTCATGAGATAAAGAACTACAGCAGGCATAGGCAAACTCGGCCCTCCAGATGTTTTGGGACTACAACTCCCATCATCCCTAGCTAACAGGACCAGTGGTCAGGGATGATGGGAGTTGTAGTACCAAACCATCTGGAGGGCCGAGTTTGCCTATGCCTGAACTACAGTCTTGTTGCCAGTGTTGTTGTTTTCATTTGATTTATGAATCGTTTCCTATGAAGCACCTCAATGCAGCAAAAACATATATAAAAATTGCAGATATAAAAACAATGGAAAATTATTACATATATAAAAATAATTTCACATCCAATGCAGGTACCAGCTGAGCTGAGATCATCATAATAAAATACCCTCCAATTAGATGGTTTGTTGAAATCTCCACACCTGGGTCCATGGCCTCTTCAGTCCTTGGCTCCAGTCAGAGTGCACAGAGTCCACCTCTTTATCACTCGTCTCACCTCCCATGCCTCCTCTCCTTTACTGCTAGGCCCTCACTGCAGTCTCTTGGAGTTTCCTACCGCAGGTTGAAGTTCCAAGTGGATCCCTCCTCATGACAAGTTGAGATCCCCGCTCCAAGAGATGGCAGCAGAGACAGATTTAGGCAATTTAGCACCTTAATCCACAAATAGGAATGACCGTTCCCCACATCAAATTGCGTGGTCGCAAGTAGCCCCCTGGGATCACGTTGCGGCGGCGATACCAGGGTTCCTGTTAAAGGGGTCTTAGGGGGAGGCATTGACCATACGCCCAGAGGTCGTCATTGCCCTCCCCCTCCAGCGGCGGCGAACAAGGGGGGTGGGCTATCTGCTTGAACATATGTTCTCCAGAGCTATCCCACTCCCCACACATGCTGGATAACCCTGAAAATTACCCAGAACCCCGGCTGGGGGGCTGAGAAGGATAAACGCCCAATGCCTGAGCCAAGGTCTCCCTACATCTTAATATTAATAAAGTTGTGGCCAATTTAATCCCATAGAACGTTGTGACGTGTCGTTATTTCCCACAGGGGCTGCCCGGGGTTCAGGGGGACTCCGCCTGACCATGCAATGATGTCTTCATGCTGAGCCCTGGCCTACCCAATACAGCTGCTCACAAACATTCCGGCAGGATTCAGCACTGGGTATATTGGGAATGTTTCCCGTATTCTTTCTCCTGAAAAGTGCCGCCTGCAAATTTTGCTAAATTGTGTAATCCCTCCTCCAACCCCAGCACAACATCAACACAGCAGTGACCTACATTGACGCTGTGCCCCAAGAAACGTCGCTCTCTTTCTCACACTTTATCACTGTAAGCCTCCTGTTAAGATCAAGACAAAGGAGCATTTTGAGGCTCCTTGAGATGACCTGTTTATCGAGCATCCAATCCTGATTGACTTAGACCAGGCATGTCCAACAGGTAGATCGTGATCTACTGGTAGTTCACTGGACGTCTGTGGTAGATCACCGGTAGATCAGTGGCTCCCTCCAAAGAAGCTAAAAAACTTTGGCTCCTCTAAAAAAAGCTCAACATCTTTGTCCTGCACCCCTAAAATGACCTGAACCACCAAAAATAGGGCTTTCCTTTCTAAGAAAAAAAAGCTCAACGTCGCTTTCCTCTTCCCTAAAGAAGCTCAACAACTTTTAAGTGAACCCCCAAAAAGGGGGTAGATCACTGCCAGTTTTTAACTCTGTGAGTAGATCGCAGTCTCTTGGAAGTTGGCCACCCCTGACTTAGACAACGCTGACATGGTGGTTTGACTGTTTCTGGTCTTCACTGAGCATTTGTTCTGATTTGTTTACAGAGTGGTTACAAGACAATGGGCATTTGTCCTGCATTCATCCCAATTTGCTTGTGAGGTGTTTACACATCTTCCCATTAATCATTTGTTCACCCCACACTTTTCAGTGCATTTTCCCCATCAATTTCCAAACCACAAAATGTCCATCTCCCCTCCAGCAAAAAAAGGGGGGGGGAATTTGTTGTGCAAGGGCAACAGAGCACTTTAATCTACTTTAAACATGCAACCCTAATGTGCTTGAACCCCTCCTACAAACTGGTATCTGGAGGCACCCAATGGTCCTATCCAAAGCCAAGAGATGTCTGTGGTTGTTAGGAATGCATGGACACCCTCATTTTGAGATTATTCCTTTCAAGCACTCACAAAAGTCCTCCCCTCCTCTCAATTTAAGGGCTACTGCTAGGAAAACTGGAGAAACGGTGTGTCCTGCAAGAGAGAGCCTTGAGGAATAAGGGGTACATTTACCCACCAGGGTACCCCATTAAAGGGATCCAGGGGAAAAGATTCTGTCCAAATGCCCAGACAGGGGCTGACAGGCCATAGAATTCCCCAAATGGCATCCTGGTGGGAAGGCCCAGAACTGATGCAAGTCATAAGGTGATCCTAAACCCAGGATCGACCGTGAAGGAATAATCACCCAGCAAATGGGCTGGTTGATTCATAATACACACCCAAGGACTATGCCAAAACCTATTGACTTCTGTAATCAATAATGTTGTGGCCAATTTGATCCCAAGATATTGTCCTGTCATTCTTACCCCTTTCCAACTCCCAACAACCCTACGCCCACTGCTCCTGGAACTACAAGCCAGGAATAGCCAAACCGGTGTCCTCCAGATGTTGTGGACCACAATTCTCATCATCCCTGACAATTGCCCACACTCGCTGGGGCTGATGGGAATTGTAGTCCACAACATCTAGAGGGCCCCACGTTGGCTACCTGCTGCCATAGATCATTTAGTGGTGTTGCAGAAATAGTGCTCTTGTCAAGATGGGTTTCCAGCCCAAGATAGCAGCTTGTGTATAATGGTAATTATTATTTTTCAGTGAATATAACTTTATTGCTTCAAATAGCCATGTGAAAGAAAAGCAGCACCTTTGAAAACACAGCCTTAGACTCATGAAGTTGACAAATCCCAATAAAATAATTGTATTGGAGGGTTTTTGTGTGTGTAATAGATCATGGTTTCTTATATAATGCAATAGAAAAAAGATTTAAATAAAAACACTGTGGAGCTGTGGGTGGGAAGTCAATCTATGAAACAAAGTTGTTATGGAATTATCTAATTTGAAAAATTTTGGAAAACTCGATAAAGAAATTATATCGGAGAAAATGAAGTTGACAAATCCAAATGTTGACATTCAGCAGACCTGGGCCACTTCCAGTTCAGATGCAGTCTAAGAATGAGTTACACTTTAAAGATTTTCCAGTATGAAATGCCACAGCCTTGGATGATGCAGAAATCAGAAACGAAGGGGAGGGAGAGAGTTAAAGAAAAGCCATTGCAATATAATTATAGATTGTTTCCATATTTGCGTATTGGACTTGTACCCCACTCTTCCTCCAAATTGCTCAAGCAGCTTGAGCTCAGTTGCCAGGCAGTCTCCCATCCAGACAGCTAAACCTGCTTAGGTTCCACACCAGACCAGCATTGCAGACACACCTTCAAAATATTCCCATAGCCATATGGCTCTATTGCATGCCTGTGTCTACACATCACAGACTTTTAGTGCATTTGACTCTTTCTTCATATTGTCCTTGTAATGCTGTGCATTTGTTAATGGGGTGGTCCCATCAATTGTATTCTTTTAAGCAATTCAACTGCAGTCTCTTTGGTCAGCTGCTATGAAGGATTTGATGTATATCCAAAACATCGCACGTGGTACCACGTGGGACGCGGGTGGCGCTGTGGTCTAAACCACAGAGCCTAGGGCTTGCCAATCAGAAGGTCGGCGGTTCAAATTCCCGTGACGGGGTGAGCTCCCGTTGCTCGGTCCCAGCTCCTGCCCACCTAGCAGTTCAAAAGCACGTCAAAGTGCAAGTAGTTAAATAGGTACCTCTCCAGTAGGAAGGTAAACGGTGTTTCCGTGCACTGCTCTGGTTCGCCAGAAGCGGCTTAGTCATGCTGGCCACATGACCCGGAAGCTGTCTGCGGACAAATGCCGGCTCCCTCGGCCTATAGAGTGAGATGAGCACCGCAACCCCAGAGTCGTCCGCGACTGGACCTAACGGTCAGGGGTACCTTTACCTTTACCTTTAAGCAATTCAACTGCAGTCTCTTTGGTCGGCTACTATGAAGGATTTGATGTACAGTGGTACCTCGGGTTAAGTACGCTTCAGGTTAAGTACGCTTCAGGTTAAGAACTCCGCTAAGAACAGAAATCGTGCTCTGGTGGCGCAGCAGCAGCAGGAGGTCCCATTAGCTAAAGTGGTGCTTCAGGTTAAGTATGCTTCAGGTTAAGAACGGACCTCCAGAACGAATTAAGTACTTAACCCGAGGTACCACTGTATATCCAAAATATTGCACATGGTATTGTTGTCATTTTTCTCAGCATGTATAAAAATCTCTTCAGAACAATAAAAAATAAGCTCCTGTTAACATGTGGTTGGGCTGGGCTTCAGAAATGACTATGCTGATTTACACCAGTGGCAAAGCAGTCCCCTCGATCCTTCGAGACTATTACGATTCCATAATCAAATTCTCTTGAGCACGGCCCCATTATTTTACTGCAGCGGCAGGAGTCGAATCCGTATCATGTATACAACATTTTATCATCCAACCCACAAAACACTTGCAGCTGCAAGAGTCCCTTTGAGTTGTTCTGGTGACGATCCAGAGAACCATTTCTGGACAATTCATTAAGTTCTATGCTCCAACTCTGGCAGATGATGAAAAGGTTGCTGCATCAAAATTGCAAAACAGAAGACACAGTGGGCTTAGTCAGGCTCAATTTGCCCAATTTCTAAGCAATATCCCAACCACGAGACCTTCATTGCCTTACCACACACTGTGACACAAGCTGACCAGTACTTGGACAATTGCAGATTAAATGTCACCCCCTGCTTGAATTCATATTCATGAACCTTAAAGCCTAAACTTAAAGTAGTATGTTTAAAGCATCAACTTATCAATTCGGGGGTGGGAAGCCAAGATTGAAGTAATTCACATATGAAATTGGATTCTGGGTAATACTAATGTCAAGTCCCTTTGTCTCCAAAATGTCAACTCTAAAAAGAAGCTGCCCCATTAGAGCAGGGACTTTCACCTGCACCACAAGACTCCCCCACCCTCTTTTCCCTATTCTCCCCAAATCTTCCCCAGAGGGTTGAGGAAACCCCAAGGAGGAGCATGCGGGGAAGACATCCCATTGCACTAATGGAATGACTTTGTTGGAGACAGCCCTTTATACAGGGGCATAGCAAGGGAACGATGGGGGCGGGCTGCCCCGGGTTCCACCCCAGAGGGGGGTGACACTTTTCTTTATAAAAAAAAATTGAACAAATTTTTTTTTAATTTTTTTTAACTTTTGGGGAAAAAAGAGATAATAGGCACACACACACAACCCCCACACATCACAAAGTGGCACCATCAGAGGGGGGTGACACTTTTTTATTTTTTTCATTTTTTTTATTTTTTTTATTTTTTAAATAAATTTTAACTTTATTGAAAAAAGAGAGATAATAGACACACACACACACACAAGCCCCACACCTCACAAAGTGGCACCATCAGGGGGTGACACTTTTTTTTAAAAAAGCCATTTTTTTAATTTTTTAATTTTATTTTTTTAAAAAATTAAATTTTAACTTTATTGAAAAAAAGTGATAATAGACACACACACAAAAAACCCCACACCTCGCAAAGTGGCACCATCATTTTTTGGGGGGGTGGGGGGTGACTTGCTATGCCACTGGGTGCAGCTCTGCCAGTGCCCTGGCAAAGTGTGGGGGGGGGGACAAAAAAAATTCTGCCCCGGGTACCACCTGGGCTTCCTACACCTCTGCCTTTATATTCAAACCAGGCTTGGACTGGACAGTACTTCAGCTAAAAGACTCCTTCAGACAGAGGGCTGCTTTTTGCAAAGTAGGGCACACCCTGGATGTGTTTTAAACACATGATTTTAAGCAGAAACAGAAAGGAGGGAAACTAGGAAGATAAGCTATAGCACAATAGCAAAAAAAAAAAAAAAATTGGGATAGAAGCAGTCATCTGTGTCTTTCCGACACCAAGCGTAAAGTAGCATTTCTTAACCCACTGTGGCAGGTTCAGGGTTTGACTGCAAGATCATAGAAAACCACCTGGTTTAGAAAAGAAATGGCCAGCTGCAATTGTGCTACTGCAATTGTGCTATTGAAGGTGCCCAAAGGTCCGATCCTTTTGTTGGTTTTGCCATGTCTGCCACCCTTTCCAGTGCCTAGCAAATGCAATCTGTGAATTTGTCATGTATAGCCCTGAGTTACATATTATTCGTTAGAAGTGTTTTTCTGGAATCTGAGACAGATTTACCTGAAGAAGCATAGCGTGCAATGAAACTAATGGCTCTTGGTCAGATCCACATATGAAAATTACTTTTGGAATCTGCAGTGTCGGGTGAGATTGGTCCATTTATTACCGCTGCATTTTCTAGCTATGCAGTTCCTGCACATGCACAAGTAAATTGAACAATTACAAAATCCATATAAAACCGACCTTGCACATTTTCTCTAAGACTGTTTCAGATGCTGTCACAGGATGTGCTTGCTAAATTGAGACTTGCTTCTCCTCCATGTCTATGTAGGCTAAGTTTAACCACATAAGCAAAGGTAGATGGAAATGAAGGATTTGGTTCATGTTGTTCAACTCAGTGTGACCCGTGGGTCCCATTTCACAGAAAAAGCTAAGGTTACCTTAATGTGACAACAATCTCAGGTTCTCCTAAATATCTGGCACAGATATTGCGGTTCTGTTTTTTCAGCGCAGTTACTGGACTGGAACAGGGCAGGGCAGAATTCGGGAGGAATATTTTCAGAATTTTTCCCAGGAACACTGAACTGCTAACATTTTTAAAAGAAGAACAGTTTGTTAGTTTTGGTCTGTTTTTCCCCCCTTGCAAGATTTGACCGTGGCATAATGGATGGATCTCCACTGAAATCAGCTGAGAATTTTTTTAAGGGCTTTTGAAAAAAGTTTGTTAGAAAGCACACAGCAACACCAACCACTGGTGATTCTTTTGCCTCAAGGAGTTGTGTGTGTGTGTGTGTGTGTGTGTGTGTGTTTTAAAAAATGTTTTACAAAAAGAAGCATATTGTGCATCCTTTTCCTCCTGATATTCAGAAATCCATATTTCCAACTAAAATTTTGCAGCACTAAAACCAGCCAGACACCAGAATCCCAGAACAAATGCAGAGTGGAAGCATTTAATTCTGTGAAACCCCGTATACAAGTGACTTAATAACATTTTTGAAGTATAAATATGTCACTGCTGTAAAAATAAAAATAAAAAATTTCCCAATATTTCACAGCCTTTGTCTATTATTTCCTTAACTTTTCCGAGGGAAACAGCTGATTTTGCAACTACAGGAGCTCTTGCAGAGTTCAACAAAGTCATTATACTTCTAGGGAGAAATGTAACAGAGCTAAGGGGATTGCTCCATCAGCATCTAAGGGCAAAACTTGTCCATGGATTGAGCACTTTGTGTTTGCACATCTCCAGCAACCTTTCTTCTTCAGCTGTGACTAAATTATGTGTAATCATTTCGACCATGTGTAATTGAATATCTGGCATATGCTTTCTGGCCAATCCTGAAATAACTTCCTGCCTCCCCATGCTTTGTAACACCTCAGTACCCAAATTTATCTTTTAAAAATATAAATTATAGGCAGCACAGTGCCTATGTTGTGTGTAGCAACAGATAACTATCACTGTCTCAAATGAAAATTAACCACAGCTTTTCTATATCAGCAGAGAGCCTCAGATAGCAAAGAAACCTTGCCTTCATGGATTCAGATTTCCAAATCTGCAAACCATTTCTCTGTCCCCTTAATTTCTCTCAGAGCAATGAAAAAGGCCCATATTGTTCTCATTTGTCTTCTGTTTCCAAAGGCCTGTACTCCATGAGATTAGAAATGTCAGTGCATACATTTCCGATTTGTAAAGGAGACTATGCATCATGCTGAAATCGACTCCAGAAATACTCATGATTAATAAACTTCAAAGAGACTGGGCCTTTTACTCAACCTTTACAGAAAAACAAACCATCGCAAGGGTTACAGTCTTATGGACGTAGGTCATTCCTGGATGCCAACAGTCAATACAAGAAGTTAGATTTGCCAGATATAAACCCAGATACTTATCTTTGGCTTACAGTTTCACAGTAGATATAGAAGCCATGATCTATATATGGTTACGGCACATCTGCCTACTTAGGCCTACTTAGGGAAGCTCATCTCATGGCCCAGAGAAAGGGCTTTTTCTCTGCCCAGGCCCCAGCTGTGGAGCTCCTTTCCTTTGGAGATACAACTGTTCCCCTTATTGACGGTTTCTTGAAGGCAACTGAAAAAGCACAGGCATTGGGGTAAGGACTGTAGGTCAGATGTGTTTGTGTTAAACCCCAGGTGAAGCATTTAAAGGCTTCAATAGTTTGCTGACGGTTTGGTTTTATATGCAACATTATTGTTTGTGTCTCCTACCCTGAGATCCGTTGGAAGAAGGGTGCTCTACAAACAAACAGGAAAATAAATGTGATGTAGGTGCAGGGAGAAGTACATGGTGCAGCAAAACAGGTGTAGTTATTATGTGCAACTAGCAAAATTCCGATCATTATGACAGAAAAAAGACTCCTTTCCTCCAAGTTTGTTCCCCCATCGTTCTGCCTGGACACTGAGGTCCAGCGCCGAGGGCCTTCTGACAGTTCCCTCACTGCGAGAAGCAAAGCTACAGGGAACCAGGCAGAGGGCCTTCTCGGTAGTGGCGCCTGCCCTGTGGAACGCCCTCCCTTCAGATGTCAAAGAGATAAACAACCATCTGACATTCAGAAGACATCTGAAGGCAGCCCTGTTTAAGGAAGCTTTTAATATGTGATATTTTAATGTATTTTTGTTGTTGTTGGAAGCCGCCCAGAGTGGCTGGGGAGACCCAGCCAGATGGGCAGGGTACATATAATAAATTATTATTATTATTATTATTATTATTATTATTATTATTATTATTATTATTATCTCCATTCCCCCCTTATGCATTGATCCACATCAGAGTTTCTTTCCTGGCCACATTCACAGAATGCTTGGCTAGTGCTATTTTTCAATGGACATAAAATGTGATGTGTAGAGCCTAATTTGGCACACTACCAAGGGAATATTTCCCCATTAATACAGTATGGACAGTGCTAGATGTTCAGATCTGAGCCTTCAGAAATTAAGGTATGCAAGGGAGAATGGTGTCTCCTTAAAGAAGTCTTGCAACCCATACTTATTTTAGAGATTATCTAAAGGGTTGAGATTGTCCTTTAGATGGGGAAGCTGTGGCCCTCAAGATGGACTCCAGTTCCCCCATCAGCCCCAGCCAATGTGCTCAGGGGTGATGGGAATTGTAGTCCAACCACATCTGAGGAGTAACACGTTCCCCATCCTGCTATAGAAGATAGCATCAATATTAAATACAAAGTAACTTTCGCAGGGCCAAGAGCAATCCACATGAGCCCAAGAAGGCAGATCTGATTCTCTGGACTCTGTACAAAGCAAGAGACAAAATTATACCAAACATGTGAATAAGTGATGCACAAGTATGTGGACTCTTCCCAGAAAACGTCAGAGCAATCACTTAGTTGGTCTCTAAGGTGCTACTGGAAGGAATTTTTTTATTTTTTATTTTGTTTTGCATACATGACACTGGGATATTTATTTATGTCATGGTTAGTTAATAGAGAGATCAGGACATAGTCTTCTAATCATCCAGTGGTCTATCACAGAGCAATTTCAAATTAACCAAAGGCAATCATTGTGTCTTTATTTATTTATTTGTTGTCCTCCTTTTTGACCAAGAGGACCAAAAAATACTAATTCATTCCTGACATTTTCCCCACTTTTTCCAGGACAACTCTCCTGCCATTCTCCATCTAAATTCTCTCCTCCTTCCACCCCTCTCCTGCAGACCACGTAACAAAACTGTTTCTCTTATATTAATTTTGTTGCTCAAGCAGAGGAATTGATTACTACTCAAGCTGTCATACAAAAGCTTGAAGTCAAGTGAGTCAGTTGTATAGAGTTTTATTTAAACTAGTTGTCCAGTCAGGATGCATGGGCAATCACCACATTGGTCACATGCAACTCATGTGACTCTGACTTGTCGCAGGTCTATTTCTTTATTTCTTGTTGCTGTGAATCCTCTTTGCAGGAACATCTGTTTGCAGCAGGTCTCACATTAAATATCGGTTTAAGGGCCACCTGACCATGACAACATTTCAATTTATTTATCATATTTCTTACCTGCCCTTGAACATAAGTTCCCAGAACAGGTTACAACAATGGAAAATACAATTATAAATGCAGATAGAACCATTGATGTTATCAGCAAAGTAAAACCAGTCTTGATCCATTGCATAACTACTCAGAAGTAAGCTCCACTGTGTTTATTGAACCCTGGGAACTGTCGCCTACCTCTAACAGAGCTACAATCTCCAGCACCCTTAACAAACTATAGTTCTCAGGAGTCTTTGGGAGAAGCCTTACGATTTAAACGTTTGGTGGTTGAAACAAAGCTTGCCTCCATTTATTATGGATCAAAGCTACTATAATCCAAGAAATTACTCATTTATTCCACTTCTCTGAAACAAAATATGATCACTCTTCATGGAATGCAAATATATCTCAGGGGAGGGTGGTTTGCTTTATTTGTTTTGGTTTGGTTTTTTAAGCAACCTAATTTTCAGAGCAAATATAGCATCTTTTGTGGACTTCTTGATTCATTACTTCGTATGTTCCACAGCTGCTTTGCACTTGCCTAACACGAAAAGTCAGCGGCCTTATGTGGTAATTCTCCCTCCTCCCCCATGCACCCAGCTTTGGAAGTATCTGTTATAACTGCATTTACGCACACATACACACAACCACTGCCAAGTTGTTGTTTTTTTATTTTTAAAAAATGTTGTTTTCTCTCCACAGCAAGGCTGTTGTCTTGTAAAACAGCCTTGTAACTGATGTTGATTTTCAGCACCTGACATAAGAAGACCAATTGAAATGAGTTTTTCGCAGGGATATAAAGTTAAAGCTGGTTGTTTCACTTGTGGCAAAAAGCATCATTCCACTTATATAATTATAGTATTGTAGAGTTAGAAGGCACCTCATATAATTATAGTATTGTAGAGTTAGAAGGAATCTCAACTAAAGCATCCATGACAGATGGCCGTCCAAACTCTGCTTACAAATTTCTAATGAAGGAGAGTCCACAATCTCCCAAGGGAGACCATTCCACTGTCAAATAGCTCTTAGTGACAGAAAGTTGAAACAAAATAAAAAAAAATTCCTTCCAGTAGCACCTTAGAGACCAACTAAGTTTGTTCTTGGTATGAGCTTTCGTGTGCATGCACACTTCTGAAAGCTCTTCCTGATATTTAGTCAGAATCTCCTTTCTTGTAACTTGAATCCATTGGTTCAGGACCTACCCTCCAGAGCAGGAGAAAACAAGCTTGCTCTACCTTCAATGTGACAGCCCTTGAGATATTTGAAGGTGACTATCATACCTCCTCTCAGTCTCCTCTTTCAGATCACTGCTTCCAAGTTTTGCAGGTGTGGGTGTGGGTGTGTGAGTAAAGGTAAAGGTAAAGGACCCCTGGACAGTTAAGTCCAGTCAAATGTGACTATGGGGTTGCAGCGCTCATCTCGCTTTCAGGCCGAGGGAGCTGACGTTTGTCCGCAGACAGCTTTCCGGGTCATGTGGCCAGCATGACTAAACTGCTTCTGGCGCAACGGGACACCATGATGAAGCCAGAGCGCACGGAAATGCTGTTTCTCTTCCCGCCACAGTGGTACCTATTTATCTACTTCCACTGGTGTGCTTTTGAACTGCTAGGTTGGAAGGAGCTGGGACCGAGCAACGGAAGCTCACTCCATTGCGGGGATTCGAACCGCCGACCTTCTGATCGGCAAGCCCAAGAGGCTCAGTGGTTTATACCACAGTGCCACCCGCGCCCAGATAGATAGATAGATAGATAGATAAATAGATAGATGATAGATAGATAGATAGATAGATAGATGATAGATAAATAGATAGATGATAGATAAATAGATAGATGATAGATAGATGATAGATATAGATAGATAGATAGATAGATAGATAGATGATAGATAGATAGATAGATAGATAGATGATAGATAGATAGATAGATAGATAGTTTAGATAGATAGATAGATAGATAGATAGATAGATAGATAGATAGATAGATGATAGATAGATAGATAGATAGATAGATAGATAGATAGATAGATAGATAGATAGATAGATAGATGATAGATATAGATAGATGATAGATAGATAGATAGATAGATAGATAGATAGATAGATAGATAGATAGATAGATGATAGATAGATAGATGATAGATAGATAGATGATAGATAGATAGATAGATAGATAGATAGATAGATAGATGATAGATAGATAGATAGATAGATAGATAGATAGATAGATAGATAGATGATAGATAGATAGATAGATAGATAGATAGATGATAGATAGATAGATAGATAGATAGATAGATAGATAGATAGATAGATGATAGAGTAGATGATAGACAGACACAAATAAGAGAAGTGGTAGAGTAAGCCTTATATTACCACTATGGATTTATATGTGTTATTAATTATTACATTTACATCCCACCCTCCTTAGAAGGAGCATGCATCATATCATACATGGAAGCTATCCTCACAGGTAGCCATCAGCACTAAAACTGCAGGTTGGGAAAAGAAGGGAACGCATATGCAGTGAACAGAGTACAGGAAACTCGAGGGATTCACGAAACTCTTCCCTTATTATTTCAACCTGCACATCCCCAGTTACCCTGAATGATTTTATTGGGGAAAATTTGGCTTGGCCCCTGGTTTAATCTACTTATTTCTTTTACATTTATACCCCACCTTTCCTCCAAAGAGCTCAAGGTGGTGTGCCTAGCTCTCTCCCTCCTATCCCCACAACAACCCTGTAAGGTAGGCAAGGCTAAGAGACAGTGGCTGGTCCATGGTCACCCAGTGTTCTTCATACCTGAGTGGGGACTTGAACCCTAGTTTCCCCAAATCCTTGTCCAACACTTTAACCACAAGGCCCTATTTTGATATCTTTCAAAATAAAGTATAAGGCAAATGAAGCCTTAGCAACTCAGATTCTTTGTTCTCCAAGTTTCACGGCCAAGTGTGTTTTAGATGTGCAGGCAGCAATCCTTAGCGCGCTTGCTAAGGTCCCATGGAACTCGGCAGTATTTAGCGCTGAGTATTTAAGACTGTGCTGGCTTTCTAAGAAGTTTTACCAATTTCAGAGGGAAGGTGAGTAAAGCTCGTTTCCCCTGGAGAAAAACATAGACCTTCTTTTCACTGACCTGGGAGGCCACCGCTTCAAACCTTTTGCTTAAGCTGCACCGCATAAATATGTTTAGGAGAAGCGCAAACATCTCCACTAGAACTGGACAGCACATGCCAAAATATATAAAACAACAAGCGGAAAGCCATTGAGAGTGCTGCTTCCTCAAGTAACAGAGACGTCGAGGTGGAAATGGAGTAAAACTTGGAACTTGAGCAATTCGTTCCAAAAAAGCAATGCAAAGGCGCTTGCTTTCCCCCCCCCTCCTTTCCCCCACATGCCCCGTTGTACAGTGGGGTCGAAACAACCATCTGGAAAGTGCCAAGAGGCACCATGAAACAAAAGGAGGGCTAACATGAAAGCTCAGAATCTACTCACTCTGGAAACTTTCCCTGTTGATATGGCATTTGACATCTTTCTAATGCCCTTAGTTGATATTTTTAAGAATCAATGTAGGCAAGTCTCTCTCTCTCTCTCTCTCTCTCTCTCTCTCTCTCTCTGTGTGTGTGTGTGTGTGTGTGTGTGTGTGTGTTAGAATGATTTTTGGGGGGAGTGATCACATGACTTTTTTATTGGTTCTCCAGACATTTACCACAATAGAAACAGTCCAGTTTCAAACAAAAGAGACAAGGATCCTCCTGAGGTTTGCCACCTCACGCTGCAAACAGCACATCAAACCATATGTTCCTGTTTCAGATGGTTTCCAGGTGGTCATATTCCACAAAGCTTGAATTCTGAAATGAGGGAGATGTGAGCTTTTACAGATCCTTCGGAATGCAGGCTGCTGCCTTTGGAAGCTTAAGGAAAGCCCAATAGTTTTCTCACAAAGAGTTCTTGCAAATGTTTTATTTAAACTTTAAATCTACAAGGGTTGTTTGTTTGCTTCTTTCAGGAGATCTGATTAGCATATGGCTGGATCAATAACGGTGCTTGAATTTGGCAGAACAGTCTTCTAAGGCCTGGACTGAGCCTACTATGTCAACACATAGTAGGACCATTCCGGGGGGTAGGGGTAGACAAACAAGACTTGAATCCACTGGATCTAAAACCCCTTCTTGATATGAATGAAACATACCTAGGACTCAGCTACATTAGTAAAAAAAAACCCAGCATTTTAAATGCATTAATAAACATTCAACACCAGATGGTGCTGCAGAGCACAAAACTTTTCTGAGTGATTTTACATAGGGGTTTTTTCCCCTTTTGTTATAACGATTTAATTTATGACTTATTTATAGTGTTTTACCCCTGTTTTACCCCTACAGCTGGGTCTAGAATCACTAATATCTGCAATGAATCTTTGCAGTCATCTGTAATAAAGCCAGGGGTATAGGACTGTGTACAAGATCATTCACATTTGCCATTAAAATCTTACTATTCAGGAATAAGCTTGCAGCTAATGTCTCACCGCAACTGCCCCGTGTTACATAATAAATGGCATTTATTAAATTGCATTTGTTCTAGCAACTATTTTGTTAAAAAATAATAAATCAGGTTTATTTATTTTTTAAGGAAGAAAAAGAAGAAGTTCTGAAGCAGTTGAGAATTGTCAGGACTGAGAGCTCAGTATTTTGACCCATGCTTCTTTGCTGCATATTCAGTGGATCATATGATTGCATCTTGAAAATGTGCAATGACTTTTAAATTATACAGTTCATTTACTGGAACTGATCTGCTCCCCACACCTTCTGAAATTCCATAGCCCGGCTGCAAATTGCTACGATGACCTAACTGAGCAGGTTCTTAGTTGCTCAGGAGCCATGATGCACATCACTCACTCAAAGCTCCCATATTTGCAAGGCTACTTTGATGATTTGAACAGAGGAAGCAGTTCTGTGTGAGTACGTTGGCTGCTCCAATGAAAAGGAATGTGGTAAGCCAGACATGTTAAGAGATCTATGTATACGAAGACATACACATGCACATTTAAATAATAACAGTAGCCTCACATTTACATAGCCCATTGCAAGAAGTTAAAGCACTTTATTAAAGTAATCCTTCCTTCCCTCTTTCCCATGGGACAGTCCCGTTTCCAAAAGCCATCCTGGTTTCTACTTTGATCCCAGAATGTCCCGCTTTTCCTTAGGACGTCCCTCTTTTCATCAGAGAATTGCAACCCCCGAGCCAATGAGATAAGTAACTATACAACCCTTAAAAGACATCTGAAAGCAGCCCTGTATAGGGAAGTTTTTTAATGTTTCTTTATGTTTTTAGATATGTTGGAAGCCACCCAGAGTGGCTGGGACAACCCAGTCAGATAGGCAGGGTAGATGATAGATAGATAGATAGATAGATAGATAGATAGATAGATAGATAGATAGATAGATAGATAGATAGATATAGAGATATAGATACTGTAGATGATAGATAGATAGATGATAGATAGATAGATGATAGATAGATGATAGATATAGATAGATAGATAGATAGATAGATAGATAGATAGATAGATAGATAGATAGATGATAGATAGATAGATAGATATAGATGATAGATAGATAGATAGATAGATAGATAGATAGATAGATAGATAGATAGATAGATAGATAGATAGATAGATAGATAGATAGATAGATATAGATGATAGATAGATAGATAGATAGATAGATAGATAGATAGATAGATAGATAGATAGATAGATAGATAGATGATATAGATGATAGATAGATAGATAGATAGATAGATAGATAGATAGATAGATAGATAGATAAAAATTTTATCATTATGGAATAGAACAGTGGTGGCTAACCTTGGCACTCCAGATGTTTTGGAACTACAACTCCCATCATCCCTAGCTAACAGGACCAGTGGTCAGGGATGATGGGAGTTGTAGTCCCAAAACATCTGGAGTGCCAAGGTTAGCCACCACTGGAATAGAACGTCCCTATTTTCATTGGAGAAATGTTGGAGGGTATGGAAATTAAGTGAGGCATCCCTAACTTCTTTTGGTGCACACAATGTTAGCTGGTTCTTTCAGAAGTTGACAGAAAGGGCACAACATAAAATTAATAGCAGCTGCAGGAGGAGGTCATAACCATGACACCGAGGGAAGAGGGCCAGCTTTCCCATTTAAAATGCCCCATCTGTGTTGTTGTTTTTCCTTGTTGATAGAAGCAGTCTGGTATCAAATACTGTAGGTAATTGCAATTTTTCCCTTGTGAAACAAGTAGCAGTGATGGGCAGGGGATGCGATTCAGAGAACTGGTGCCAGGAAAAAGAGTACCATGGATGGTGGGACCTCCATCCAGCAACATGGTTAATATAGTGGAGGATTCCACTCTCCCAAATGACATCTAAATTGGCCATATGAGCTCCTGCATGTTCCTCAAGGCAGAGATATATTTCAAAAGCAACTCAGACAAGAATGATTTGGGAGTGTTTATTATTATATTAGGTCATCAGAAGCACAGCAACCGAACTCATGCAACCTCTTTTTTCCCCCTCTTCCTCCTTCTCTCCCAAATAGCTTCCGGATGGTATTTTGCACCTCAGAAACCGCTTACTTGATTGGTACCATATATTTGTTCTTTCGTCTATTCATCGATCATTCTCTTGAATTCAGCAAACAGGAGTTTGTGCTGCTTAGAAATGCATCCCAGCTGGGGAGGGCATGCCCTGACACGCAACTCGTAATGTAGGTAAGAACTTGAACTCACTGGCGCCACCTCATGATGCATAATTCCCTCCGGAGAATGCCACATACATTTGGCTTTCCTTACCTGTATATTTGCAAGCAGGTGACTTACAAAGATGATCAGTTGCTCAATACAATCAGCCATCAGCATAGCCAGAGAGATGTGGGCAGGGGTAGGGAACAGGAATCGTTGTTGTTGTTGTTGTTGTTGTTGTTGTTGTTGTTTTAAAAAATAACATTTCTTAAGCATACTGAAAAGGCATTTTTAATTATTTGACTCGGGGAAGATATTTATTAGCTCAGATGGCAGCACATGAGACTCTTAATCTTAGGGTTGTGGGTTCAAGCCCCACGTTGGGCAAAATAATTCATGCATTGCAGGGAGTTAGACTAGATCAGGCATCCCCAGCTGCAGTTTTGGCCTACAACTCCCATGATCCCTAGCTAACAGGACCAGTGGTCAGGGATGATGGGAATTGTAGTCCTAAACATCTGGAGGGCCGAAGGTTAGGGATGTCTGGACTAGATGATGTTTGTGGTCCCTTCCAGACCCTACAATTCTATGATTAGCACTGGTATTTATGTGCTGGCACTGCAGCATTTAGGCAACTTACAAAAGCATACCAAATCACAAATAAAAATAAATAAATAAATAAACGTATCTGAAAAACAGCAGCAAACAACCAAATTCCTCTGATATGCAAACCTGTACATAACAGCAAAAATCCCCATATCACAATGACAAAAGTAGCAACCTCAATAAACAACGATTGAAAACTATCACAAGAAGGTATTAACTGCAAAGCCCCCTCTAACTTCCTGGGAAGGAATAATAGGCAGGAGATCCGACAAGCAGAGCACCTTGGAATCTCAGATTTTCCTGTCTAATAGCTGCTGCTCCTTGTAAACTGTATGAGGACATGTACTTTGCAATGTGAGACAGGGATATCGTGTTGCTTGCAAATGCACACAACAGGAAATGTAGGCAGGGAGAGAAATATTCTAACATTACAGAATACCTGTACATAGAATTATAGAGTTGGAAGGGACGATCATCTAGTCCAACCCCCTACAACACAAGAAAATGCAGCTGTCCCAGGGATCAAACCTGTGACCTTGGCATTATCAGCACCACACTCTAACCAACTGAGCTATCCAGACTTTGCAAATGCATCTTCATACTTGACTTCATACTTGACATATGGACATACGTGTGCAGGAAAAATTATTCCCTGGTGATTTTAAACACACACATAAAACCACACAGACCTGTGCCCATGCATCCCCGTGCTTCGAACAAAACCCCATATTCCTTTATGTCAGCAAATGAATGGAATTCTTGAATCCTGTTTAAGTGACTCTAATATCCTTTGGTGACTAAAATGGATCTGGGCTGGACACTAGACCAAATGACTTGTTTGAAAATGTCAAGTTAGACACGAATATTTCAGAGATCGTTATTTCCATCCAAAATGTAACATCCATGCACCATCTATTGTTCAATGTTAACCCAGAGCACCACCTATTGAATCGACGACAACCGTTTCCAAATAGCAAACACTCTTTAAATGTGGCAGAGCTCCCCCTGGAGGAACCATGAGGAGACTCTGTTGCCAGTGCTGAAAAATTGACTCTTCCACACAGCATCATGGTGAACAGTTATTCAACTATCGTAATATTAGTTTTGTTGAATACTGTACTCATTTCTCAGATACAAATGAATGCAAAACAATAATAGACACACCAAGTACAGCACTCCTTCAACCACTCCTTCTTTCATTTTATTGTTAAACTACTTTACTACACACACACACACACACACACACAGTGTGTGTATATATGTGTATGTATATATATATATATATATAGAGAGAGAGAGAGAGAGAGAGAGAGAGAGAGAGAGAGAGAGATCTCCCATTTTCCAAACAGCAATTGTGTCCATTGCCCTCTTCATCTTGCCACTATATAGCTTTGGCAGCACTGTGCCTGCCATGCCACCTTGAAAATCCCGCAGAGCATTTGGGGACCCCTCAGATTCCATCATTCTCTGGGGAAGGGCCATCTCACCTGGCCAGCCCCTTCAGGAGGACTTGGTGTCAACAGCCATTGCATTGTATCCTGCATATGTATGATCTCCAAAGTGCATAAATGGGACTCTTTTGGTATTGCTGGTATTACTGCTTTTGAGCATTTGCTTAATGATGATCTAACCCAATACTGCATGGCTTGTAGGTCTGCTGAGATGAGATCTCAGTTTCTCTATGGAACCATAGAAAAACCGGGATCTCAGCAGACCCACAAGTCACGCAGCTCTGGGGCATAAACAAATGTTCAGAAGCAGCTGTGTTAGCTGTTTAATTGGCTTCTCAAACTTGGCTCTGTGAACCTTACCATTTTATTAGGGCACATCCCTTGTAGCAGACAAAATGGTGGCACTTCAAAGCCCCCTCTCTATCGCAGTAAGGCAATTAGTCATAGAGGAACACACTCAGGCAAAAGTCACGAGCAACGTGGCCTTCCTTCCTGCTGTGCATCTTGCTTTTGTGCTGCAAGATATTAGGAAAAGATGACAGGCCGATCGCGTCAGGTTGATGAAGGCAAAGCTGCCAAGTTATTCTTTAAAAAAAATAAAAATCACAACTTAATAGGAAACATCCTAGACAGCTTAATAGATATGAGTCCCTGGGGAGGTTGGGGTGATCTAGTACCATATTTTTTCAGATTCTGTGACTCAACACTTTATTGATGATGAGCTGCCTAAAATAGAGATCTGAACAGCAACAGCTGCTGCAAACGGAATAACTGAGTAGCCACCTGATGCTCAAAGTCCTGTCAAATGGCAAGGTATGGGATTCGTCAAACAATTCTCTCTACCAACACCCAGTTTCATAGCAACTTGTTGGTGGGGACAAACAGACCTCAACTCACCATTAGGCTAGCAGCAGGTGTGCCAATTCTAGGGGGCTGATGAAGAAGAAGAAGAGTTTGGATTTGATATCCCGCTTTATCACTACCCGAAGGAGTCTCAAATCGGCTCACATTCTCCTTTCCCTTCCTCTCCCACAACAAACACTCTGTGAGGTGAGTGGGGCTGAGAGACTTCAGAGAAGTGTGACTAGCCCAAGGTCACCCAGCAGCTGCATGTGGAGGAGCGGAGACGCGAGCCCGGTTCCCCAGATTACGAGTCTACCGCTCTTAACCACTAAACCACACTGGCTCTCTGATGCGTCTCCGGGCCCCTCAATCTTTGTTGGAAAGGAGCTGGTGGCCCCTCAGTGTTGAAAAGGCCCAACTAGCATTGAGCGCATGCGATGTCACTCACAGCGTGCTACAGTTTCAGCAACTGGCTCCTCCAGAGTGCTCAGATTGCTCCATAGCACCTGACATCCCCGCGCGCATCGCTCGTGTGACATCACACGCATGCAACAAACGCAGCCGCCACCCCCCAAATTTTGGAGGCAACCTAGCATTAATCACCTCCCTGGCTCAGCTGCCCATCCATGCGGAAATGGCAAAGTTGACAATGAAACTAAGAGGAAGAGACGACAACGAATTTAAAGAAGATTGGAAGGAGTTTATTGCATATATACAGAAGCAATGTACACAGGTTAATATATTAGCAGGGTTCTGAGACTACTTGTAATTTAACTATGAATGGACAATAAGTAATTCAAATGGTTTATAACTCTACAATGGACATGTGGTATGTTGATAAACAATGGAACCAAGGAAGGAACTAGAGGGAAGTCAATTTGTTTTGTTTTGTTTTGATTTTATATTATTACTATTTTTACTTTTGGTATTGTTAGAAAATTAATAAAATGTTATAAAAAAACAATATTTCAAGTGGCATTACTTGAATGGCATCTTTAGTGAAGAGCAAGGCGTCAAGAGGAAACATTTTCGAGACCGCTTGGGGAGCCTGTGTGAGGATGGACGCCATTTTAAGATCAGTGTTTGCTGCCAGTAAGATCTAATGAAAGCCATGCGTGCGGAACAATGAGCACTACGTGCTAATTGGCATTTTATGTAACTGCAAAGTGTGCCATAAGTCTTCAGTTTAGCATAGTGATGCTAATTGCCACACAGATTGCACACTTGGTGAGAAGGAGGGTGCTTTGCTGGGAACTGAGCTGCGGAAAAAGGAAGGAAGCTGTTTGCCAGCTGTCAAATCTTGAGAGGGCCAAACTAGACCTAATGCTAAATGCATTTTTAAAAAATGCAGCTGAGTATATGTCCTCATTCCCCTTCCTAATTAGCAAGTTTTTGTTAGTATTTTCATTCTCCATTGCTGTTGTTACAGTTTTACCTCATATGTTTATGGCCACATTCACACCATACATTGAAAGCACTATGATACCACTTTAAACAGTCATATGGCTTCCTGCACAGAATTCTGGGGGCTGTAGTTTCTTAAGGATGCTGAGAGTTGTTAGGGGGCCCCTGTTCCCTGCATAGAACTACACTTTCCCAGAGATCCCAGCAAAGAGGAATTGTTCTTCTTGGGATTTAGCAACTCATAGAAGGATAGTGGCCCAGAAGGAATCAGATCCAAAGGATGGGTAGAAAACAGTATTTCCATGGTACAGGAAGAAATTTGATTCAGTTCACATTTAAAGACATATCTATCTAATTAACACTTCCTGAAAAACTATGCAAACCAAAGCATAGCCATCCCCTTGAAATTGACAGTTCTCTGAATTTTGCAACGCAGTGTGCCGGAAGGTAAACTGCATAAAACTGCATATATTTACGAAATCAACATAAAAAGGCAATACATTAGGGATAACTGCATTGCAAAATGGTGTGTGTCAGACAGAATTGCATACAGAAATGTGTATATTAAGAAACACGGAAACGCTGGTGGATTTTTATGACTTTTTAAAAGTCGCAAACCGATGTGGAAAAGAGCTGAATTTTAAGATTGGAAAAATGAGAAACTGAAAGAAACTGACATTGACAGATTCACACACCCCTATTCAGCAGGACCATCTAGTCTCACCCTTGTGTGAGAAGCTGTGCCTGCTTCCCCCTCTTCTGCACAATTATTAAGATATGTTCGCCCTCAAAACATTAAACACAGAGATCCAAAAGGGAAAGCGCCACTGCCATTTTATTCAGCAGAAACCCATTGGGCATAGGCTCAAGATGAGGTGGATTAGGGGTCCCTTAAGACTGCTTAACATTGCAAGAATAATCAGGATGGATGAAGAACAGTGTGATGTACATTTCCCCCAGTGCATATGTATGGCTGAAGCAAGTCTGATGGAATGATTGTAAGGAACTACGTGTGGGTGGTCATGCTAAATTCACTCCCATGGAGAGTACAAGGATATGAGTTTGTGCATGTGTTGCATGTGTCATGCTAGAAGCTTTGGAGTTACGATCACTAGTGACTTGATCATGTATAAATAAATGTTTGTACCAGAAATTAGCAAAGCAGAGATTTCATCACCACACTTCACCTTCCCCCAGTTGTTGTTTTCTAACTTGCAGGTTAAACAGGAAGTTTTCTGCAGGATGTGCCAGTATCCTCTGTTCGTGTTAATAACTTTAACACTTCGCTTTCCTTTTCTCCCACGATAAACTTAATGTTTCCTCCCAAGAGCTCTGACTTTGGATTTCCTGCAGCAGGCCAAAGTGTTTCATTCATTTAACTCCTTAAAGAATCTATCTATTTCTCGGGACACTTTAAGGAAGCCTGTTGCATTATCCGTTGTATTCCAGAGCCGCCTTTTCTTCAAATGAGGTAGTTACGTCTCCCCGTTCACATGGATGTGAATGGGTAGGCCAGATTTTTTTTGGGGGGGGGGGGAATTCCTGAAGCAGAATGAGAAGCAAAGTTCTCAATCTTGATTTGGAAAGGCAACAATAAACAAAATACGTTCATGTGACAATCAGATTTGTACACTGATGGTGTGCTTGCAGTTTCCTCTCTGATAGGAATGCACCTAGTGTTCTATGAAATTATTATCTTTCCACCACCTCTCTCATACACACTCAACAAAGATTGTATGCATACCCTAGGAAGGTGTACATTTATTGCAGAATCAACATGAAGACCTCCAGTGCCATGGGGGCGCTAGTATGCTCTGACCAGGCAGCACTCCAGCAGAGATGCCATTTGTGAGTACTGCCACCTGCATGTGGAGTCTTGCGCATGTTTTCTATCCTGCATGACTGCACCCACCCAAGTTACTATACAGTCAGGTAAAGTTTTCGTCTTTATAAAGGCAGGAGCACACAAATGTGAATTATGCTAGCGTGCAAAACTAACATGGCCCTATACATTATAATGCCAAGGTTGCAGGTTCAATCCACTGAACCTCTTGGGCTTGCCGATCAGAAGGTCGGCGGTTCGAATCCCCATGACGGGGTGAGCTCCCGTTGCTCTGCCCCAGCTCCTGCCAACCTAGCAGTTCAAAAGCACACCAGGGCAAGTAAATAGGTACCGCTGTGGTGGACAGTAAACAGTGTTTCTGTGCGCTCTGGTTTCTGTCATGGTGTCCCGTTGCGCCAGAAGCGGTTTAGTCATGCTGGCCACCTGACCCAGAAAGCTGTGTGCGGACAAACACCAGCTCCCTCGGCCTGAAAGCGAGATGAGTGCCGCAAC
The DNA here is from genome assembly GCA_034641385.1 of Darevskia mixta. NCBI lineage: Eukaryota > Metazoa > Chordata > Lepidosauria > Squamata > Lacertidae > Darevskia > Darevskia mixta. The sequence goes on from JAWWNH010000074.1 coordinate 25,789,644, forward strand.
CCCATAGTCGCCTTTGACTGGATTTAACCGTCCAGGGCTCCTTTATCTTTTACCTTTCCTGCATTGCAGGGGTTCAGGTTAGACGGTCCTCGGGGTACCTTCCAACTCTACACTTCTATGATGCTATGATTCTATGCAATTTTGACTCATTTATTCATTGTCTCCTCCAAAATAAAAAGTAACTCATTAAAGAAAGGGTGCTGGCTGCCTGCAGCCCTGGAACCAACTAAATTTCTGGGTGGTCCCAATTTTATCCTGATTGCAAATATGTGTAAGGAGCACTTAAAGACTGCAGAGCTGCTACAGGAGCATGTGTTTCTTGAGAAAAGGCTTGCCTAACCAGCTTGAGAAGCAAACTTTATGGCATTTTAGACAGGACTTTTTGCTGTTTTCATCTGGACTGGACTGATGGGGAGCCAGTGGAAAGCATTCAGAATTGGAAGAGGTGGTATTTGAATGGCAGATTCACCTACTTTATGATTTCAGACAACTGCTTATGGCAGGACGGATCTCCCTTATTTAACCTGTTTCAGTTTCTTAGCCTATGCATCATTATCTCCCAGGCAACCCACCAATAGGACATTAGACTTCGGGTGATACTAAGGCCTCGGGGAAGTCAATATATAATGAATAAGTGCAAAGAATAAATTCAGAGCTTGCAAACTGGGCCAGTCATCCAGACAGATTCATCAAGAAGTTGCACAACATTTAAAATCCTTGGCAGGAATCATCACCTTTATCACAAGTTCATTCACCTCTGTAGGGCTGGGGGAGAAATTCAATTGGCATTTCAAAGCAAACCTACCAAATTGCACTTTCCAGAACAATACGCAAACTCAAACACAACCATCCTTAGCCCTTCTCTCAATTTTGCTATCTAGTTCTCCAGCCAAGTAATATATACATAAAGTGGACATAAAGTGTCCATAACAGTGTAAATATTGGTGAAAATAACATATAAATGTGCATGAAATTGGAAGGAACTGCTTTGCAAAAAAGTGTTTATTAGGCCAAAATTGCATACCAAAAAATGCATATTTTGCATTAGGAGAAATTTGCAATAAAATGCTGGTGAATTTTCATGTGGGATTTTTAAAAAAAAAAATCTGCAACCTGATGGGGAAGCATGGATAACTGAAAATAAGGTGGGAAAAATTTGAAACTGAGACTAATCAACATGGACAGATTCACCCATCCCTATTCCCCAGTGACCTCCTGGCTTTGCAACAAAAATGTTTTCAGGGACAAGTGCAGAAGGTTGCTGAATGCAAACAAAGGATTTTGAGACTGTCCACGCTGACTCTTTTGAGTCCTGAGTCATCTCTTACCATCCCCTTGATCTAATCGAGCTTCTCACCAGGGATGTGAAAGGAGGGGCTCGCCTTGGTAATAATAATAGCTCAAAAACAAACTCTGGAAACAGCGACTCATGAACTAGTTCAGGGAGGATGTTGTTTATATGTTAGATCCTGTTTTCTTCCTTGAGCAATATGCTTCCCCTACCAGGTGCTTCTCCCAGAGAAGCTACCCCTCCCTTTGCATGCGGAGAGCCCCGGGGCAACTTCCTGCCGCTTCTGTGTGAAAACCGAGCCGCCGGGAGGCAAGTGGGAATGCAGCGCGCCTGTCAAAGGTTATCTTCCCACCTGCGCTGCAACTCTCCGACGCAATAGGGGTCACTGTTGTCTGTTTAAGGTCACTTGCATTATGTGACTCGGGCAGCGTCCTCTTCTGCTGTGTGAGAGGCTGAGTTAGAAAGAGATGATGTGAAGGGTGTTTTCATTAAAAGGCCCCTGCAGTGCAACGTTATATGGGACACAGGTAGCGCTGTGGTCTAAACCACTGAGCCCCTTGGGCTTGCCGATCAGAAGATCAGTGGTTTGAATCCCCACGGCGGAGTGAGCTCCCGTTGCTCTGTCCCAGCTCCTGCCAACCTAGCAGTTCGAAAGCACACCAGTGCAAGTAGATAAATAGGTACCACTGTGGCGGGAAGGGAAACGGCGTTTCCATGCGCTCTGTTTTCTGTCACAGTGTTCCGTTTAGTCATCCTGGCCACATGACCCAGAAAGCTGTCTGTGGACAAACACCAGCTCCCTCGGCCTGAAAGCGAGAGGAGCGCCGCAACCCCACCTTTGACTGGACTTAACCATCCAGGGGTCCTTTACTGTTACCTTTTTTTATATGGGAGTCTCTCCTGGGCCCGATTCATACACTCTGACAGCAGCACAAGTGAGTGTGCTTGTTGCAAATGTCCACCATCCCAATTACCACAAAGCAGGAAGGGGGAGCTTGTGGCCCTCCAGATGTTGTTGGACTGCAACTCCCATCTGCCCCTGGCAGGAGTTGCAGTCCAGCAACATCTCAAGGGCTGTACAGGTCCCATACCCTCCAACATTTATCTTGTGAAAACAGAGGCATCCTATTCAATACTACTAATAATAATGATGATGTTGATATCAACCATGGGTGGCATGGGTGGGGAATATCACCTTGGAGAGCTCAGAAATGAATAATGAATTGCAACGTTTAAAATCAGATGGGGGAAATGGGTGATTAGACCATCGATCTTCCCAGTGCCATATGAATCTTTCTCAGATACACCTTGAAAAGCAGAGGATAAGTGCCAGACGCAGCCATCTGGTAGCCTAAAAAAGTCGAATGAGGACAGGACTCTCCTTGCGAAATATAAATAAATATATCCAACATCCTCTTGTTACAGGTTTATGGCAATGAAAACACAACACATGCCTCGGGAGCAGGGGGGGGGGGAGGATGCCCAGCGGAAAACTACATCGTGTCTTTTTTAACATCTCTCGCTTCCTTCTCACCCATCGCAAGAATTTCCGCCCAGCCCTTTATTTCCTACACACACTTTAAAAAGGTGGTCGAGAATCTGCTTCGGGTTTGCCTTGTGGATCAAGCAGCCCCGGCTTGACATGTGACGCAGAATGTTCAGACACATTTATTGTTTGTTTTGGATCACGAAGAAATATTGCTCTCGGGTACACAGTTCCCATAGTACTTACACAGTCAACAACATACACAGTACGCCAATGTTGTTGTTGTTGTCGTTCCTGGCTTTTGTTCACATAGGGCTTGTTGGTGCACAAAGGAAAGAAACACAAGCAAATGATAACCTATGTACATTGTAGCAGAACGCTTCTTTTTGATGTATGGGCACGATCCAGCCACAACGAAACTCGATTCATTATTATATGCCAATAAAGGTGTTGATTGATTGATTGATTGATTGATTCATTATGTCAGAATTACCGATGTGCTTAAGTCTCTCCCACTGAAACATATGAACAGACAGCTTATAGGTGCAGACTTTCTTTGGATAAATACAATGATATTTGGAATGAGTTTGCACAGAGTTTATTAGGTTATTGACAATTATATGTGCATTAGGATAATAAGAATATGCACATCTATATTAATGTATGGTAATGTAACAATCTTTTTCTTTTTTTATTCTCTCACTTGTTTATTTATTTTTGCTCTCTATCTTTTTATAAATAAAATTCTTCTAATAAAATGTCTAATAATAATAATAATAAAGTCTGCCCTATTGAAATTGCTTAAAACTGGCTATATCATGTCAAATCTTCATAATAAGCATGTAGGGGAGGCATTGAGAGCCAGTGTGGTGTAGTGGTTAAGAGTGGTAGACTCGTAATCTGGTGAACCGGGTTCGTGTCTCCGCTCTTCCACATGCAGCTGCTGGGTGACCTTGGGCTAGTCACACTTCTCTGAAGTCTCTCAGCCTCACTCACCTCACAGAGTGTTTGTTGTGGGGGAGGAAGGGAAAGGAGAATGTTAGCCGCTTTGAGACTCCTTCGGGTAGTGATAAAGCGGGATATCAAATCCAAACTCTTCTTCTTCTTCTTCCTCTTCTTCTTCTTCTTCTTCTTCTTCTTCTTCTTCTTCTTCCCCTGAGCATTCTGGGTAGGTAAACCCATTAGACTTGCTTCACTTCCTGCAGTCGTCACATTTGCCCAAGCCACCCTGCACATCTTTCCTGTAGCTGCAGGAACCTGGCAAGGCTCCGCACATTGTGCCCAAAATATAAGCATGACTGCTTCACACCCCATGCTTAGAAAGATGCTAAGGAGGACTTTAAGCAGTGCCCCTCCGGCTTATTGATTGATGGAACATGGAGTAGATGTGTTTAAGATCCAAGGTGGAAATCATGTCTCAGTGGAAGGGCATCTGTTTTGCATGAAGGTTCAGTCCTGTCTTCTCCACATTCAGCTGGAAGAGGCTCCTGCCTGAAACCTCAGGAAGCTGCTGAAAGTAAATGAAGGTTATTCTGAGCTAGATGGACCAATGGTCTGACTTGCTATAAGGCAGTTCAGCATATTAGCCTGAATAGCTCAGTTGGTTTGAGCGTGGTGCTGATAATGCCAAGGTTGCAGGTTCAATCCCCGTCTGGGACAGTTGCATATTCCTGCATTGCAGGAGGGAGTGGACTAGAGGATCCTCAGGGTCCCTTCCAACTCTACAAATCTATGAAAATTTGGTTTGGAAGGGAATTTGTAAAGCGTCCCTTTAATTATAAAAATAGCATGCAAGAACCAAAGAGCTTTATGGCAATAGAGAAAGGAAGGGAAATGTCAAGAGAGTACATAATGGGCTTTCAGAGGTGTCAAAAGGAAGCAATCTGACGTCTAAAGACGAGAAAGGTGGAGTGTAACAGTTCATTGGTTAATACGGCTCATGCACGCTGAGGCTATTTAGAAACTTAGCAGCAACTTAAAAATAAAATGAAATATAAGGACTGCATCCTGTATCCAACGCCTGCAAGTGACACAAACAGGAAGAATTCGGAATGCCACCTCCCCATTTTACACTTCGTTCTAGATCCGCTGCCACTTCTGCATCGCTGGAACTCCTCTACATTTGAGCCGTTGCCAACGATGGGGAAATTCAAGTAGCCCAGGCTCAGTTTTGGGGTTGTTTTCATTTGAAGAAAAGGTTTATAAAACTCAGGGACGCTCAGGCAGACTGAGGGAACTACCTCAGTTGGCAGATACTAGGGGCAGGAGATACTAGGAATTCCTGTGCCCTGTGAGCTAGCCTGCTGCCATCATGTACAGTCATGTACAGTTGAAGACATTGTCCCATTGTCGGTGCTGAAGTAAGATTCAGCTACTAGTTCAGTCAGATTTGGTACATGGAAAGGAGGGGAAACCATCCTGGCCCTTCGCCTCAGGCAGCCAAATGTCTTGGTCCGGCCTGTTAATGCTTGTGCTCCTGAGCCACCTTACTTCCTTTGCTCAGCCGAATATTTACTTACAGCTCCACAATTTCCTTTTCTCCCCAATCTTAGCCTCAATCCTGCTCTAATTATGCTTCGTTACACAAAGGGACGCGGGTGGCGCTGTGGGTTAAACCACAGAGCCTAGGGCTTGCCGATCAGAAGGTCGGCAGTTTGAATCCTCGCAAAAGGGTGAGCTCCCATTGCTCGGTCCCTGCTCCTGCCAACCTAGCAGTTTGAAAGCACGTCAAAGTGCAAGTAGATAAATAGGTACCACTGCAGCGGGAAGGTAAACGGTGTTTCCGTGCGCTGCTCTGGTTCGCCAGAAGCGGCTTAGTCATGCTGGCCACATGACCTGGAAGCTGTACGCCAGCTCCCTCAGCCAATAATGCGAGATGAGAGCCGCAACACCAGAGTCGGTCATGACTGGACCTAATGGTCAGGGGTCCCTTTACCTTTACACAAAGCTAGGAGCACTGGATGGAGATGATTTGCCCCCACTGACATCCAATGGAAGTTAATCACCATGCATATTTAGATGCACATCACCCTTATTGGATCAGAGTATATGTGCTGAGCATCATAGCTCTGAAGTCTAAGCGCTGTTTTTTATGCAACACTACGGCTAATGTTCCATCAGCAGAATGATTTTGCCTTGCACAACAAAATGTGATCCTCCTCTTCCCCCCCCTTACATGCCCCCTAAATCTGTTCTGGGGTTTTCCCCCAACCCCCTGGAGCAGATTTGGCGGTGGCGGGAGTTGAGCAGGGGGGGGGGGGTCCCATTGAGCTAGCGTAGTCCTTCTTCCTGTGCAGCTATTTAGTGAAATACGGCACTAAAACTGCAACCCATACCTGCAGCTACCACTCCTGAAGAGGGAGGTCTGCACTGCAGAAGTACGTCTCCAAGCACAGTTCAAAGTGTTGGTGCTGACCTTTAAAGTCCTAAACGGCCTCAGTCCAGTATATCTGAAGGAGCATCTCCACCCCCATCATCCAGCCCAGACACTGAGGTCCAGCTCCGAGGGCCTTCTGGCGGTTCCCTCACTGCAAGAAGAACCAGGGAACCAGGCAGAGGGCCTTCTCGGTAGTGGCACCCGCCCTGTGGAATGCCCTCCCACCAGATGTCAAAGAGAACAACTACCAGACTTTTAGAAGACATCTGAAGGCAGCCCTGTTTAGGGAAGCTTTTAATGTTTAATAGACTATTGTATTTTAATATTTTGTTGGAAGTCACCCAGAGTGGCTGGGGAAACCCAGCCAGATGGGCGGGGTATAAATAATAAATTATTATTATTATTATTATTATTATTATTATTATTATTATTATTATTACCAGGCAGAGGGCCTTCTCGGTAGTGGCACCCTCTCTGTGGAATGACCTCCCAACAGATGTCAAGGAGATAAAGAACTATCTGACTTTTAGAAGACATCAGAAGGCAGCCCTGCATGAGAATGTTTTTAATGTCCAATGTTTTATTGTGCTTTTAATTATGTTGGGAGCTGCCCAGAGTGGCTGGGGAAACCCAGCCAGGTGGGCAGGATATAAACCATAAAATTATTATTATTATTATTATTATTATTATTATTATTATTATTACACCCCACACACATGCACAGCCCATCATAAGAGGGATTTGGATTGCAGCCTGAGACAGGGATTCCATATCAGTGACCACCTTTTCAATTATTCCAGTTCTCTTACCTTTTGTGGACTCGCTTTTGCTGCCTTACTGATGTAAGAGAAATCTAAATAAGCCTTGGCATTTCTGACCTGTGTAGAACAGGGTAATAAAGAGTGTTGGATGCATAATCAGAGTTCTCCAACACTGTGCACATTAATCTTATTGTGTGTTATCTTTCCAGTAAGTTTGCCTCCTCTGGAAAATCCAAAAAGCTGTAACTATTCTACATTGGCTAACCAAACTTATTAGGAGCTTTGAACAGCATGATTGATTGCGGCAGAAAATTGGAGTAATAAGAAACCTCGGAAAGGTCATGGAAAGGCCTCATATGTTTCTCTGTTTCTGCTGCTAACCTGGCTATGTCCGGGGCTCTTAGCTGAAGTCTGCAGGATTAAGAAAAGGATATTTTTGCTCCAGCAATCAAAAGTTTGAGCAGACTAATGTGAAAAAGGAGCCAGTAAGCAACAGAAGCAAAAAAAAAAAAATCTTTTTCCTTCAAACAGGGTACGTACGGGGTAATGTGGCAATTTAACCTCCAGCCTGCGGGAAATTGCTGGTGCCAAAACAGAGTAGTAATACCGTATGTGAGAGGGCCATGCTTTCATTCAAGATTAAAGGAGAAGCACAAAATGCTATATAGAAAATCATATACTTTTTGGGGGGTGGGGGGAGATACACAGGAAAGATTTGTTCCAAATGCAACAGGATCCAGGGACGAGGTATTACTGGACTTAGGCTTTTGCAATAAACAAGGGAAGCTGCCTTATACTGTCAGACCATGTCCCTGTGGAGATGGCAGTACCGAATCGGTGGCTTTCACTGTTTATAAAGGCTTGAGGAATGAGATTATCACCCCTCTTTTATTGTCCATTCCGGGTTGCCCAACCACTGACACAGTGTCCTTCCTCTTGGCAGATCAAGATGAGCAGGTGACAACAAAGGTTGCAAGGTTTTTAGCTAGGGCAATCAGAGTAAGGACCACCATTTGACTATTGATTCAAAACCCCAAAATGTATTTTATAGAATTGACTTTTTATTTCTATTCTTGGTATATCATATTGTTGTTTTATTGCTATGGCCGATGGCTGACACAAATAAAGAGTCATTCATTCATACATTAGTCCTTTAGTCCATGTACCCCAGTATCATTCATACATTAGACCCCAGTATTGTACCCCAGTATTGGCAGAGGTGTTGTTTCAGTTAGAGGATGCTGAGATGCTGGGCACTGAACATGGGAGCTTCTTCCTGCAGGGCAGATGCTCTATCTCTGAGCTTACAGCCCACCCCCAAGACTTCAAAACGAAGCAATGCTTCAGGCCCTACCTTGCCAAGGCTTCTTCACTTTTATGAGCTGTTGTTTATGCTTGTTCACGCTGCCAAAATACCGTATCTAGGGATGAGGGATAGATTCTGTTCAGTGCGTATTGAAAAGTGGGGCTACCTTTGAAGGTGACCCGGAAACTACAACTAATCCAGAATGCGGCAGGTAGACTGGTGACTGGGAGCAGCCGCCAAGACCACATAACACCAGTCTTGAAAGACCTACATTGGCTCCCAGTACGTTTCTGGGCACAATTCAAAGTGTTGGTGCTGACCTTTAAAGCCCTAAACGGCCTCTGCCCAGTATACCTGAAGGAGCATCTCCACCCCCATCATTCTGCCCAGACACTGAGGTCCAGTGCCGAGGGCCTTCTGGCGGTTCCCTCATTGCGAGAAGCAAAGTTACAGGGAACCAGGCAGAGGGCCTTCTCGTTAGTGGCACCCGCCCTGTGGAACGCCCTCCCACCAGATGTCAAAGATAAAAACAACTACCAGACTTTTAGAAGACATATGAAGTCAGCCCTGTTTAGGGAAGCTTTTAATGTTTGATGGACTATTGTATTTTAATATTCTGTTGGAAGCCACCAAGAGTGGCTGGGGATGGGCGTGGTATAAATAATAAATTATTATTATTATTATTATTATTATTATTATTATTATTATTATTATTATTATTATCATTTTGTAACTGAATCACACTTCCCAGGCTGTGACTAGAAACACAGTCATCCTTTGAAATTCACACTGCTCTGAATATTGCGGTGAAGTTCTCCAGCCGAATAATAATGTACATACTACTGTGAAGTGTGACTATAAGTGCACATATTGGTGAAAACATGCCCCCAAAAAATGCATTGTGGTGGGGGGGGAATGCTTTGCTAAACTGTGTACGTTAGGCAAAATTGCATTCAGAAATGCGTATATTGCAAGAAACCCACACTAAATACTGGTTACTTTTCATGAGGTCTTTTAAAAAAAACATTCACTGTGGAACGTTTTCATATTCAGTTCCTAGCAAGCCTGTGGACTATGTACACACACTTCTGCATCAGCGCCATCTTTTTGAAAATCTGCCAAATTGATGGATATGGGTACAGTCGAACCTTGGTTCTCAAACACCTTGGTACTCGGACATTTTGGCTCATGAATGCCTCAAACCCAGAAGTGAGTGTTCTGGTTTGTGAACGTTTTTCAGAAGCCAAACGTCTGACACAGCTTACACGGCTTATGATTGAGTGCAGGAAGCTCCTGCAGCCAATCGGAAGTCGCGCCTTGGTTTTCGAACAGTTTCAGGAGTCAAACAGACTTCTGGAACTGATTAGGTTCAACAACCAAGGTATGCCTGTACGTTCAATTCAGGCTGACCATTCCCACCTGCCACCCACATAGCCTGAACAGAAGCACAGCTTGGCCTTGACTGTGGTTTGAAAGGTGACCTATCTGCTTCAGGTCCGCACTAAGAAGGAAATAACCCTGGAGGCAACTTCTCAGTCAGTACTCGTTAATAAAAAATAGCATGAAATTGTGGAGGCCAGTTTCCATGCTCTGAGCCTTGTGAGTTTTCATGGACATCTCAGCACAATAGGCCACCCTTTCGTGAGAAATGCCCAAGCAGTGGAAACATCCAAGCAACGAAGGGAGGGGGGAGATGGTAAAATGAGAAGCTTCCTTCATTTATAATCCAAGATCAAAAGCTCAAGTGATGCACAAAATCGTGCTTCATTCAGCTCAATGCACAGCTTTTCACGGTAGCAGGAAGGAAGGAAGATGCAACTTTCTCAGCTAGATGGAAATCGGAGCTTATTTCCAGCTCTTGCAGGTCAAGAGGTGATGGCAGGGAAAACAAGGTGACATGCATCTAAAAATATGTCTCAGCTTTGTTGGAAGAGAGGAGGGGGGTGTTTAACAACACAAGCAGAGGTGGAAGAAGACAAAAATAAGACCAGAATGTCCATAGGGGGTCAATATGGTAGCATCTTGAACAGGTGTCTGCGACTGCAGTAACTCCAGAAGAGGAAATGAGATCTGGAAGCAGGTGCTTGCAGATGAACAAAGAGAGACTTCAGCAAGGCCAGATTTACAGAAGGCTGCATTTGAGGCTGCTTCGTGGGAAGGCCATGCTTCCCTGTCTACCAGTTCTCATATTCAAGATTAGGCTCAGAAATCTTGCACACAGACTTCCTCACACCAGTCAACCCCACGGTGCCCTGCCTCTCAGATAGCATGCTATATTGGAAATGCTTTGCTTTTATATTTTCTATGACACAGGTGGAGCTGTTGTCACTGAGCCTCTTGGGCTTGCTGATCGGAAGGTCGGCAGTTCAAATCCCAGCGACGGAGTGAACTCCTGTTGCTCTGTCCCAGCTCCTGCCAACCTAGCAGTTCGAAAGCACACCAGTGCAAGTAGATCAATAGGTACCACTGTGGTGGGAAGGGAAATGGCAACCCTACATGTAATCCTTGCAGACTGTTACTCCATCACCTTCTAGTTATTAACTGCATTGTCAGATTCAGTTGCTTTATGGGTCCATTTTACAGAACTTACAGTTCCCACATGGAAAATGCCCTCAGTCCCATTCATATCTGCAGTCTTGTTTTCCTGTTGTTCCTTTCAGCTGCGTGACTTCTCATGATGCAGCTCCTCATGTTTTCAGTGTATAAATGAATGTTACAATAATAAGCTTCCGTCAACAGCCGGGAAAGGGGATACCAAATTGCCCCCTCTAGATGTTGCTGGACTTCAGCTTTCATCATTCTTGACCACCGGCCATGCTGGCTGGGTCTGATGGGAGTTGGAGTCCAACACCATTTGAAAGGCATTTGGTTGGCTACCTCTGGGCTAGAACAGGCATAGGCAAACTCAGCCCTCCAGATATTTTGGGACTACAACTCCCATCATCCCTAGCTAACAGGACCAGTGGTCAGGAATGATGGGAGTTGTAGTCCCAAAACATCTGGAGGGCCGAATTTGCCTATGCCTGGGTTAGAATATAATGCCCAAACAAACAGAACGATCAGGCTTTGACTACTAGGTGGCTGCAGAACTTCCAGAGACTGTTGTTCTGTATATCCTTTGCAAGGCAGGCATTTACGTCAAATGTCCCATGGGCCCGACTTGGAACTAAGCCAGAGCAAAACATTTGTTATGATTCCAACAGGACATTGTATCCTGTAAAGTTAGCCAAGCATTCCCTTACAGGGAAGGAAAGATGCTTTGTCTCGTTTGATGGCAATCTAACATTTCTGTAAGAGAATCCAAATGTATGTTGCACATGAATTTGCCTTGTAAGTATCAGCGGAATTTTTTTTTGATTAAATTTATCATTTTACCAAATTCATTAATAACATTTTTAAAGGTTCTGATTTGCATGTTAAGCCTACATCAAAGACAGCTGAGGTTGTAGACTGTAGTCTATTGTGCAGACAAAAGGAATTATGCAAATTCTCACCTTTAACAAGATTTCAATTGTAGCTGTCCTTAGTGCTTAGGACAACATATACATAGCTGTTGATTTCAGGAAATGCATTGAACATTGTTAGCAAGCAATGCCATTCACCCCACTTATTTGTTGAATGGACATTTTTACCATCATTAGAATATTACTGCTACAGCGTATTCACTGACAGCAATATATTTGGACCCAGCTTCCACAGACAGTGTATAGTTCCTTAACCTTAATAATGCTTTGCTAAAGTTTTGTCCATTGTGAAATTATCCTGAGAGTTTTGTCTGACACAATTCCTTCACCACAGGCATAATTCGGGGGGGGGGGGCAGGGACGTAGCCCAAGATCAAGAAAGTGAAAATACACATATTTTTTTTTCCTGGGTAACTTTTATGCAGAATCCAGACATGCCCAGACATGTCTGCAAGACATTATTCAAACTCTTTTGGGTCAAAACTCTTTGGACAATTAAGCTTGTGGAGGAAGCCTCATATTCTCATTTGATTTCACTTTAGGCGACTATTTCATGGCAATACTAGAATAAAGTAACAAGGTGCGAACCAGTTAAGTGAATTGGCTCTTAAAACGTTAAAAACATCCTCTGATATGCTATCTAGTATTAACATTATCTCCTACCTAAGCCTATAATACAGGGTGACTCTTTAAAACACAACCACACTTAAAGAGCACAATGTTACAAGTTCAGGGATGAATGGTAAATATTCCCCTGAACGTAGTCTAAAGTTATGGGAGCTGCAGGAAAGGGCAACTGTTTTCCTTAGACCTTACTATATAATATGCTACCAGGTCCAGCTAAATGAGGACTGTAGGTCAGAGGTGAATCAACAGAAGCTGGGTGAGGCTCTAAATTTAGCTATCTGCTCCTGTCATGGAGAATATATTTTTAGGCCCAAAGTCCTGGGAAGCCATTGTAATTGCATGCCACATGGATAGGGTGCAAACAGCACATATTTTCCATGACTATAGCACGGTCACATTTTAAATGATCTCCCCCACCCCGAATGATTCCATCTCCTTTGCTGAGATCACACAAACCTACCTGATTGGAAACGACAAAACCTTACGGGAATGGAATTTTGTACCAAGGAAAATAGATTAAATTTTGTGGCTTTTGTATAGGCATTGAAATAGTAGGTTATAAGAGAGAGAAAACACCATGTGTAATCCTGAGACCCACAATTAAATACAGTGGTACCTCTGGTTACGAACTTAATTCGTTCCGGAAGTCCGTTCTTAACCTGAAACCGTTCTTAACCTGAGGTACTACTTTAGCTAATGGGGCCTCCCGCTGCCGCCGCGCGATTTCTGTTCTCATCCTGAGGTAAAGTTCTTAACCCGAGGTACTACTTCCAGGTTAGCGGAGTCTGTAACCCGAAGTGTTTGTAACCCGAGGTGTTTATAACCCAAGGTACCGCTGTACTATCAATAGCATCATCCCTATGGTCTCCCCCTCACTGTTGAAATGCAGATTGCAAGGGTCTCTGGCAGGGACCCCTTGTTATGTTACTATGTAAAGTGGGGGTGGGAAGCATGTGATCCTTATGTGGTACTGAACTATAATCCCAATCATTCCTGACTATTAGCCCTGCTGGGTTGGGTTGATGGGAGCCAGACTCTAACAACATCTGGCAAGTCAAAGGCTCTCCATCCCAGATGTAAAGCATAATGCAGATCAATTATTTATAATTATAGATCATTGGGATATTTTGGAGATATCTGGCAACATGAGAAGCTTTGCAAGGGTTGCACTGGCCTTTCATGAACCCATCACTTCCTATTTTTTTAAGTTAAACCACCTTCCTTCGTAAGAATGAAACGTGATTTGTACAAAGCATGGCCTACAGGAATGGAATTGCCTACCAAACACACACAAATCTAAGAATGCTCCCCATGGAGTTATCATGGCTTGCCGTGTACACATTGCTTTTCCAGAATTCATTCGTTGCTTTTCAAGAATGCAAGATGCCTCTGTAATGGATGACAAAAATGGAAATCTCAACGTGATGGATTATTTGCTACGCACAAGTACTTTCATTATCCTTTCTTGAATTATGTGGTACTCATGTACTTTGTTGTGATACCTGTATTGTTTTTGTTTTTGTTTTGTTTTGTTTTCTCCTATAAACTTAATAAAAATTACTGAAGGGGGGAAATATGCAAAGTGCTTTATGATCAATACCATCTCATCCTGAAAACAACCATGTAGTCATCATTATTCCCATTTTCCTGATGGGAAGCTTAGCTTGAGAGACATATTTGCTTAGGGACATCCAAGGAGACCATGGATGGTGCAAAATATGAAACTCTAATATCTCTGATGGAAATCTGGCTGTCTGCTTTAAATCCCACCCTCAGGTAGTGGGGTGTATGTGTGTGTGCTGTGCTTAATATTGGACAGGAAACTCTGCTGAGTGATGTGGTAATGTCTGGCCATCAACTGGAAGGCTGAAGAGCTTGCTACAGTTTGACAGCTGCCTCCCGTAGGTCTCAGTGATCTGGCAGCTGTTTTACCATCTATGGCATCCCTATTTGAAATCAGCTTCAAACATTTTCCCAGCGCTAGCAATCTGAGCAGATGACTGCGGCATATTATTCCGGCTGGACTTCTTCTTTCCCATGTTTTAAGCTTTAATCCTTCCTCTGGGGATACCGAGTTGCACACGCTCATGCTATTTTCTTGCTGGAGAGACTCTTTATACGTATTTTTTTTAATAATAAAAAAATTATTTCGTTTTCAAGATCACTTGAAGATAATCCCAATGCAGCGAGGTTGGTATCAGTTACAAGCCTTTTTCCAGACAGTGTTTTAAGTTATGTCGTTTCTAATAAGTCAAAGCGCAAGAGTTGAATATATCGGCTTTGTTTTGCCGGCCTGAACTTTTGTCAATTTGCCACCTACAATGCTTGTGTGTTTGCTTTGAGCTGGCTGCCTGCATTTGCTTAATAAATTCCTTCATGCCAACTTGAATTACTCTGGACAATGGAAAAACTACTCAGCATATTCCATTGTGCACTGTACGTTTAGAGTGCTCACTTTTTTATATTACCCTGGGTGTATCTGCATGTAGGAATACATGCATAAGACACTGGAACTAATATGTCCTTTTTTATTATTTGCATACACTGTTAACATTAGCAGATGAAAAACAGGAACATGGGAAGTTGCCTTATACATAGTTAGATCATTAGTCCATCTAATTCACTATTATTGTCCCCACCAGAAGTGGAAGATCTGCCCTTCAGATGTTGTAGGACTTCAACTCTTATCAGTCCTTGCCAGGGATGATGAGACGGACATTGGAGGACAATAGGTTCCACATATCTGCTCTACATATAGAGAGGCCCATAGGAGCACATTTGGTCACCAGGCCTGAGGTTTCTCGCCTCATTCTAGGGCTTCATAGCTTAGACCTTCAACTGATCTTGGAAACTCAATCTGGTAACCAATAAAGTTGCTTTTATTTAGAAGAATATGTCAACAAATCAGGCAGCAGCATTCTTGTGCCAACACACGTTTCTGAACCAGTTTCATGGATGATCCCACACAGAGTGCATTACAGCCAGTGCTATTTTTCTAGAAAAAGAGATGCTGGAACTCACCATGAACACCTCCCTCATTCTCTTAGAATGGCAATGGTGCCCACCTGAGATGTGCCAGAACTGAGTTCCGGCTGAAAAAAAGCCCCGATTACAGTAGTCAAATTTCTTTGTTTCTATCTTCCAACAGAAGTCACAGCCAGTGCACTAGCCAAAGCTAGCAAAAAGTCTTCATCTAGAAGCAAGGCCAACTCCCCAAGTGTTCCCGAGCGATAGACTTAATTTTCACAGGCAGAGCGATTGTGTCTAGAAAAAGCCTTTCTCTTTACCTACCTGCTCCACAGACTCCGCTTCTCTCGTCTCGATGGAACATAGGTTTGTTCACCTTTCATAAATTTGATCTGAAATTGTCAAGGCCAATGGCAAGTCACCTTCACTCACACAGTCACCAATCGCATGCGCACATATTCAGGTCCGTCACTGTCCTCCGTGACCCCAATGACCTCCCTTAAAGGCCTCACATAGATGGAAGGCAAACCGAGGTCTAAGCCAACAGTTCACCTTTAAGAGCATTTGGCTTGAAATGAAGAGTGAATTTTGGGCCAGGTAGAGGGGCTGGAACTGGGTGTTATTTCAGGGAAGCTTATCACTGCAGTGGTAGCAGTGGCAACACTCCCCCTCCCACTTTTTTTTCCTTCAAAAAGCACATTTTAAGGAAGGGGGGTTCCTCTTAGCAGCCACTCATGTTCAAGACAATATTGAGTACAGCCACCACCACCAGAGACCTTTCCCCCCACAGGATATAGGGAAGGTTGGGAGCTGAGCATGTAGGGTTACATGCATGGGGTGGTGGAGAGGGGCTTGCAGAGTTTGTGTGTTCAATAAAAGGACATATCAGACAAATCCCTCATCCTAGGAGACCTAGGATGAAATACTATGCTGTGCTCTTCTTATCATTCAGCAAGCGCAAGCATTTCTGCTTACCCTATGGAATAATCTCCTCTGCTCCTCTCCCCCCCACCTGCATGCTTCTCCTGACACCCCCCCCAAGCAGATTTGAGTGAGGTGCAAGGGCACATAGGGAGCAGACAGAGGGGAATGCCCCATTGTGCTAGCAGGATTCATTGTACTGGCTTCCACAAATGCAGCGGGTTAATTAAATCCAACCTAAAGAGTTGTTCTGCTCCCATTTTCTTGAACCCTGTGCCTCCTAAGAAGAAGAAGAAGAAGCGTTTGGATTTGATATCCCGCTTTATCACTACCCGAAGGAGTCTCAAAGTGGCTAACAATCTCCTTTCCCTTCCTCCCCCACAACAAACACTCTGTGAGGTGAGTGGGGCTGAGAGACTTCAGAGAAGTGTGAGTAGCCCAAGGTCACCCAGCAGCTGCATGTGGAGGAGCGGAGACACGAACCCGGTTCACCAGATTATGAGTCTACCACTCTTAACCACTACACCACACTGGCTCTCTCTAATGATAAGTTAGATAATAATAATAATAATAATAATAATAATAATAATAATAATAATAATAATAATAATTTATTTATACTCCGCCCATCTGGCTGGGTTTCTCCAGCCACTCTGGGTGGCTTCCAACAGAATATTAAAATACAATAATCTATTAAACATTAAAAGCTTCCCTAAACAGGGCTGCCTTCAGATGTCTTCTAAAGGTCTGGTAGTTGTTTTTCTCTTTGACATCTGGTGGGAGGGCGTTCCACAGGATGGGTGCCACTACCGAGAAGGCCCTCTGCCTGGTTCCCTGTAACTTGGCTTCTCGCAGCGAGGGAACCATCAGAAGGCCCTCGGCACTGGAACTCAGTGTCCGGGCAGAACGATAGGGGTGGAGACACTCCTTCAGGTATACTGGACCGAGGCCGTTTAGGGCTTTAAAGGTCAGCACCAACACTTTGAATTGTGCTCGGAAACGTACAAGATCAATGGGGTCTTCTTTTTTCAGAAGGGGCCTTATCACTGCTTCAGTCAAGGCAGCTAGTGAGCAACTGAAATGAAAAATTTACCACCAAAGTGACCAGGTTGAAACAGTGTACTATGGCTGGATGTCACCAGCCAAGTAGAGAAAATATCAAAGGGATCTTTACAATTATCACAAATGAATAACAAGGATATAGGTTTCAAAGGGTTTTAAAGCACCTACATCTACTGGATTTCAGCCATGGCTTATACATACCCATTTCTCAAAGGGAGCTATCCCTGTAGTGATTTGTCTAAATAATAATAAATAATAACAATAATAATTCATTATTTATACCCCGCCCATCTGGCTGGGTTTCCCCAGCCACTCTGGGCGGCTTCCAGCAGAATATTAAAATACAATAATTCATCAAATATTAAAAGCTTCCCTAAACATTGCTGCCTTCAGATGTCTTCTAAAAGTCAGATCACTATCAAAGGATTTACATTCTAAGAATTGGCATCCAAATCACAACAGCCTCTCAAACACAAGATGCTATTATTTTACAAATAATGGACATTGTCCAATGTGGATTCAACCTGTGCTGATTTAAATTTGGCTGCCCTTTTAAAGATCATTTTGAGTATTTAACTGCACAAGCAGCTTAGATAGCAATAATAGCGAGAGGCTGTGCATGCTCTCTGTATAAGTACAGAAGCTGGCATGAGGTGCATAATGCAGCATGCTGGCAAGGTCAGTTTTGTCTATAATATTCAAAAGGAATCTAGTTTCTAGTCCAAAGGCTGCAAAAGTAGTATTGAAAGGGCATGGGCAATGCCTGGCGAAATGTCAGTGAACTGAAGGTGATGAAGCAGTATTTCCTGGGCTTGGAGGCAAAGCTTTTACACCATGGCTGTTGGAAAATTTATGTGCAAAAGCAGACGCATGCAAATCAATATAATCTGCATGATCTACATGGGTTTAATTACTAACACCGATTATCACCCATGCACTTAAAAGAACTGCCTTTATTATATCCACTGAGTCTGCCCTCATGACAACACAGCGTGATCACTTTAATACCCATTTTATAGATGGGAAAATTATGCTGGGAAATGCCTGGTGTCTCCAGAGTTGCCAGTATTATGCAGGAGGGATTCATGCACAGACTGGAAACTAAAGTTTGCACAGCTAAAGTAGATTAAAGGTCTCTGTCTTCCTGATGCACTAAATCCGCTTTAACAAAACAAAGAAAAGAAAAGAATCGGGACTTTTGCAGTTTGGAAAGTAATAGGGAAATGCAATGAATAGTGTGGGATGAATGAGTCCAATGCTGGGGAAAAGATTCCTGCATTGCAGGGGGTTGGACAAGATGACCCTTGCGGTCCCTTTCCAACTCTACAATTCTGTGATTAACAGGAAACTAATTAAACACCCCAAAGAAAAATCAGGAGAAATGCAAGTTGTTGTTGTTAAGATTTTAAACATCTTTATTTAAAGTTCAAAAAGTACATAATTATATGTGCACTAAACAATGTAAGACGTAAATAGAAAAGAGAAACAGAACCCATGCAGAAGGGAAAATAAAGGGTGAAGGGGGGGAACCCAAAACTATATACTTTACAAAGTTGTTATTGTGCTTCACCAGATCTTAACCTATTACAGCATTTGTAAGAATGGCTTCCAAATATCATTGAATTTGTCCATGGCAAGTCTGCGTTTCTATGCAAGTTGTTCATATGTTGCGAGTTTGTCTAAATCTCCAATCCAATCGTGGAAGGGAGCCGCATTTTTAGAAATGCATGTTGTTTTATAACCACCCTGCAAACATATCAGAATGAATGCTCAATAAAGGCCCAATATAACCTAACCTCTGCCTAAGCCAGTGGTGGCTAACCTTGGCACTCCAGATGTTTTGGAACTACAACTCCCATCATCCCTAGCTAACAGGACCAGTGATCAGGGATGATGGGAGTTATAGTCCCAAAACATCTGGAGTGCCAAGGTTAGCCACCACTGGCCTAAGCTTTGTACAAGCAAATTAGGATGAATCCTTGATAAACAGGTAAAGATGCATCCCTCCCTGAGACCAGAGAGTCAAGGCCAGTGAGACTAGACCGTACAAAACTGTGCCTGCTGTGATGTAAGGCTGCATCCTGCATCAAACAAATGAGACTGCTACCTCTGCACAGGTGAGCCTCCCTGCCTTCCACAGGCTTAGAGTCAACAGCTAAAGGTAAAGGTAAAGGGACCCCTGACCATTAGGTCCAGTCGTGACCGACTCTGGGGTTGCGGAACTCATCTCGCATTATTGGCCGAGGGAGCCGGCATACAGCTTCCAGGTCATGTGGCCAGCATGACTAAGCCGCTTCTGGCGAACCAGAGCAGCGCACAGAAACGCTGTTTACCTTCTCAGTACCTATTTATCTACTTGCACTTTGATGTGCTTTCGAACTGCTAGGTTGGCAGGAGCAGGGACCAAGCAACGGGAGCTCACCCCGTCGCAGGGATTTGAACCGCCAACCTTCTGATCGGCAAGCCCTAGGTTCTGTGGTTTAACGCACAGCGCCACCCGTGGAGTCAACAGCTATTCACGTGCAAAAGGTTGAGAGCAACCCTTTTCGCAACTTGTTGAGATTCTATTCTGCTGCCCCACTTGAGTGGCATCAAGTGAAATCTTGAGTTGGGATGCTGCATCAGTCTTTCTTCCATTGCATGATTTCTTTTGTTCTTTTGTTAAATGTATATACCCTGTTCTTCCCCCCAAAGGAGTGGGGCGGCAACCAGAGAACAAAAAAAACCCAAGACCTTTCAAATAATTCCAACGCAGATGCAGAATGGAAAGATCTCGGTTTAAAAGGGCTTGTTGAAAGAGGAAGGTCTTCAGTAGGTGCCAAAAAAGGCAAAAGAGACTGTGCCTGCCCAATATTCAAGGGGAGGAGTTTCTGAAAGGTAGGAGCCACAATCCAAAATACTGTACCCCATTCCTATATTATGAGGAATGGACCTGCTGATAAGATGGTGTCTGCAAACGGTCCTTACCTGCAGAGCACATTGATTGACTGGGTATATAAGGGGTGAGATGATCTTCCTGCTCCCAAACTGTATAGGGCTTTATATGCCGAAACCAGCACATTCGACTTAGCCCAGTGGCTCAATGCATTCTTTCAACAGTGGGGTAATGTGTTGGCAATATCCTGCCCCAGTGAGCAGTCAAACCACCCCATTTTCCACCAGCTGCAACTTCCAGATCAATCTCAAGGACATCATCCCCTCCACCCCAAGCGCATTGCAATAATCTGTCCTTGAAGTCACCAATGTATGGATGACAGGAGTAAATGCTATCCTGGTCCAGAAACAGTTGTAGCTGCCTTACAAGCCCAAGAGCACCCCCAGATTAACAATCTGATCTTTCAGGGGGAGTACGACCCCACTATCTATCTCCTATGTTCTAGGTGGTGGGGGTTTTTTTTAGAAAAAGAAAAAGAATGGGAGGGCAGTTACGGATGAGGGGGGAAAGAGAACACAATGTAATTGCAGATTCTCAATTGCCTAGCAGAGAAACCACAGGTGTGCATTCCACATACACACATACTTTTCGAAATGCAGGTAGGTTCGTGTTACTTGACTAACCTGCGGGAATATTGGAAGGATGTGTCTGTCTCCACGGCAGGTCAGAGTTTTCCAGACCTCCCCCATCTTTAACAGCAGCACAAGTGTTTGACTTGAAGCCAATATCCAGTCAGTTCCAAACGATTTTACTTTCCTCTGCTATTAAAATACTGCTTGAATCAGGCTCTAATGTAATCCCTCTTGCCTCGTTACCTCTCTGTAAAATATGGAAATGTGTATTTTGCTGCCTCCATGTGGTTGGCATTGGAAATGAGTGGATTATCGGGAAGCTGGCTGCTCCTTTTTCTATTGCTTTCGGTAACATTTGGGAAAGTTTCATGGGCATCCATCTTTTTAACACTCTGGACCCTTCATGCCTATTTCTGAACTGCTGTAGTTCCTGTACTGGCAGGGCTCTTCTCTCATTGTATTCAAACCAGTGCCAGTAATTAGAGCTATGATGTAGAGGAAACAAAGCTCTATTTGAGCTAAAATTGGTTCATTCAATGCAATGTGAAAATCAACCCCCGCCACCACTTTTGCCTCAGGGGTTCCTCAGCTCTGTGACTCACCCTAAGCCACAATAGATCCATCTAAGTAGTCAAAATGTTTGTGAGCATTCTGTGACATCACAGCAGCTTAGCCAATGGCAAAAAGTGAATGGGCTCAGAAGTGGCAAATGCAACACTATATAATTCTTTATAGTTGAACTTGTATGAGTGGCGATGCAATAGCAGCTCTTTTCAGGCACTCATTGGACTTGGCTGCAAATTTGAGAAAACTATGTTCCTGCGCAATAAACACACAGTGTTCCGATGTGGAAGCCAGAGAAGCCAGATGCTCATCATAGTTAAAAGACACAAACTCTTAACCTATATAGTGATAGACTACCCATGCAGCAAAAGGAGCAACTGAAAAGCTGTGATAGGTGATTGCTGGCTTATATTAGGGTCATTCCCCCCACAGGTGTGTCATGTCAAAAGAAAGTCACATTGCTGTTCCACAACAAGCTCTGGTTCAACAATAGGGTTAAATGTGATTCTGGTAACTTGGAAAGACAAAAACCCAAAATTAGCAGGAATTAGTGGGTTGGGGGAAGAAACTTTGGTGAAGAAAAGAAAGGTCCAGAGGTTATCTGGAGCTGTCCGTTCAGCACTCGAACAATAACTGTGAAAACAGATGTCTGAGTGGAGTAACCAGAGGTCCAGCAACATTATTAGCTATTATTCTTATTTAATTATTTGAACCAGGAGCATTCTGTTTTTCCTACCCAAGCAGGCATCCAAGATGGTTCAGAAAAGCTATTAAATCCCCAGAGACACAAGTCAGCTCTCCATCTCATGGAACCACAAAGGGCTCTCATTCTTAGCTTTCCTGCTAAAGCAGAGCTTTCCAAACTGTGTGTGTTGTGACACGTTAGTGTGTCGGCTGCAGTGTGCATGTGTGTCATGCAAACGCTCTCCGAGCTCCTCCTGGGGCTGGAAAGGGGTTCATTTAATCTCCGGTTCGCTAGCAAAACTGCATTATCGTGTCACGAAATTATGCATGTCTAAAAAGAGTGTCACTGACGCGAAAAGTTTGGAAAGCTCTGTACTAAAGTGTCCACCAGGAAAACCTGTTTGCAGGTGGTAGTTACAGAGTCAGCATAGCTCCAGTTATTGGCAGAAAGGGATAGCAAGACAAGCCTAAGTATTGCTACTGTTGGGTTCTAGAGGGGGACGCCCACTGTAGCCGACCCCCAACCCTGGAAAAGGCCATTGGAGAGAGCTGGCAGCAGTGACAGAGAGCAGGAATTCTCCACTGCCAAGCCAGAGATCAACATACAGTCTGCATATTCTCTATTCTAATCTGTAGAAGCTCCAAGCAGACAAAGGTTTGGGAGACAATATTCAAATAGATATGGCAGGTTGTAGTGATACAAATATTTGCTTTTCCTGGGCATTGCTCAAGCATATGAAAGGAGGATTCACACATAGCTAATATACAGAAATTGAACAGTGCCATGGTGGCTACTGAGACATGGTTAGAGGGGAACCTAACTTTCTTTTATTGCACCTCGCCCTTTATATTCCAATAAATGGAATATGCAGAAATTGGCACAAATAGCAACCAGGTGGGTAGTGCCTGTAACTAAGCCTGAATGGTACACTATTATGTCTACACAGCTTAACCTCAAAATAGGGGTGGCTGGATTGTCCTGGAGGTGTAAGGATGTATATTCCTATCTATCCAGTTACGTGTCACAATATTTGTGCATAGATCATTGGGGGGGGGGGGAGTAATTTCCTGCATGTCCACCTGTAAACACATTAGGGGATGGTTCGCCCAACAAGCTCCAAAGGCAACAAATACTGGCGTGAAAGTAAATTGGAAAAACTTTGGTTAACTCTCCAAAGATGAATGCGGTAAGAAGTAGGAATGGACTGAGTTTTGATAACCTGCAGCCCTTCCCCCCCCCCCTTGCTCATGAGTAGCAGGAACATCAGAAGTTATGCAAAACCAAAAACATGCTCATTTGCTTATTGTGCAATACAGGGTACAGGGTTTGGGTTACTGTGACACAGAATTTTGATTATTTTCAAGCAGGGTTCCTGAGTGTAGTCAGGCAAAGGCCCTGACATTCTTCTTGGACTGTAAAAAAAAAATACAGCTAACATCTTCAGACTGATCTTTATAAATTAATAGACGCCTGTGGCTATTATCTTGTTCCCCAGGTATGAGCAAATGCTCATACACCTCAGCCTTGCTTTAGAAGTAGATCAAACTGACAGACAGACCACATCAGGTAACCAAATGGGTAGCATCTACAGGAAACTGTGGCGTGCATAACTTGGCCACTTCCCTCTCATTTCCCCAAGCATCTAACAATTTTTTAAAGCTCTAAAGGCTGTATAAAACCACAACCTTCTCTCCTGCTTGGAAAATGAAGTAGCTGTTGCAAACTCATACATCTCAAAATATTAACATCTGCTCCTGAAATTTCCATTGGGGCTGCCAAAAAAACGTTGCCTAACAGTACTGTGTGAGGCTCAACTTACAACGTGTCTGGATGATTCCCTTCTTGGCCCCAAACAAAAACTTTGATAATGTTTAATATCAATTTGTCATCTTCATTAATCAAAAAGTTTTAGCACTTAATCCTTGCGTCAGGTGCCTCACGTAAGATGGAATAGATTGGGAGCCATTCCTAGCTAGTTTAGTTTTGCCATATTAGGAAATGGAATTACGGTTCCCTGCAAAATGCCTATGCAGTTCTTATCATGATTTCCTGCACTACAATTGGTAGAAAGAGCCTCTTTTTGTACGTAGTTGTGTGTGTAAGAGAGTGGGGTACAAATGTGCATATACACTGTTGCTGGCACCCATCTCTCTTGGGAGACAATGGAAGAGTGCACCTTTGGGGGTAAAGTCAAACCATTGGAGAGTTACAGCGCCTGCTGTAGCTGTAGAGACCGATATTAGAGAGACATGTTTTAGTATGGATGGGGCAGATGAAAGGAGCCTGGTTTCGCTGTTACAGGCACACCATAGCATTTCTTCTCTCTGTGCTCCTCCCGGTGGTCATTCGTCCTCTGGTGACTGCTTTGGATACACGACCCGACTGTCCACATATCTTGTCTAAATTAGAAGCGCTCAGCAGACGCATAGATTAAAGTATCTGCTCCTAATCTAAAATGACCCGTTTTCACTTATTCCTAAAATATTATTGCTACTTGCTCTTTTAGTTCAGCACTGCAAGGCTCAACCTTGCCTTGTGAATATGTATTAAATGTCCTTCTTACATGTGTTTATTTAGCTTGGTACTATCTTCTCCAACTGATGCCCCAACATCCCAAGCAAAGATTTCCCTCAGCTCAAACAACCAAGAGCCTTTCAACAGGAAATGACATTAATCAAACCTGGAACCGTCTACATGCAAAGTCATTGAGCTATAGTCTCTCCCCTTAATAGGTAAAAAAAAAGGTAAAGGACCCCTGGACAGTTAAGTCTAGTCAAAGGCAACTACTGGTATGAGGTTGCAGCGCTCATCCTGCTTTCAGGCCGAGGGAGCTGGCATTTGTCCACAGACAGCTTTCCGGGCCATGTGGCCAGCATGACTGAACCGCTTCTGGCACAACGGAACACAGTGACGGAAACCAGAATGCACGGAAACACTGTTTACCTTCCCACTGCAGCAGTATCTATTTATCTACTTGTGCTGGTATGCTTTCGAACTGCTAGGTCGGCAGGAGCTGGGACAGAGCAACACGAGCTCACCCCATCACGGGGATTCAAACCGCTGACCTTCTGATCGGCAAGCCCAAGAGGCTCAGCACCAGCAACGTCCCTACAAGTTGCATGTACCTGTAAGTAAACAGTGCTTACTTCTGAGCAAAGATATATTGCCCTCCCTCCCATTAATAACCAGCAGTATTCAGGCAGCTCTGCATTAAGGAAGACATGTTCTCTTATGTTACGCTCTTGCAACCTGAGCTACATCAATGTTGAATTCATCACATGGACTCATAACAATAAGCCCTGGAGAAAGGATGGGAAACAGGTGGCCCTGCAGATGTTGCTGGACTACAACTCCCATCACCTCTAATGATAGGCCATGCTGGCTGCAGCTGATGGGAGTTGGGGTCCAACATTTAGAGGCCCTCAGGTTCCCCATGCCTGCTAGTGACTCTTATCCCACCATCAGCTTGAGCCTCGATTAGTTGACTTCCCAACACAAAAGGACCATTTTGCAAGAAGCACATCAAAACACATTGACCACTATGCCACTGTGTCTACGTGCCTCCAGCTGTTACTCAGTTTTCCATTCCTTGTCTGCAATCTTAAATCCAAGTTCCAGGTCACCCCTAGTAAACAGATAGGCTGGTAGGCTGTCCTCCAAAAATTGTTTGCATATTTGTATCTAAGTCCCTGGCATTCAGGTGCAAAAGTGGTTTGTCATATGGCATGATGGTGGATTGGAAAGCCCCTTGGGTGTACCAAATTAGTCACATGCTTCTCTGGATCTCAGCCTCTGTTATACATATATTCCATGCTGACCTAAGAGAGAATTTCAGAGCAATGGGAAGTATCTGAAAGTGAGACAACCTCTCCCTGTCTGCTGTACAGAAGGACAGGTCTTCTTCTTACTTTCATGTAGCAACATTTAACAAAGTATGGGGGAGCTTTTTCTTACTTCTAGATATGGGTTGCTGATATTTTTATAGAAGTTATTGCATTTATGTACAGTGGTACCTCGGGTTACAGACGCTTCAGGTTACAGACTCCGCTAACCCAGAAATAGTACCTCAGGTTAAGAACTTTGCTTCAGGATGAGAACAGAAACAGCGCGGTGGCAGCAGGAGACCCCATTGGCTAAAGTGGTACCTCAGGTTAAGAACAGTTTCAGGTTAAGAACGGACCTCCAGAACAAATTAAGTTCTTAACCCGAGGTACCGCTGTATTTAAAATTTATGTATTTAATTTTTTATTTCTTAATCCTACATTGTAAATCATCTATTCTAGAAGCTTCAACATTGATATAATAAAATATAATTACTACCACCACCGACTGACAAATGCTGGAAACCAAACTTTCTAACACCAAACACAAATGGCTAGGGGAAAACAAAACCCATACAGATGGCACTGCCAATTTACAATAATGGTGGTGTACATATATGAGAGAAATACATAGCATCTCAGACACTTGGACTTGATCCCTCCAGTTGAAGACATCCAGATTTTCCATCTGATCTTTGTCAGGATAACTTGGCCTTCAACTCAGCAGAGAATCAGAGTGATAAAAACCTGAAATAATCATTATCTGAAATGCTTTAGTAATGAATCCTCTGAGAGATATTTCGTCTCAAGGAGTGCACATAGCAGTTAAGGCATAAAGGATTTTATAGAAACGTGGTTGTTGGTTTTTTGCTAAAAACAACTAACTAGACATATTTCAAGAGCTGACAATTTGATGAATGGCTTTTCTTTTCCTGAAACAAAGACCATTTGTCTACTTTACATAAGCTACTTTGGGTGCATTGAATGGTCTTCTTTATAAAATAATCCATGGCAGGTCCTTGCTTCCCAACACCTGAAAGTTCTGAGGATTCTGCACCATCTTCAAAGAACACCCCAAGAACATGAAATTAACATGTCATTCAACCAACGAGAAACACTTGTTCACCTTGAATATGAATATGAAACAGTGACGCTCCAGTCTGGTACATTTTAGCCTGTGGTCAGTGACAGCAGCTTCTCCCAAACTGGATTTGATGCTATAATGCTAGCCTGGAAGTGGTAGTGGTAGGGAGGCAATAATTAGCTGGAAGTAGAAATGTTGTATAATAGTGTCTGGGTGTTATTCTTACTCAGAATAAACCCAGTGATGTTAACAGGCATTACTAACTTGGGTTCATTAACTTTGATGTAGGACTCAGTTAAATACCACCTCTTTGCTGCTTATCATGACTTCATTACACTTTGTAAGGGATCATGTTCAATGTCCAGTTCCTTTCATTAAGTCGATAGACTATATTTATTAGACAGGAGCACCCCCATCTCCACAAAAACACACACATAAGAGCAAGGAATTTTAAACTCAGCATAAATCAAACACTTTATTTTTAAGGTGAATTTACAGGGTTGTTGTTGTTTTAAGTTACCCAAACATCTTTTCTAATAATCAGTGGCACATCTGGTTACCGGTAGTTAAGTGATAATTCAGGATATGGTAAAATGTCATTCAAATCTCGACGTTTCATATAACAACACTTAATTGTGATTGAACTGCAACTTACCCTCATGCCAAGGTTGTGGTATATGTCATGATTCCAGTTTAAGAAGACAATTTTGTTCAGGAGCAGAATTCAGTATCCTTCCATTTTGCCCACAACAGAGAAGGATGGGAATGAACACATCGGTTTGGTAAATCTGGGAAAAGGTTACATTACGCTTCCAAACACATTTGACATGACACATTTTGGAGGCATCAATTACACTGGCAGACTATCCACTGCCAGGGGTACCCCTTAGTACTCAAGGAAATCACTGGCATAACTCCAGGTTGGGGCCTTAACTTACGGGCCAGGTGTGGATCAGAAAGGAGCTCCCAATCTGGTCTTCATCAACACTTCATCCTCAACTGACCCACTTCAAATCATGTAGGCAACGCCTGATGGATTTTCAGAAGCCAAAGTCGGACCAAGTACAGTGGAACCTCGACTTACGAATTTAATGCGTTCCGAAAGCACACTCGTAAGTCGAAAAACGGCATTCCCATAGGAATGCATTGGAAACGTAAGTCGAAAAATTCGTAAGAAAACCCTATGTAAACCTTCGTAAGTCGAGTAAACCCCTCTAAAACTTCGTATGTCGAGTAAACCGCATCTAAAATCCAAGCGGATTTCCTTTCGGAAGTCGAAAAATTCATAGGCGCGTGGCCACTTTTTCCCTTTCGGAAGTCGAAAAATACGTAAGTCGAGTACTTCGTAAGTCGAGGTTCCACTGTATACATTTCCAGTGGTAGACTCCAGAGCTCTGCAGAACTTGTTGACCTTAACCATACCAATGGTATCCAATCACATGCACACGACTTCAACTTGGCTTCCTTTAAGCAGATTGAACCGTATGGTTCTTTCCCCAGCCATTGGTAGCTTCTTATACTACTCCAGTGAGGTAAAAAGTCACAAGGGTGGGGGAGGAGATATGCCCATTGCACTTGTTCCTCTTCAAGATCTGCCCAGGCCCTGTGGTTATTAAAAATAAAAATAATAAAAAAGAGCACTAAAATAGTAAAACGGGAGGTTGGGCTGTAAAACGCTTAACTTGCCTTACAAACTCCGAGCCACGCTCATGGTTTCTGCCTCCGTCGCCATCTTGGAAGCCTCCCCAGGCCCTGTGGTTAAATATTTTGGCTTCCACCTTCATCAATACCAAAACTGTTGGTTTCTAACAGAGCTGGCGCAGCCTTTAGGCAGGGTGAGGCAGCCACCTCAGGCAGCTCCCCCACGGGAACCACCTCTGCCCCACCACCAGCAGAGAAGCAGCCCTGACATCTGTGCCGATTTCGGATGAGATCTCGCCAATGTTGTGTGAGATCTTGCAGAGCATAAAAGATACCAGTATCACCCAAAATTAGCAAAGGTCTCACCCAAAATTGGCACCATTTCTCTTCTGGTGCAGCAGGCAGAAGCACCTCCCAACCGGTGAAACCAGACACACCGCCCCTGGTTCCCAAAAGACCCTGGGAGTCAAGGTGATCCTTTTCAGAATGCTGGGGGTGCAAATGATTCTCTGGAAGGTGACACCAGCCCTATGAAAAGTTCAGGGATGCATCTTTTGTTATAATATACAGAGTTTTTGAAAGGGCTGTTTCTGATAAATGGGAATTAGTCACCATTTTTGATGAACATTTTGTGAGGTACAGCTTGTGAGGAATCCTGCTCATAGATTCTCACACCCCTGCCCATTCCTCCCAAAAAACCGATGTGAAAAGCTATTTTTCCCTAAAGTGTTTTGTGTTAAACCTTTGAGGCTCTATGTACTGTGTAAAGAAAAATAGATTTGCCATTACTTTCAGCTTCAAGTCTGTCATCTTTATTACCAGGGATTGATGTTCCTCTTTTTTTCCTTCGGTAATAATACTAATAATATCCACTTATTTTAAAAATAAATAAATGGTGGTGGTGGTGGTGATTGATTTTATACCACCCTATACCCGCAGGTCTCAGGGCAGTTCACAACATAAAATCACAATATGAAAACACAAAAAAATCATAAAAATAAAACAGCCCAAAAATCCCCCACACATTTTAAAAGACCTGCTTAAAGAGGAACTTTTTTGCCTGGTGCCTAAAGGTGTATAATGAAGGTGCCAGGCAAACCTCCCTGGGGAGAGCATTCCACAAACAGGGAGTCACTGCAGAAAAGGCCTGTTCTCATATTGCCACCTCTCTGAACCATTTGCTGCAGCTATGAACAGTGCTCAGGACAGTTTACAGCAATTGGATAGGACACAGCATCATAGCTGTCAACTTTCGGATTTGAAAATAAAGGATTTTTTCAAACTTTCGGATTTGAAAATAAGGGATGCCGCGAGGGCAGTGCAATGGCACCAAGTAGCCTCACCACCCTGCGCTCCAGAGGCTGCGCGTGAATGGGTGAGCGAAAGAGCGAGCGCATAGACGGCAGGCAGGCTAACTTGTCTGGTTGGGCGTGAGGGTCTGGCTGCACAAGGCATGCAAGCTCCGCCCCCAGTCGGTCTCAGACTCCTTATTGGCAGCCGAGCAACACAGCTGAAGAGCCTCCCTGGCCGGCAGGGAGGGAGAGGAGCTGCTTCCTTTGAAATCCGGGAAATTTAAGGGATATCAACAATCCGGGATAGCAGCGGGAAACGGCATTGGAATAAGGGAGTTTCCCGCCACAAAAAGGGAGGGTTGACAGCTATGCACAGCATCCGCCCTAAGGCTCTGTGCTGCTCCTGTGTAACACGCTATTCATTTGACCCTTTGTGATTAATGGAGGGACCCGAATCCTGAAGACAGCTTAACATCTGCTTTGAATGCAAGATAGGTCAATACCTCCGTGAAGAGCTACGTCACACAGGAACTGCAGATAAACAAGTCAAACGCAAATATTTTTGGCTACTCAGTTTTAGTTCTCTCTCTTGTTCTTCCCCATCCCTTCAGCAAAAAATCAAGCAGAAAAGTGAAGCAGCAATGGAACTTGGAAAATGGTTGAGGCTCCTTGTACAGTAGCTGCTAACCAAACCAAAGGATTTAGTCAAGTTCCAAGATCATCTTGTTTAATATTTATATATGTAACCTCCCCCTTTGACCTAGAAACGGAAGTAAAGGAAAAAGGAGGTGGGGAACCCTCCATAATTTATGGTATCCATGGTCTAGCCAAAGCCACAGAAATACTGGAAATCTCCAATCAGTGCCTGAGGTTGTGTGATATTTCCGTGCTGATTTGCGAGATGTTATAAAGTTGAAAGATGCATCTGAATGCTTGCGGAACGCTGAGCCCTCATGTTTGCTCTTGCTGAATCTAAAAAAAATATATGAATCTAATATCTTTCTAGGAAGCAGGTCTCAATGGTGCACGCCCAAACCGAGTTCAGAACTTTGTTGTGATAGCGTAAATCCCCGTTTAGACTGGGTTGTCTCGACTCAAACCGCAAAGGCAACACAAAGTGCTGATGTTTCCCCTTGCTTTATGGGAAAGTATCCACACAAACCCACGGCTACGTCATGGCTATACTCCCATACTGGACACTGTTTGAAGCATATTTCCCCCACTTCTGCTGAAGGTTTAACCAATTAATGCCAACTCCAGAGTCTGATTGCTTGGAATTCCTGGTTCAGCAGTGCACCTGAGAGCAATGCAATGGGATAAGGCTTTCAAATCAGCTCTGGCCGCTGAACTATGTATACATTAGGTACACCGAAACACCGGACTGGCTAATAGATATACAGAACAATCTACTCAATCAAACATGTTAAAATAAACAAATTAAGGTACAGTGTGCAAGTCCAAGCCTGTAGACACTTCTAAGCAATTAATAAACAAGACTGCCAATGATGATGATATCCTAGCGTAGTACAATTACGCAAAAGTGTTGCAAATGGTACTCTACTGAATGCGCAAAGTCTTGTACAAGGGAACAGTCGCAGGCAGGCTGGAAGACAAGGTCATGCGTGATGGTAGTTGCAGACAGACCCTCCTCGCCGTCCCTCAGCAAAAATAGATCTGAAGACCTAAATCCCGGATATCGATCAGGTTTCACTGGAGCTTCTTCAGTTCATCGTACTTTTTGTACAACACCATACAATAAAATGATAAGTTATCACAGGCACAGCAAGACACGCTGCACCTTAATGTGTTTATTTTAACATGTTTGATTGAGTAAATTGTTCCGTATATCTATTAGCCAGTCCGGTGTTTTGGTTTTGTTTGATCACAAACATTAGAACACCTGATACATTTTTTTGTATACATTAGGTACACACCTGGGATGGAGAAATGGTGGACCTGCAAATGCTGCTGGGTTGCAGCCGCCATCACCCTTGACCATTAAACATGCCTGCCCTGGGTTGATGGATGTTGGGAGCCCAACAATTTCTGGAGGGCCACAGGTTCCACACTCTGATAAACACACCTACATTCAAAGGTATTCTGCACTCCTCCACCCCTTTTCTGAAGGTAGAAGGATCATAGGAACAAGACAAATGAACATACTACTAGTGTCCCCTGTTAAATCACACACACACATCTGTGCATGACATGCTGGATGTATGAGACACTTAATCTCAGGGTCGTGGGTTCAAGCCCCATGTTGGGCAAAAGATTCCTGCAATGCAGAGCATCAGACTAGGTGACCCTCATGGACCCTTCCAACTCTACAACTGTATGATCTGAACATTATGCAATCAAAAATGAAGGGTTAAATGACCATGATGGCAAGGTCTGGGTTTCATTGCTCAGTCATATATGGTGCTCACTTCTGTTGCAGCATAATCGGTGATTTTGATGTTGATGATGTTTCTTTAAAAAAAAATAAGCAAACAAAGGTATAGTGAAAGGTAATTATGCATGAATGCAGATTTGATTGAGCTTGGAAAATATAAGGCAATTGTAATACTGAATGTGTTTCAGGATAAATTATCACTCTTTGAAGTATATTGACACTTGTGAGCCATATATTTTGCCATGCTTTGTTGTTGTTTTTCTAAAAAAATATGTAATTATGTCTGTCATCCAATGCTAAATATTATTCTCTTTGGGCTAACATGTATGTTTAAAATACAAGTGGCATAACACAAACAATTGCAGTTATGTATTAGAGGGTTGTATGTTAGAGGGGTTTTAAGCCCAGGTTCTTTAATATGGTTGATGAACGTATGAGCAGGCAAGTGTTAAACTGCTTTGTTAGAATAGCTAAATAAAAACAGGAATACTGGCTCAAAATGCACTGGAACTGTGGTTTCCAAATGATCATCAAGTAATAAGCACTGCATCCTTCGGGAGTTTCCAGCCTCCTTTCAATATACTCCAGTGATGCCAATTCTACAGTACATTTCGATTCATATATCCCTGTTTTGTCTGTATGCCAATAAAGGTTGATTGATTAATTGATTGCAGCCCCTCCTTTAGGGCTCTTCGTTGTTCTTGCATTTCAACACTGCATCTTCAGACAGGTGACCTTCCTCACGGAGATGTCGCATGAGAACAAGATTAAGAATTGCCCCATTCAAAATGGGTGATATGCAAAAGGTTAAAGGGTGGCAGCAGTTGTTTGTGTCATTGCTGCTGCTGCTTGCTTTTTTCACCTGTGGACAACATCCTTCCTAGCACTTGTCATGGCTGGAGAAAAAGTGGATGTGCAAGCAAATGCCACCCGCATTGAGATAAATATGGAAAACCTTTCGTTCATAGGATTCCTATGTGCACCCTGGCACTTCTGGGCTCCCAAGTCCATCCAGAACTGCAGTTCTGATGAATTTGTCATAGCCAGACAAAACTGAGAACTCAATAAATCCAGGGAGCCTCTTTAGAAGGAAAATGAGATGGAATGCTCTATGGAAAGAAAAAGCAACAACCCCAAGGTGATGAGATGAGAAAGCATTGGGGACTATAAACCTGCCTTAATTTAGAAACACATCTGTCTGTCATTTTATATACTTCAGATATTGTTTCTTCCCACCTTAAAGTGTCTATTGCCTGTGTTCCCATACAGGGGGGTGGGGTATAAGCCACTAGAACATATGTTACAGCTTAGATCTGTCCAACCGTTCCCAGACCAGGTCCAGCTGAAATATTAATTAGGAAATGCAATCCTCCTCCTTACAAGAAGAAAAAAATCTGGGATTTTATGGCCCAGCTTACAGGATGCCGGTGATGATTGAAACTGCATAGCCCCAGATTTTTAAAGGCTTACTACCTATAGTAAGTGTATTTATTAACAGAGAGTGATTTTGCCAAATCGGCTGTCAACAATTTCCAGATTGCTGATGTCACAAGTCCTCATTCGGAGAGGGCAGATCATTGGGGGTTTTTTGAGTGACATTCTTGCTTCATTTTCTTCCGTGAGTCACATTGTGAGTCTACTTGGAAATTCAGAGCAAACATTAAATTACCAATGGAAAAAGTGCAGTTGACTTCAAGATGGCAATCTGGGAGGCAGAATTGAATTATATCCCTGTAAATCAGTGGGCTGAGTTCAAGGCGCTGTCTCAAGGTCTTCAGGTGCTGGAACTAAAACTCAACCAAGAATAATGGCAGAAAATGTGCATTTTGCATGAAGTGAGCCATCAAAAGACAATGGACATTGTATACTGTCGGAAAATTCTTCCTGATGTTTAGTCGGAATCTCCTTCTTGTTACTTGGATCCATTGAGTCCTGCTCTCCGGAGCAGGAGAAAACAAGCTTGTTCCATCTTCCATGTGACGGCCTTTTAGTTATTTGAAGATGGCTATCATATCTCCTCTCATTCTCTTTTCCAGGCTAAACACATCAAATTCCCTCAACCATCCTCATAAATCTCTGTTTCCACCATTTATCATCTTGCTCACCCTCCTCTGCCCAAATTCCAGCTTGTCAACATCCTTCTTAAATTGTGGCACCCAGAACTGGACACAGTATTCCAGGTGTGGTCTGACCAAGGCAGAATAGAGTGGTACTATTACTTCCCTTGATCTGGACACAATACTTCTGTTGATTACAGTGCAAAAATTTCCAGGTTATCAGGGTTGCAAATGGATTTTTTTCCTGAAAACAATTAACACAGAAATGAGTGCTAAACTTTCACTAGATTTCCAGGACTGTCTTTCCCACAATGTAAAAAGATCACGTAAAACATGGAAATTATGTAGCCTAAGAGAGCTCAGCAGAGGATATTCTAAGCCTGGGTTTTGATTGCTCTCGTTTGTTGGGAGTTACGTATATTATCTAATTGGTTTCATGGAATTATTTTGATATATTGCAACATATCCTTCAGGAATGGTGGTAACAAGAAAAAGATTTTAGCTCAGAATACTGTGATTCAAAGCAAGCTTTCAAATCACTTCAGCCCTGCAGGAAAGAAGCATGCAAAGTAGGGCAGCCCCACCCATCTTGAAACCCTTGCAGGGAATGAAGGGAACTAATGCAGAGCAGAGCATTTTGGTATCACAGGATCAACAAGCAGTTTTAATTGATGACTACACCCATGGTTTGGGCAATTTATCCCCAACTTACCAAGTGCAATTTTTAACATTTGAAGGCAATAGGAAGCCTGATTGCATATTTAGATCTTCTTGCCCAAATTTAGATCTTCTGGATCTTCTGCTGCGCTGTGTTTATTACAAGGGTGATTAACTGAAAAGAAATTATTGGAACAAATTGGCAGCCTTAAAATTAGCACGTTCCCAATTTGACCTCGGGATATCAGACATTAGAATTAACAAGACTGTGCAAAGGGCTTTAGCTCAGATAATTTTTACCCGGTGGGTCCCCCCCCCCCACTGTTGAACAGTGGGTATCACAAGAGAGGTGGGTATCACAAAAGCTGCAGGAGCTGGATCTCACATCCTTTGACTGCAAGTGAGGACTTCCTTAAAAGTTCAGAGGCTTCATCACCTTGGGGCTGATAAAACAATTTCCCCGACTTACCTGTGAAGACTAGTAGGGCAAAAGTAATTAACAAATGCCTAAATAACCATTTATTTAACCCAAAGCGGTTGGCGCTGTGGGTTAAACCACAGAGCCTAGGGCTTGCTGATCAGAAGGTCGGTGGGGTGAGCTCCCGTTGCTCGATCCCAGCTCCTGCCAACCTAGCAGTTTGAAAGCACGTCAAAGTGCAAGTAGATAAATAGGTACCACTCTGGTGGGAAGGTAAACGGCGCTGCTCTGGTTCGCCAGAAGCGGCTTAGTCATGCTGGCCACATGACCCGGAAGCTGTACGCCAGCTCCCTCGGCCAATAAAGCGAGATGAGCGCCACAACCCCAGAGTCGGTCACGAATGGACCTAATGGTCAGTCGTCCCTTTACCTTTAACTATTCGTTCAAAGGGGCAAAGTAATAAGATTCATTTTTTTTTTACAATCTTTTAAAGTTGCTGGATAAAGATGATAAGGCTGTCAAGGTTAAGCCAGAAGCAAGGGAGATGGCATTAAGAATAAAAACTCCCTCTATTTCCAGGAATACCTTAATGCACAGGATGCAATAAAAGACCATATCTCACAGTGGGTTCCATTAGCATCACACCTAGCCAGGCTCAGAGTCTTTTAAAGAATGAACAGACTGACAACAAGCTATCTTTCTCTTTCATCCTAAGGAAACACCAAGTAGTCCTATATAATTATCCTAAACGTAAAGGATGACTAAGCCAATTTGAGGGCAAGATACATTTGGCACATCCTTTGAAGCATTCTAAGGTGGCTTCTATTGCTGTGAGAATTTGTTTTATGAATGACCCGATGCTAGAGCAACTATAATTTGCGCTCATTATAAGTACTGTCTAGCATGCAATATTAGGAGTACTAGAACTCCTTTAAACAAAACTGGCATTGGGATCAAATTGCACCCTCTATTTGGCCCCATATATCAGCATGTGACACAGGAAGCAGCCGTGCCCAGTAACAATCAATGATTTATGGCAATGGGACACAAGTATGAAAGGGTCGAATTTAATGTTTTATCAAATGAGTGTCTTTCCCCCAATTCATATCACCATAAACCAAGGAGTCTGGCCATGAGATAGGAAGCTTCCGCTTGGGAATGAGATTGGGAACTTCCGCTTGGGAACGGGAGGAAGATGGCTGATAGTAACATCTTCTCCGAATCTCACGGGGTAAAGAGGAGCTGAGATGGGAGTAAATCAGCCTCCTGAAATCTTCCCAGGATCTGTGGGAAGAGCTGCCTCGTCCACGGTGCCCATCAATCCTGCTCCGAACTCTGAGGAGGGAGGAGCGGGGGGGGGGCTTGGATGCATAGCCCCCGAGAGAATTCTGTCTGTCCCTGAAGCTACTCTTCCTGCTCCCGAGTTCCACAACTTAAATGAATAATTCGGTAATGTTTTGGACTTGCTTCAGACAAGGAGAGGATGCATTTTGCTTAATAATCCAGCCACCGAGAAGATAAGAAGAAATAAGAAAAAGAGGACTGAACATTCTATCGGTATGTGGGAACGGAACGAAGGGGGGGAGCCTCGCTCTATGTTATGGAACTTAGTTGTATCTATGGGCAAAAACCCCTTGAAGAGACATTTTTATTACTTATAACAAGTGAGATTGAAAAAAACCTGTGTGGAAAAGAATTTACAACATAATAACACCCCTGGACGTGGTAGCTTCTCTTACTCTGTGAGAGACCTAGCCGACTTCTTGAAATGGCCGGAGTGATTTATGACGCAGCTTAATTAGAGGTCGACTGAGGCAGATCGGGCTGCGAACCAAAGTCAGAGAGGGTGAGAATGCCACAAATTACTGCAAAATATACAGAATCATATACTGACAGGCCCCCACCCTTGGAAAGACTTTGAAGCAGCCGGAATGATAAGATTTTAAGTAAAACACAATATATGGAATGGCAACTGTTGAGATGGGACCTTCGTATTGAAGCCGAGAGGCACCGTGCCAGGGGGGTGGGGAAAAGTATGGATATAAAACCCACACAGTCACGATGGTTTTTGGCTGTTTTATCTCACTTGCGAAAGTACTCAGTGGCGTGAAAGAAAACAAAGAAAGAACGATGGATAACAACAGAAAGGAGATGGATGACATCAGGACTACGGAAGGCGGCAGACTTAAGAAGTGATTAAAATCCTAATTGTCTGAAGCAAGGGAAGTAAAAAAAAAAAATCGGCAATCCATTTGGATTTATTTGGACTAATTGGACTATATGGATTAATTGATATTTATAAATATATGATGTGATTTTTATGATTGGAAAACCTAATACAAATGATTTGGCAAAAAAAACAAGAGATAGGGAAGCATTCTTTGAGTCTAGAATGAAACCTTGGTACTTGTGTTGGGCAAGGATCACCCCAGTTCAGTAACCTCACAAGGCTACGCTCAGTGCTATCTTTCTAGAGAAACTAGGCATTCAGTTCTTCATCTGGTTCTTTTCTGTATGCCCCATCCAAGGGAACGGTGGACACATGAGAAAGGGCCTTTTCAGTGATGCCCCCCCCAATCTACGGAAT
The DNA here is from genome assembly GCA_034641385.1 of Darevskia mixta. Lineage (NCBI taxonomy): Eukaryota > Metazoa > Chordata > Lepidosauria > Squamata > Lacertidae > Darevskia > Darevskia mixta. The sequence continues at coordinate 25,827,610 of JAWWNH010000074.1, forward strand.
GCGCCTCTTAGGGAGATGTACCTGACACCATTTCTGTTTTAAGTGCCAGGCTAAGACATTCCTGTTTACGCTGACTTTCATTGAGTTAATGTTGCCTCCTATTGTGGCGCTGCTGGGCAGAGGAGGAATGGTGGAGACCGCCTCCCCAGCATGACCCTTCCAGAGAAGATGGAAATAGTTCAGATTTACAACAGGAGTTTCAGCAGGGGCGGAGGAAGGGGGTTGCGGTGGGTGAGGGCCACCCCAGGTGCAACCACTGAAGGGGGTGACAAAATGCACTCACTGCGGGACCTGCAGCGCACCCGAGCCACACGTCTTTCCTGGGAGAGACATGGTGGCTTGGGCGCACGCTGCCCAAAAGGTCCGCCTGCTGCCTTCCCCCTCCCCCAGCTGTAGGGCGGCTGAGTGGGAGGAGGCAGGCAAATTCTGGAGGCCCCGCGGTGTGTCCCGCCCCGCCCCTGGACGCGCCACCTCAGGTGCCCGAGCGGCTTCCTCCGCCACTGGGTTTGAGGGAGGTTACAGCTCAGAGGCAGATATGGGGGGAAAGCTGGGAAATAATGGGAGGAGGAGGAAGCAGCACCAGGAGAGAGGCAGCTGATGGACTCAGTGTCTTTAGAAAGCATTCCAGACCCCCCTCCTAGAACATGGTGGGCATTAAAAGTAGGAGAGCAGAGCGCTCAAAGGTGAAAGGCCCTTTCCAGCACCCATAGCGATGACTCATGAGGAAGGAGGAGAGACGGAGGGGATGGGGATTCACTGGGAGCAACACCATTACTCCATGAGGCTGCATTTCTAAGCCTCTCTCTGTGAATATTGAATAAAAGGCATTGCTAAGAACTTTCCTTGTCTTATCCTGGCAGCCTACCGTGGGGGGACTGGATCCTCTGGCGCCTGACACGCTGTGGTCTGAACCAACGAGCCTCTTGGGCTTGCTAATCATAAGGTCGGCAGTTCAAATCTGAGCGATGGGGTGAGCTCCCGTTGCTCTGCCCCAGCTCCTGCCAACCCAGCAGTTCAAAAGCATACAAGCACGAGTAGATAAATAGGTACTGCTGCAGTGGGAAGGTAAACAGCGTTTCCGTGTGCTCTGGCTTCCGTCATGGTGTCCCCATAGTCGCCTTTGACTGGACTTAACTGTCCAGGAGTCCTTTACCTTTCCATATTTCATTGGAGTGGATAGGGCTTGGTTGTTATTCATCTATTGTTGGATGAGTGCTTTATATATCTTGCATTGTTAGCATTCCAAAAATTTCCTCAGGTTTTTATTGCTTCTATATGCTGTATTTTATTTTTGTCGAGTTGTTTGTGATGCTTCTTATTGTAAAAAGAGACTTGTAAATGAAATTAATATTAGTAATAATAGCAGCAGCAGCAGCAGCTATGTGAGGGGTAAACTATAGTTCCCAGGATTCTCCAGGTAAAGCAAAGTGCTTTAAATGTATGGAGAGAATGTGACTGTACTTCATTGATAACTTTCCCCTCCATTTCCAATTAAAAGCAACGGCAACAAGATGTGTTTGACGAAGAACCTCAGTGGCAATATTCAGAGAAAAGGAGCCCTAAAATAATTAAGAGGCTGAAAGGAAGGGTTGTGATTTGCTTTTGTTTGTTTTAATGGCGGAAAGAGTTATGCTATATCATGGTCTACATCTGAAAATAGGAAATCAGCAAGTAGGGTGGCATGAGAAAACAGAAGATTGCAACAAATATCCCTTGGTTCAGCAAGCAAGAGGGAAAATCAGGGCGGCTGAACAAGCCTCAGAGTTTCCTTCACAGTTCCAAAGAGTAATCATTAAGGAGGGACAATGTTACTGGTTTACAAACTTCTAGGATATTCAACCCAGTGGGGGCAGCCGGGAATAATGTGAATGCCCAGTGCACTTAAAATGCAGCGCTTGTAAGTTCGGTTCCATGCATGGCCAAATATGCTGGTGTCAATAACAGGATCTCGTTCCATGCATGGCTTCCAACTGCTCCTCCTTGTTCAGATTTTGCCAGTATTTGAACAATGGCATGCTCATCTCTTTTTCTCATTGGCAGCAAAAAGAAATCCCGAGCAGGAGAAAGCAGACGCAAGAAATCACAGGGCATCTACATTGCTCAAAAAGCTATTCTAAAGCACCTAAGTAAATTTAGGTCCTTTAGAAGTGGGTTAGGCACTTTGAAATTAAAGATACATTGGCACTACAATGACTTGATGCTCCACAAAACCTACTAGAATGGCTGAATCGCACAAAATTAACCCCTGTTGTGTCCGCACACTGAGCACACCTAGAACCCATAATAGCCTGCAGTGATAACTCCTTAATTTCTTTCAACTACTTCCACTTTGTTGATCAAGGGATATAGTGGAAGCTGAGACCAACCAGGATGAGCCTCTGGAAAACTGAAATCCATCACCTTCCCTTTGAATCCATCCAGATAAGTGGTTGCATAAGCTATTGCTTCTTTATAACAACACTGTCATCTGCAAAGGAGATTATTTCAAGTTCAGAATTCTCCGCAATGACCCAAAAGTGGGCCACGGTGCACATGGGAAAATTTCCTATGTGGATCTCATTTCTGTGCACAAAACTGTCTTATGTATCCAAATATGCACAAACACCTCTGTTTACAAACAATGGGCAGCCGACATCAGTTGGGCTTCCTACTGCAGTAGACGTCATAAAGGCATCCAGCACATGTGATGACACATAAGGTACCTGAAATTTTCTCAATATAACAGTATTGGTTGTTGTATGTGAAGCTAAGACAGTGAACAAAGGAAGAATTGAACCCCTGGCAGCCTCTGATCACGAAAACAAGACTTGCTGGTTTCCCGCACATGTATGGGTTACCTTTTGGCAGTGTAAGCAAACGTCATGTATCTTGTACAAATATGATTGTGGCCCCTACTTAATGTTTGCTAATTCCAATTAAAAAATCACAGAACCATGTACACAGAACAAGGCTATGGAGTAATCTCATCCAATACACCCCACCCACCCCAAAACCCTAAGGCATCATCTTTTATGAAAAAACACCCCAAATGGATGCCTGTCCCAACTTCCCCAGGCAGCACGTCCTATTGAGGAACAATATGCATGAGTCAATGAGGCTTCTTCAAATGTGTGAATTTGAATCTGCTTTCCTGTAATTTAAACCCATTGCTTCTGGTTCTGTCATCGGTGGACTATGTGATCATCTATTTCTTCTCCCCTTCTTCTTTAGGAAATGAATAATTTTGACTGCACCTTAACCACTTTGAGATATCCCTAGAAACAATCTTCACTAACATGGTATGTGAACTTTCAAATAACAAGAACACACAAGCTTTGCAGTTTTGATTGGAAGGGGGAAATAACCTGGGTGTGCTTTATTCTAAGACTCGATAGAAGTCTATGTACCTGCCAAAAGACAAATTATACAGAGACAAGAGTTGACAAAAAACTCAAAAGCACCTAAGTGATTAAGGAACTTAGACTCCACATTTTAATTCCTAAAATAAAGCCCGAGGCATGTAGTGTTGATTCACAGTGCAATAATCCTTTCTAAACTGACTTGCTGTAGACAGCACTGGCATTCTACTATAGGAAACCAATGGGGATATTAATATCGGCTATTAACACTGATCCTATCTCGTAAATCCAGCCTGTCTGTTACCACAGCACTCAAATAAAGGTGTTCTGAGGTCAAGAGGATGTGGTGTCCAAACGAGTCTTCTATTCCAAGAGGAAAGCAGCAAAAACAATCTCTACAGCAAGCATCAGATCCATATGTAGGAAAACCAAAAAGCTGGTTTTAAATGTCATGTTTTTCAAAGTGAGAATTGATGCTGGAACCAGTTCTTAAAAACTGGCTGGCTGAGCTGCAGCTGCAGCTGCAGACAATCAATCAAAGCAGCTCAGAATCAATGGGGAGGGGTGGGAATTGGAAGCGGGGGGGGGGAAGCATGCACATAAAATGGAAAACTAGGAGCAGGTTACAAGCCTTTCTAGGCCTTTAAGATTACAAAGAAATGCGAGCCCACTTTAGTGTTTTGTCTGCAGTCAAATGTCTCCTGAATGGTTTCCAATCGGCGTACGCACAAACGACTGGTTGCGTTGTAAAATGTGGACTGCAGGAGAACAGGACGGCAAGTTCTGTGAACAAAATCAACACGGCAAACACTGGCGCTTTGGGTCTTCACCTGGTGTGGCTACTTGTCTGAATTCTGAGCTGCTCCACACTGATGCCCCCGTGTTTGAACTCGGGGGGCAGAAGTAGTACAAAGGACAAAGCACTAGCAAGAACGTTAACTTTCTCCCTCAACACCAAACCGGCAGGACAGCATTCCTCACCCATTGTGAACACTGCCGTGGTTCAGTTCAGGAAATGGAAACGCTTCAGGAGCAAAAAGAGTTCTTGACAGAACTGCAACAGCCTCCATCAGATAAGACCCCCGTGGCCTCGCTATAAAATATATTGAATGGAGATTAGGTGGCTATGCAAACCGCCATAACAACAAAGCTGTGACTAAGGCAGTGATGGCTAACCTTGACACTCCAGATGTTTTGGAACTACAACTCCCATCATCCCTAGCTAACAGGATCAGTGGTCAGGGATGATGGGAGTTGTAATCCCAAAACATCTGGAGTGTCAAGGTTAGCCATCACTGGACTAAGGGCAGGGCAGGGTGGAAGAAGGCCTTGGGCAATTCCAGAAACAGTTACCACCAGGCCTTAAGTCACTTAAGTCAGTACTGTTTGGCCAAAAGAGTGTTTTTTTGTAAAAAAAAAAAAAAAAAAAAAAAAAAACAATAATAGTAATGGTCACAGCAACCAACTAAGATGAGGGGTGCAACACTTATTGTCCAACGCCTATTCACTTCCTTTTGCTATGCTTTTCAGACAGAAACACTGTTTGAGCCTGCGCCAGATGTGTAGGGGTGGGTCTTGCTCAGGTAAGCATCCAGAAAAAGTGAAAAGTTGTGAGGGGGTTGGTGGGAGATGAGCAACGAAGCGACAATTTGTGTATGACGTGTGAGTGTTCGAGACAACAACAAAAAAAGGAATACTCCTGCCAGTATAAAAACTAGCAGTGCAAAACTACTGGCCCCTGCCACCGGCTTTTGCATCCTCGTTGAGAGCTGCACCCCTCCAAGTTCCATTTTCCTTCAGGGCATCACCTTCTCTTCAGTCAAATGCATTGGCCCATGACTTACAGCCAACAGAGAGGGCACTGGCTGTAGGTCATAAGGTGATCGATTCACCACTGCTTAGCCAACAGTCAATGTGTGAGATATATATATCCCGCACTTCAGAATATAATTATTCATTGGAGGCATAACCAAAGCAATGGAGTAAGAAGTCACCACAGCAATGTTTTTGCATCCTCTTGATGAACAATGCCATCTCTGGGCATCTCCTAAAGAAGGATGCAAGCCTCCTCAGGCATCAGTGGGCTGCCTAACATATAAGCCAAACTCTTCATTGAAATTAAATTAGTCTTCCACCCTATACATATATATAATATTTATCTATATGGCCCATGCTTTCTCCTCCTCCGTTTCCCAGCAAAGCCCTATAAATACTAATCTTTGTAGCTTTAGCTGTTGCAGCTGTCATCACGCCCCCCACCTTCCAACTCTCACATATGAACAACAACAAAAAGGTTCTATTAAAATCAAGCACTTAACATAAATATTAAAACAATGGTAGGGACAAAATATAACTCTACATATAGAACTTCATAACTACCGTAGCACCTATGACCATAAACGAAAGCAAATCTGGTTTGACAGGGAACATGAGAAGGGGGGGGGGGGACTGAGGCGACGCTAACAGAACTTGCAACTGTCGTCATTTCAATCACGCTTTTAAATTTTTGTTCGTTTACAGTTGACAACCTTATTAAAATTCATTTCACTAACCAGTTCATTCTAAGTCACTATGGTTACCAAGGAACCCTGAAAAAAAAACCTTCAAGAGGATGATGATAGGACTTTAGCAATAATAATAATATTAATAATAATAATAATAATTAAAAAAAACAAAAATTGGCCAGTGGCAGGTTCTCCTACTGGTTCTCCGATGAGGGCTGCCCTGCCATGTGCCCCTCCTCCTAAAGCCCACCAGTCCACAGAAGGGTAAAATCATGTACAAGTCCATTTCTCAGTTCCCCAGGATGAGTTTGACAAAAGAAGCCACGTCTGTCTCTTTGGATTCGTGCAGGGTGAAGAAACTGTGTTGCTGAAAGAGAGAGCGAGAGAGAACCGGTGAGGAGAGGGGAAAGAGAGGGGAAACATGTCAAAACCTTCTATTACACCTCTACAGGAATCCTAGATTCCCCCCCCACACACACATCACCTATAAAAAGGACCACAGTAATTTCCAAGCTGTGGTTAAACCACAGATCCTAGGGCTTGCCGATCAGAAGGTCGGTGGTTCGAATCCCCGCGATGGGGTGAGCTCCCGTTGCTTGGTCCCTGATCCTGCCAACCTAGCAGTTGGCATTGAGGGGGTGAGGGAGGGAGAAGGAGTAACACTCATTCTCTCTAGCTGGAGATGGGGCCTGGGAAAAGGTGGTCAAATATATGGGATCCTGCCACTAATATTAAGAACTTCATGGTAACCAGCCAGATGAAAATCCGAACATTCATGTCAGAAAAGAAAAAAGAGAAAAACTGTGAGGAAAATGACCCGTTTTCAAACTTTCAGCCTTCTGCAATTTCCCGGCTCATGGAACTGGCTCATGTTACAAAGGATTCTGGGGTGAAGAATTTGTCCTTGGTTACAGGCTGGACACTCGGGCCTGTCGCCCAGCCTAACGAAGACCCTTTTGGCCAATCTGTCTTTGAAGGAGGCTTAGTCTGCCATTAATGTTATTCTCCCAGGCGAAACCTCCAATCAGCTTCCAAGGAACCCCAGGGTTCCCCAGGACGCATTTTGGAAACCACAGAGGTAATATAAAGCGAAGCGTAAGGAAGTAAGAAAACCAGCTCTCTAGCCATGCCCGAGTCATCCTCTCATTTTCCACTTGAAACCTCAACGACGCAGGAAACAGGAAAGCAAAAGAAGCAGCCTCAGCCTTAAAAGACAAGCCCATTCCAGGACCGCAATGTCTACTGCCATGGGAAAGTGAAAAGGGCTAGGTGGGGGGGGGGAGCCCAAACCACAGGACCTTACAACAATAATGTCAGCCATAAAATACCACAATGCTGAGATAGATTTCAGAGGTGATCCAATATCCTAATTCAATAGAAATGTGCAGGGCTGCCAACCAGAGCTTGGCTGGAGCACATGCCTTTCCTCACTTCCACCCTGGCGAACCCAGCGTGTGCTAAAAAGCCACGTGGTAAAAACACCGCTGTATGATTTGGAAGCTGGTGGAGGGATAAATTATATAAATGCACGTATGGTACATTTTTAAACAAGAGCCAACAAATTGAGGCCTTTCTGCACCTAAAAAGCTGTTAATGAAAGGTACATAGGATCACAGAATGCTGGAGTTGGAAGGGACCACTAGCTTAATCCAGTCCAACCCCTTGCAATGCAGGAATCTTTCCCCCCGACATGGGGCTTGAACCCACGACCCTACATGATACCTACATTATAGAGCCCTTTTGCAGAAATGCCATAGGAATTACTTATACACCAGAGAAAACCCTGTGTCGCAAAACAGAACACTCTGAACAACAAGCAACGGGTCGGCTAATAATATACTGACAATATTTTTATAACACTATACTGTTTCAAAATTCATAAACAGAAGAGATATAATATGTGCATGGAGTCACAAACTAATAAGAATCAAATAAATGTTCCATGAACAGGAATGGTAGGGGTGGTAAGTCACTGTCAAAGATCACTGAAATGGAGGCAGAATGCCTTTCCGCAGTCAATGTCCTACAAACGTGAGATGATGGGTGCTCCAAATGTCGCAATTGGGTATTCTGAGCACAACAGCAAGAACAATAAAGTTCTTCCAGGATAATGAACTGTTTCAATGATAAATCTTCACCAGCAAATTAATAGTCCCTAAAGGTACATCAAATGGCCATGGATCAGCTATCACTGAAAAGTGTAGTAAGCTGATGCCGTGTTGCTTGTTGTTGTTCATAGGAATTACTTATACAAATTTATTTTACAAGAAAAGAAGAGGATAATGGTTCAAAAACCTAACACTTGGATATCAGAACCACCATTTAGTAAGAGTCAAAACGAGGTGGCAGACCTGGGAGCATCTTAGAATTTCATCAGCATTAAGAAGGAAATATCAAATCAAATAATATTTATTGCATTAGCCATCTGGCCATAGCACATGATAAGAAACCAGGCCTGTCAAAAATATACATAAAATATAACAGATACATTTTGTACATTTTGTAAAGGTGCATATAAAACTTTGGATAAAAATCATGCTAAGTGAAACAGATAGAATAAAAAGCAATGGCAGAGCGTGTCGACAGAGTCTATGTCAGGAAGTAACTTAGATCCAGTGCTAAGGGAGAAGGAAATATGTACTGCTATATTAAATGGATGGGAGGGTTGAAATCGTTGCCAGAAGTCCCCACCTCCCTTCCACAGGGGCTTCGCAGAGGTGAGCAGGACACGGTGGTGGTTGCCGCAAACGTTTTTGGAAATTCATGCAGTCTTTTACTACAGTTGATATAGTGATTCATGGGTGCAGGTCATGGAAGAGAAAGGGAACTGCAACTTCTCTACCATAAAAATGGATCCCATGCAGTAATAGCAGCTTGTATATTTGTATAAAAGCCCCTTCAGAAAGAAAAACAACAGTCATCTCCCTCCAAACTGCAGGGCCTTTTTAGCAACATCCGGGTGAAAATTGCTGAAACATCCGGGAAAAGCTCAACAACTTTTGTGTCTGGATTTTCACTTTTTGAAATATGGCAACCCTAATTGGTTCTTGAGTTTCCATCTGGCAGAAACAGTAGTGCTGATTAAGGATACTTAATGAATTTGATCTCTGTGGATTCCAGTACAAATTTACCCATTCTGCATTTCCCTGAGTAAGTTTGGGACTTAAGGCACCCGCTGGATATCACACTTCCTAAGGTAAGCTACTGGCTCAAAACATGATTCAGGTAACGTAAAAGAACGCTAACATTTGTGGGTTTCCATCCACCCAGAGGAAAAAACCAAACCAATTCTCAGGGTGAGCATCCGCAACGACAAGCTCTCAGAACCAAAACGTGTGTTTTCTGCCTGTACTGCACCTGGATCTGTTGCGATTACAAACTCACCATTAGTTCAGGATATGTTGGCCTCTCTTTGGAATTCTTCTTCAAGCTTTAAGGGTGGGGGGGGGGGGAGAGAGAAAGGAAAATTATAGGTGCGTTTCAACCAACAGAAGCAAGCAGCCAACTAGCCCGTGAAAACACAAGGAATTATCTGTGTCCCTGTAAAGGAGGGTGATGGGACTTGCTTTGCACCCACACATGTTAACTAGATCATGCATGGTTCCAGCTCCCAGAGATGCCTATGCATGTAGAGAGCTATGCACAGAATTCCGTCCCGTCCCCCTCCTGCATTAATTCCCATGCTTAAACTTCCCTTAAAACTGCAGGCATTGGAGAAGGGCCCAGGAGAAGAAGAAGAAGAAGAAGAAGAAGAAGAAGAAGAGGAGGAGGAGGAGGAGGAGGAGGAGGAGGAGGAGGAGGAGGAGGAGGAGTTTGGATTTGATATCCTGCTTTATCACTACCCAAAGGAGTCTCAAAGCAGCTAACATTCTCCTTTCCCTTCCTCCCTCACAACAAACACTCTGTGAGGTGAGTGGGGCTGAGAGACTTCCAAGAAGTGTGACTAGCCCAAGGTCACCCAGCAGCTGCATGTGGAGGAGCGGAGACACGAACCCGGTTCACCAGATTACGAGTCTACCGCTCTTAACCACTACACCACACTGGCTCTCCAGGAGAAGCTGTTCTGCCCTGCTCTCTGGCAATCATGTGAGCAGCCCCTTCAGGCACATCATTTTTAGGGTGACTTGAGTGTGATTGGGATTCCAAGGCAAACTTTTAATTCTGCACAGCTGACAAGCTGTTTCAGTGCCCTCGCCAAACTTCAATTCCCAGTATACTTTGCAGGGCACCAGGACAGCTGAACTGGCATAAAACCAATACTTACTTGTAGATGAGCCTCCTCAGACATTCCCACCCCCCCAAAGAGTTGAGCGCATATAATATTCATTTATCAGCTGTACACAACACTGTGGGCTGTTCTACCTTCCCATCACCTTTGATCTGCTTCACTCATTGCCAAGACAGGCATGCTTCATCCTTTCTGCAAATAGCTATTATTACTACAATGGGTGGCTGGGAAAGTTTGCCTGCGACTTGAACGGGTGAGATGGAAGGGTAAAAAAGATCCATTTATTCCGGTCTCCCTGCAGCAGAAAATAGCTTTGAAGACAGGATGTAATAGCAACTCACTTCCTGGCAGAGTATTTATGGGGAAGATGCTTGGAGTGACTTGAAAAAAGATCTCCACACGTACACATGCTTGAGCAGAGAGGGGAAGGAGGTGTAAAGTGTCACACTGAGAGAAACAAAAGTGTGATCATCGGGCTATAGTAAACACACCCTCTTCTGGGATTTGCCAAGGGGGAAGGTAGGGGGGAAGTGGAGGATGCTTACTGAAGGGATATTTCCTGCCCATCTCTTGCTGCATCATCTCAGAGCTCAGGTTTACGGAAACTCTTATGCTGTGTAATATAACAAAACCCAATGATTCTTTCGTGTGCATATACACACACCCCTTGTCTTTGCTTATCAAAACTGACTGTCCAAAATTGTTGGGTTTTTTGTTTTTTTTAATAGACTAGCATCGAACCTTATTCAAGCTGGCCATGAGGAAATTTCGTATTCTGCTAATTTATTCCTTTCCCATAAGCTTTTCATAACTTTACTATGGATCCTAGGCTGCATTTTTGTAGAATTTAAATCTATTTCCCTCTCTCTTTCACACACACACACACACACACACAGAGAGAGAGAGAGAGAGAGAGAGAGAGAGAGAGAGAGGATTTGGATGAAAGTAGCAATAAGAAGGCAGAAGGAAAGATAGGGGTAAACTGAAGGTGCAAGATGTAAACTGAAGATGCTAGACGGGATGATACGATGGCAAGTTTGGCCGTCTGTATGAACATAAACTTAAAGTGTGAGGACTAAATGGCTCAAAAAAGGCCACTGTGGAACAATGAAGTAAAACAGCGCCCATTTAAATGTCACAAAAGGAGCTCCAATCTTTTAGGCAGCCCGCAGGAACCAAAGACTCTACACTGCTCTATTTCAACGGTCCTTTCTCTTCTCCTCACACTCCCATCCACTTAGCAGGTCCATCTCCACGTGGCGTTTCACGTCTTGCCCCAGAGAAGTAAAGGGCCAGCACTCTGACACACTGAGCTTCCCACATACACCATTGGGAGGTCAACATGACATTTCCTGAAAGCTACAGGAAATAGTCCTTGAGGAAAGTTCACTCAGACACACGTGCCTTGGCTCAGGAAGAAGGCAGTGGAAGTAGAGACGGCTGACGTAAAGACCAGGTTCACATATGCGCCTTGCCTGGTTCCCTTGAGAGCTTCTGCCTGTTTTCAAAACAATGGAGCAGCTACTTCCAGAGCAAGTCTCGTAATCATGCCATAGTAGCCAAAGGCAAGCATCTGCTGAGTAATTAAGCTGTCTTATTTTTAATAACTAATAACATAGTGCATTTGATTTATGTATTTATTGAAATAGTTTAATGGAGACGTTATTTTGTGACTGCAAACTATCCTGAAATAATTAAAGGGGGGGAAAGCAAGTAGTGGACTAAAATAATTATCCCTACCTCCTCTACAGCATTTTATGGATATTTGTGACAAATTTTCAAAGAGGGATGGGCTTCTTATACCTGTCAGCCAGACCCATCAACCTCAATCCTGCAAAGATTTTAACTGATAAGCTGAATTCTGGGGACAAGGTGGGGTTTACCCCACAAGCATTGATATATCTTACTCTATAAAGTAAAAGGTGACTGGCTCCTGCCCCAATGAGCTTACATTTTAACATTTCACCCAGGGGGACAATAGCAGGTTCAGTTCAGCTACACCAGAGCTGGTCATTTGGGACGAGCAGTTGGGTCATTTGTTGTTGTCGTTGCAGCAGAATTTTAATACATTTTAAATCTGACTTAAGTTATTGTTTTGTTTTTTCTCCTTTACTGTAGTGTGAATTCTGGCCCCAACCCAGTGTTTTTTTTTACCCTAATAGCTGCAAACTGCATTTTTACCTTTTTTTTTAAGAGTCAAAAAGGCAGCATGTAATTCTTCTTTATTTAAAAAAACAAAAACTAATAACATAGTGCATTTAATTTATGTATATATTGAACTAGTTTAATGGAGACGTTATTTTGTGACTGCAAACTATCCTGAAATAATTAATGAAGGGTGGTGCAGAACTAATACTTTTAAATTATGTGTATGCATTTATATGCGTGTGTGTGTGTGTGTGTGTGTGTAACTACATACACACAGACAGACAGATCAATATACCCCAAAAGAAAAGAATTCACAGTAAAACCAGTCAAATTCTACTGAGACCTCGGTATTAAAACCAAGCGAATTCCTGGTGAGCACGCAAAGGTCTTCAATAGCATTTGGTGCAAACAAACAACAATAAACTAGGTCAGGGATAGAGGAACCTGTGGCCTTCCAATGTTGTTGGACTACAGTTCCTTTCATCCACAAGGGTCTATTTCAGGGGTCAGCAAACTTTTTCTGCAGGGGGCCGGTCCACTGTCCCTCAGACCTTGTGGGGGGCCAGACTATATTTTGGAAAGAAAGAAAAAAGAACAAATTCCTATGCCCCACAAATAAGCCAGAGATGCATTTTAAGTAAAAGCACACATTCTACTCATGTAAAAACACGCTGATTCCCGAACCGTCCGCGGGCCGGATTGAGAAGGCGATTGGGCCAGATCCGGCCCCCGGGCCTTAGTTTGCCTACCCATGGTCTATTTGGTATGGATTTAGTCTTGCTTTAAGTGTATTTCTTGTGTTTCTAACTGGTTGGGTGTTTTTTGAAGTGTACGCCGCCTTGAGATGCTTGTTTGGAAGGTGATTAAATGTATACATAATAGCGATAATGATCAAATAATCATTAATACCTGCCTGTTGGTTGTGCTGGCTGGGGCTGATGGCAGCTAGACGTCCAATAACATCTGGAAAGCCAAAGGCACGCCTCATCCCCCCCCCCTTGACTGCATGAGTCTGGGAGCAAGCTCTAAAGTTAGGTTGGGGTCTCGTGGGGTTCCCGCCCCACCCCCCCAAAAAAGACTCATGCTTACCACTGTGAGGTAAAATCAACAAACTCTGCTGAGAAGGTGTCTGGGAGCTGAGGCGATGGCTCTTCCACCACCTGTTTGAGCTGCTGGAATGGCGTCCCCCAGGACTCGTACGGAAACCGCAAAATAGCCAGTTCAATCTGGGCGTGGAGAGAAGATGGAGAGGCGTCAAGATCACTTTCTTAGGCTCTGTTTCTTTTTTAAAAGTACCTTATCTAAAAAGTACTGTCAGGAGACAAACAACACTGTTCCGTTTCCCTAACAACCGTAGCTTTTGCTGCCATCTGCAGGCAGGGCCCCGCAAAGGCACCGGACCTCTACTTGCTCTTTTCTTTTTCCCGCTCCCCCCTTAGAAACCCTGGGCTCATTTGGCGCCTCTGGAAGCCGCAGCCTGTGCAAATCCCTGGAGACGGCATGTCTCTGGGAATATTTAAAAGTAGCAGCATGTGAGGCCAGTTCAGCTGGTTTGCACCATGTACCCACAGCCTTCCCTGGAGAATGCAGAATGCCAGGGGGAGGGGATGCTCTCTGTCCTCCCAGCCTCTCCCTCTCCATTCCCTACCCACCGGGACTGTTGCAACCAGAGGGGACTCGTCGTTCCCAGGAGAATGATTCCAGCTTGCCAAAAGAAGCTTTAGGTTTGCTCTGAATGCTCCGATCCCCTGAGGCAGGCATGGTGCCAGTTAAGCAAGTATGGAGACAGATTATGACTGCAGGGCACCAGGTTTCTTTCAGATAAACAACCTACGCATGCACGCTGGTGCCTAGCTGCATTAGCATTTATCGGAAGAACTGTTTTAAAAGAGGCAGCAGAACGCCCGTACGTGCTGAAATTCACCTGCCTACCCAAATCAGTCTGTTTTGGGTTGTTGTTTTTTAAGGAAGCCAGTCCCGAGTTTAAAAACCGATCAATCCCAAGGATGCTCAAAGCTGCTGACTTGGTTGCTCTAGAAAACAAGCTGCCGCCGGCATACAAGCTGACACTATATCCGGAAATCTAGGCGTCTCTCCTGCCAGCCTGCTTTCCTTCTGACCTGTTTCTGCCTACGGTTCTTAGCACAATTCATCTGATGTCTCTTGAACGTTGTCAAGAGAAGCTCGGATACGCACACAAAGCGAAAACACTCCTTTGTGGGGGGAATTAGGACCTCTGCAAACAAAATGAGAAGGCACAGCTTCAGGTCCGCAAGAGGTCAGCTGGAGAAGGGGGGAGGGGGAAGCAAAATTGAAGATGGAAAGCAAAGCAGGAAAAGAAAGTAAAACCCACTGCATTTTTGGCTTTAAACCCGCCAATAAATACAGAAAGGAAAAAAGTGAACTGCTCCAATGAAGCATCTCTTCATGCCAGTGGCTCTCAAAATGCATTTTGGGGGTCTCCAAGTTTTCAACATGAGTCTGACCAAACTGCGGGAGGCACTGGAAGACAGGAGTGCCTGGCGTGCTCTGGTCCATGGGGTCATGAAGAGTCGGACACGACTAAACGACTAAACAACAACAAAAGTCTCCAAGAAGTGTATCTGGGGGTCCTCAATGAGAAGGTTAGTAATGGTGGGCAAGTTTCCTCAAAAGTCTGCTTACTTGCAACTACGGATCATCCCTGGTGATCGGCGACAACTTGGGACATTGTGTTTGTGCCATGGCACACTCTCAAATCACATGTGGTGGTGATAAGGCTCAATAGGCCTGTACCCCACCTGAAAGGAACGCATGCCCTAGAACCATCTCTCCCCCCCAACTCTCTTGCTCTCCAGTTATCTTGGACTACACTCCTAGACAACATCTCCCATCAGCCCCAGCCAGCACGGGCAATTGTCAGGGATGATGGGATTTGTAGTCCAAAACACGTGGTGGGTTGGTGAAGGATGCTCATATTCCCCCCAGTTTTCTGCAACATGTGTTCCCCAAGTAGACTGTGGCTAAGGAAATGGTCCCCTTAAAAAGAAAAAGGCTGAAAACCACTGCTATATGCCTTATCTGGAATACTAAAATGCATGCATTTAGACTAAGAGTCGTGGGTTTTGTTTTTGAAAAAAGGTTGAAGACTACTGTTCTGTACTTCCTATAAACCGCCAGTATTAGTCCACAACCCTCACTGAGTTACTCAGAGCTCTTTCCAGCCTCAATAAAATAATAGAATCATAGAATTGTAGAGTTGGAAGAGACCCCAAGGTAGGTTGCCTAGTCCAACCTCATGCAATGCAGGAATTTCAGCTAAAGCATCCATGACAGACGCCCATGTAAAGAGGCAGAAGCAGTCAAAACACATTCCCCACTGTCAGGGATCTGCCTCCCCCTTCCAGTCCAGCTCTGAGTGCTTATAGAGAACAGCCACCCATTCTGACGACAGACTCATCGGGGTGTGGGAGCAGCTGTTCCTCGGAAGGGAAGGGGGTGCCAGGGCCCGAGGGATGCAGCGAGAGACCTGGTAGCTCCCAGCAAGCAGGTCCGGGGCAGAGATTACGTAGGAGGAAAAGACGCTTCCGTTTCCCTAAGCTATTCTGCTGGCGGGGAAATCGTCGTGCGCCACTTCTGGATTCTGCTAGTGACTGAGCAGACATGATATGATTAAGCTCTACACTGTAAATACTGAGCACTGATAAAAAAGCTACTGAAAGGCAAATGACTCGACCTCCTTATTGAACGACCGATGGGGGGGAGGCCCTGACACCCACCCCCAAAAATCATGGTGTTTCTCCTGCTCTCAAGTAACCCCCCTGACCGCTGTATAACCCAGTGGGCTCTGTAAGTACAGTGGCGAACTTAAAACAGTGAAATTGTTATCTTTCCTCTCACGGAATGTTCTGCATTTAAACGCGGACACATTTCGAGCTCACCATGTCTTCACTGTATTGAAGGATAAAGGCCTGAGCTGTATTCAGGCATTTTATTAATCTCAACCAGCCGAAGATTGCAAAATATTTTACGTGTGGAACAAGGCCGAATGGCCAAAACTCTCTTCAGTAGACACAGTCCATCAGGCCTTCCCGTGTAAACTCTTACCATAGTGATTCCCAGACTCCAAATATCGGATTTGACGCTGTATCCCTTTTGGTTTAGTTCTGGGTTGATTCTTTCAGGCTGGGGTGGGGGTAGGAAGAAAAAGAACACAAATAGTATTATATTTAGTTGCCCAAGTTGTAAATCCCTCAGCTGATGGGGAAAGAAGACTCTCTCGTCTTCCTGTACGCATGCAAATGAGTGAAGGTGTGAGGATGATGGTGTGTCCTCCTCAAGAGTAAACCACAGTCCGTTTGACTAAACTAAGAGTTTATTTCACTGACAAGCTTTACAGTTCCTCATCCTCCTCGGATGAATCAGATCCTTCGAGTAAGGGCTTCCGTTTTTCCCCCCAGCATAAAAGCTTAGCGAAATTCCAGCGCCTCCTCTCACTCCTCTTCCGCTTCTTGACCCTACTGGTCCCAGCGCTGGCCCCTTCCCTTTCACTTTCATCTTCCCTAGAGGTTGCCGTCGAGGCTCTCGCCAGCTCCTCAACCCCTTGTTCCACCTCTGACTCCATCCTCTCCTCCCCTCCTATTGGTTCCTTCGCCCCCTGCTTCTCCGCCGTCAGCACAGGCGGCGACCCCCTTTCACTGCCACTTCTCCAAACCTCCTTCCCTGTTTCTGGCGACAACCTCGGCGCTCTCTCCTCCTCTTCCCATGCCCGCAATACCTCCTCCGCCGTGCATGGGTGCCCCATTGGTCCCACTGGCCCCTCCGCCACCCCTCCTGGCTCGGGCCAGTCCCTGACATCCATCCCCCCTCCCAAGCCCCCCTTCCCCTCCTGAGGCGGCTCGGTGGGTGTCTCCCAAGAATAACCCAGATCCCCTGCGGGGTCCCATTCCCCTACTTCGCTCTCTCCTGCCGTTCCAGGTGAGGACTGGAATCCCAGAAAAACTGTGGTGTCTGCGCTGGATGACGACGATGAGGATTGAAACACCTCCTCCCAATCCTTTCTGCACCAGGGAGGAGAGGGATAACCCGACCACAATTCATCTGTTGCTGCTTCGACGTCCCCTTCCTCCTCCCTCATTCCCCTTGGTGGATGCAGGCTTTCCTGCCAATCGCTTTCAACCCCACTGTGCCCTGCACTCGAGGGAGGAAAACCCCAAAAGTCCCCTCCTTCTGAATCTGTGGGTTGAAAGACCTCTCTCAGTTGCCATCTGTACGGCTTTGGTTTGTCGGGGTACAGCTCGTGGAATTCCCACACTAAGTACTCTTTGGTGACACTCTCCGCCGGAATCCAAGCGTTCTCCGACGCTGGCTCCCCCTCCCATGCTACTAAATACTGCAACTCTTCCCCTCTCCACCTGGAGTCCAAGATAGCCGTAGCCTCATTGAATAGCTCCATGTCTACCAGCTGTACTTCCTGTGACCCCTGCTGGTGCCCCTGTTGATACCTGTGTGGTTCTCTGAACTTGGAAAGGAGCGACCTGTGAAACACAGGATGAATTCTCATGGAATCCGGCAGTTGCAGCCGAAACGCCACGGGGTTAATCTGCTCCACTACTTCAAAGGGCCCAATTCTGCGTTGCCGCAGCTTCTTGCACCTTCCTTGCATGGGCAACCCCTCCGTGGACAACCACACTCTGTCTCCCACTTGGATACATTCCCCCTCCCTGCGGTGTTGGTCAGCTGCCCTCTTGTAAGCACTCTTTGCCCTTTCTAGATTGTCTGTGAGCAATTGGTGCAGTGCGAGCAACTCCTCCGCAAATTGTTCCGCAGCTGGCACGTCCCCCTCATTCCGCTCGCCCTCCCCCGCTGGAAAGGCTCTTGGATGATTGCCGTAGATTGCCTGAAAAGGAGACATACCTGCAGATACCTGTAGAGCATTATTGTACGCAAACTCGGCAAGAGCCAGCCTATCGCTCCAATCGCTGTGTTGCTGAGAGGCATAACACCGCAAGTACTGTTGCAGAATCGAATTCACACGTTCTGACTGCCCGTTAGATTGGGGATGTCTAGCAGAAGACAAGTTGACCTGTACCTGCAAGATTTGCATGAGCTTACGCCAGAAGCGTGAGGTAAATTGAACTCCACGATCCGAAATTAGCCTTTCTGGCAAGCCATGGTGCTTAAAAACATGCTGTACAAACAGCTTGGCTGTTTCCTCAGCTGACACTACCTTAGGGCAGGCAATGAAATGGGCCATTTTGGTCAAAAGGTCAACTACTATCAGCACGGCAGTTTTTCCTTTGGATGGGGGTAGATCTGTGACAAAGTCTAGGGAGACCGCTTCCCACGGTTTACTGGGAGTGGGAAGAGGTTCCAGCAGCCCAGCAGGCTTTTCTCTCTCCCCTTTGGCTCTTTGGCACACCTCACACCCCCTGACGTATTCCTTGACCTCCTGCCTGACTCTGGGCCACCAGAACTCCCTTGTGACCAACACCATGGTCTTGAACTGCCCAAAGTGCCCCGCCGTGGGGTTGTCATGGAGCTGCCTGAGAACTCTTGCCCGCATCTCCTCCCCTGGAACATACAGTGCCCCTTTGAACAACAACAACCCCTCCTTTTCTTCAAACCGTTTTGCCTTGGGATCCCCTTCTCTGAGTTCCCTCAGTTTGCGCAGTGCAAAGTCATCGGCTTGCGTGAGGCGCACAAGCTCTTCCCGACCCCCTAAAGTCGCCCCACACCTCCATTGTTCAGGTTTGAAGATCGCTCTTGCCACCGGAGGCCCCTGTTCCTCCAGGTATTCGGGCTTCCTGGATAGGGCGTCTGCTCTGACGTTCTGGTCACCTGGAACATACTGGATGTGAAAGTTGAAGTTCGCAAAGAACTCCGCCCATCGCATTTGTCTCTGGTTGAGGATTCTGGCCGTTCGCCAGTATTCCAGGTTCTTATGGTCCGTGTAAACCTGGATCTGGTGCTGTGCGCCCACTAAGAAGTGACGCCAGTGCTTGAACGCCGCTACCACTGCTAACAGCTCCTTGTCCCAAACAGCGTAGTTAGCCTCCGACTTGCTGAGTTTCCTGGAGTAGAACGCACACGGCCTCCATTCCTGCGCAGGATCTTGCTGGAGCAGAACCGCTGCGATGGCCCGATCCGAGGCATCTGTCTCTATCCTGATGGGCTTGGCAGAATTCACATGTAGCAACTGCCCCTCTGAGGCAAAAGCCTCTTTGAGAGTTTCGAAGGCGCGCTGAGCCTCCTCTGTCCACCAGAATTTCTTCTTGCCTTTCAAGCAGTCCGTGATTGGGGCTGTCATGTCGGCGAATGCCGGTAGGAACTTTCTATAGAAATTTGCGAAACCGACGAAACGTTGGACGTCCTTCTTGGTTTTGGGGCTTTTCCATTGCAGGATTGCCTCCACTTTGTCGGTGTCCATGGCAATGCCCTTGTCCGAAAGACGGTAGCCCAAAAAGTCCACCTCCGTGGCATGAAACTGGCATTTCTCCAGCTTGACACATAACTGGTTCTCCTGTAGCCTTTGCAGGACTTGCTTGACGTGTTGCACGTGTTCTTCCGGGTTTTGAGAGTATACCAAGATGTCATCAAGATACACAACTGCGTGTTTGAACAACAGAGGCCCCAACACGTGATGCATGAATGCCTGAAAGCATTGGCTGCCTGCCTGTAAACCGAAAGGCATGACTAAATACTCATAAGCTCCGAGGGGTGTATACATGGTTGTTTTCCACTCATCACCCTCCCTGATCCTGATGAGATTGTATGCCCCCCTTAGGTCCAACTTGGTAAAAATCTTACCCTTGCGTACCGCTGCCAGCAGGTCATCAATCCTGGGCATGGGGTAAGAAATTGGTACCGTGAGGGAATTTAGGATTTTGAAATCACAAATTAAGCGTTTCTCTTGCGTGTTCTTCTTGTCCACCCAGAACACGGGACTGCCCCCTACTGCCTTGCTTTCCCGAATGAAACCTCTGGCCAGGTTCTTATCAATGAAGTCCTTCAAATTTGCCACCTCCTGCTCAGACATAGTGTAGAGCTTACCTGGTGGCAACTGCGCTCCTGGCAGCAGGTCAATTTGGCAGTCATAGGGGCGGTGGGGGGGCAGTTTGTCAGCCTCTCTTTTGCTGAACACCTGTTGGAAGTCTGCATACTCCTCAGGAAGTGACACCCCCCCTGCTTGCAGTACCGCTGCTGCCGCTGGGCTGTGGGGGTGCATTTGCTGCAAACATTTTTCCATACAATATGCTGATCCAAACGTTACAGATCTCGGGCTCCAGCTTATGACAGGATCGTGCTGAGTGAGCCATCCCATGCCTAGAATGATGGGCGGACCTGCCAAAGTAGTGACGTGGAAGGCGACTACTTCAGAGTGTCTCCCAATTTGCATTCTCATGGGAGGTGTGCTGTGCGTGACGGCCCCTCCCTTCAGCTCTCTGCCATCTATTGTGGTGACTTGGAGAGGGAAATCCACCTCCAGAAGATGGATTTGGTGCTGCAGAGCAAAGTCCTTATCAAAAAAATCCGTGCTGGCCCCGCTGTCAATTAAAGCCGGGATTTGCAAAGCGCAGCCATTGGGCAGCTCCAGAGCGATCTCCAGCACTATTCCTGGCTTCGGTGTGTTGGGGGGGGTGGTGAGGGTTGGGGGGGGCGAGACCTTTGGGGATTCGCTGCTCTGAGGACGGTTTACTGTGATTGCGCCTGGCTGCACGTCCCCTTGCCCTGCCGCCAGGCACTTTCGTTTCCCACCACCGCAGCTTCTTCCCCCCCTTCTCTCTGGAGCGCCCCTGCCATTCCCTGCCAGATTTTCCTTTGTTCACACTGCTTGGCCAGGTGATCGCTCCTCCCACATACGTAACACTTCTTTACGACTCTCCCGCCCTTTGTGTCACTCCCCTTCCCAACCGTTGGACTTGAAAAAGGGCGCGCGCGGGCTCCCCCCAACTCCATGGGCGTTTCCTGTTGGGCTTGTGGCTGAGCGTTCACCGGCCTTTCTGCCGGGGGAGGGGACCGAAGACTGAACCACCTCCCCTGCTTTCCTTCCCGCTTCGCCTTGTCTCTGCACTCCAAACGCACCCCAATTGCCAAAGCTGCTTGCGTTAGACTATCTAAGTCCTCCAGGGGCCCTGCTTTTGCGAGCGCATCCTGGACTTCATCCGACAGTCCCACTTTGAACATCGCTAGCAGCGGCGGCGAATTCAGATCCCAATTTAAACGATGGGCAAGAAGCGAGAACCTAGCTAGATACTCTCTCACGGACATGTTCCCTTGCCTCAGCGACAAAAGCTCTCTTGCCTCAAGGTCCAGAGCGCTTCTCGAAGTGTAAACAATGTCCATGCCTTCAAAAAATGCCTTTAAGTCCTGCAAGGCAGGATTCTTGGCCAAAATCAAGGGGCGAATCCAATCTCTAGCGGGCCCCTCAAAATGCGCAATCACGAACCCCACCCGCTCAGCGTCATTTCTGAATTCTTCTTTGTGTAATTCCAGGGTGTACATCATGTCCGTTTTAAACCCCAAATATTCCTCTGGTCTGCCATAAAACCTGCTGCCGTGGGAAGGCATTCTTCGTCCTCCCATTGCCCCTCTCCCTGCACCAGCATGCAGTCTCGCCTCCTCGAGCCGGGCTTGAGCCACTTCGTACCTCTGTGCCAGGTCCCTAGCTCGCTCTTCCCAGTCGACGTACTGCGCTGCTCCGGCTCCGTCTTCTTTGGGGGCAGTCATCTCGGCAGCCTCTCACTCTTTGAGGAGGTTGCGAAGACTCGAAGGATGCTGTGAGGATGATGGTGTGTCCTCCTCAAGAGTAAACCACAGTCCGTTTGACTAAACTAAGAGTTTATTTCACTGACAAGCTTTACAGTTCCTCATCCTCCTCGGATGAATCAGATCCTTCGAGTAAGGGCTTCCGTTTTTCCCCCCAGCATAAAAGCTTAGCGAAATTCCAGCGCCTCCTCTCACTCCTCCTCTTCCGCTTCTTGACCCTACTGGTCCCAGCGCTGGCCCCTTCCCTTTCACTTTCATCTTCCCTAGAGGTTGCCGTCGAGGCTCTCGCCAGCTCCTCAACCCCTTGTTCCACCTCTGACTCCATCCTCTCCTCCCCTCCTATTGGTTCCTTCGCCCCCTGCTTCTCCGCCGTCAGCACAGGCGGCGACCCCCTTTCACTGCCACTTCTCCAAACCTCCTTCCCTGTTTCTGGCGACAACCTCGGCGCTCTCTCCTCCTCTTCCCATGCCCGCAATACCTCCTCCGCCGTGCATGGGTGCCCCATTGGTCCCACTGGCCCCTCCGCCACCCCTCCTGGCTCGGGCCAGTCCGACAGAAGGTGTATGCAGTGTGTAACTCCAGTCAGAGGCTTTGAAGAGATTTCAAAGGGAACGTCTTGCTGTCTTAATCTGATTTTTGTTAAGAGTAGCCTTCCCCAACTCCAGATGTTTGAAGCTCTTATCAGCCCAACTTGGGAGGGCACCGTGTTCAGGGAAGGCTAGTTAAGATGATGTGCTTGGTTAATCTTCAACATCATAACGGGGAGCACTATTTGGGAGCCAGTCAACTAAAAACACATCGCTGGTGATGAAATAAGTCTGGATGGCAAAAAGAATCAAAATGTGCTGGTTCCCTCGCTACCATCACCCCACTGAACCTTCATCACGCTCTGCCAACTTTCATCATCATCATTTTATTATTGTACCCCACCCTATAGGACTGGGTTGCCCCAGCCACTCTGGGCAGCTTCCAGCGTATAAAAACATAATAAAACAGTAAACACTTCCCTATACAGGGCTGCCTTCAGATGTCTTCTAAAGGTTGCATAGTTACTTATCTCCATGACATCTGATGGGAGGGTGTTCCACAGAATGGGCGCCACTACCGAGAAGGCCCTCTGCCTGCATCTCCCGTAAGCAATTTATTTATATATATATATAAAATGTTATTTCATCACAAGCGATTTTAATTAAAGAGCCAACGAAGGTGTAAATGGACTGGGTGAAAAGTAATTTGAAATGCTGTTGCCACACTGGCCCCGGGAGATGGAGGAGCCCAGTTTGCTTAAGAATGCAAGCAGATCTCAGAGAAGGACAACTTAAACCAAAAATTAGAAGAAGAAATTGAACACACAAAGCATATTCCTTGTTTTGGTCTTTGTGCGCAACACCTGCAAGTACAGAGGCAGACAGTCCATTTAAACCAGGCATGGCCAAACTTGGCCCTCCAGCTGTTTTGGAACTACAATTCCCATCATCCCTGACCACTGGTCCTGTTAGCTAAGGATGATGGGAGTTCTAGTTGGAGAGCCTAAACAGTCTTGCAATAATGGGGCGGAACTTAACATCACACTCTCCTGTGTTCTGTCAGTGAAAGCAGTTTGGCTTGCCAGACAGAATGATCCCCCCTCTCCTTCCAGTACATGCAGCAGGTCTGGGGATTGTCTACCCTGGTCGATTTCAGTAATTTGGGGGGGCAGATCCCATTGCACAAGTGGAAGCCCTTCTGCAAAGTAGAAATACTGAAAACGAACAGAAACAAAAACCTGCCCCCATACATGTAAAAAGAGTCAGGAAATACAGTGAACTTTCCCCCGTATATTGTACTTACTGCCATGTAAGGCTTGCAGCCAGCATCCATCGTCTTGGCCACGGAGTCAACGAGGTAACCGCTGATTCCAAAGTCACACATTTTTACCTGTCCCAGTGTGTTGATCAGTACGTTTGAGGGCTTGACATCTGCAAGGTGGAATGCACAGGAAGCAGATTGCTTGCAGTAGTGTTACAGCAGAAATGGAAGAGGACAAACATGGGCCACCAGGGGGCACCAGCATACATTTCGCTTGTCCACTTTGAGAACCACAGGAGATAAGAAAATAAGGGCTTTTCCCAGGCTGTAGAGGCCAGGGACAGGGAGCCTGCTACCATACGAAAGTTGGACTCCTATCCAGTAGAAGTCCAAAAACAGGGGTACAAATTTGAGAAGAAGTCACAGGGGCCAAACAGAGATGCAGGTTCCGTTCTGGCTCGCTGTTAACCAAAGTTAAAGAGACTGGGAGCCAGCATTAGGAACCCATGCTCCTTCTTCTCCCTGGAGCACAACTGCAGTTTTTATTTCAACCATTGTTAGCACCAACATTCAGCAACAGTTATACCAGCCAGATTGCCCAAGGCTTACAGAAACCCTGGTTTATTCTATGGCAGGGAAGAAGACTTAGAGAGCTAGTGGTCACATTTATGCTTAATGCTAAGCCATGTTTTAGAACTATGTGCAGAATGGGCCCGAGCAAAACCCTATGTGCAGGTGCTTTCCCCTTTTTTCTCCTTCCACCATGCAGCCAGGACTTTGTCAGCGAGTCTCCCCTAACCTTGGTTTGCCATTTTGTATAAGACAGGGATCATTGTTTATCACAACCTCTGGTTGGTTAAACAAGTGAGCTTCATGAAGCCATGGTTTGGCCTGCTTCACACATCTCATCCAACCATCGTTTAAAACAAACTATGGTTTAATGTGATTGAGCTCAAAAGTTCCGACAGCACTCCTCCCTCACTGCTGATGAAACAAGTCAGAGTTTGGCTTGTCCGTCATCTAAACTGGAGGTTTCCTTCCTCCAAACAAACAAATATACAGTTTAAAAAAAAGTTAAGAAAACGGTCCGCAAACCTATGTTTGAGATAAAGGTGAGTCCTGGGGCTGAAAAGGTAGAATTGGTTGAGAGTTATATGTGACAGTAGCCATTGTGTATTTCCAGTGCTGATTCCAGCTTTGTTAAATGTGGATTAATAAGGACTCACAGCATAACAATTTCAATGAAATTATCTCTACTCTGAATGGCCATTAAGGAAGTGATTTATCTCTTACACTGAAGCAGAAGATGCTGGGTTTACCTCCTACGCCACTTAATGAGGGAGGATTCCTAGTGGGCAAGTTATATGACAATAGGAGCTCACCCCGTCACGTGGATTCAAACTGCCGACCGTACAATCGGCAAGCCCAAGAGGCTCAGTGGTTTAGACCACAGCGCCACCTCCATCCCTGTTGCTTTGTCCCAGTTCCTGCCAACCTAACAGTTTGAAAGCATACCAGTGCGAGTAGATAAATAAGTACAGCTGCAATGGGAAGGTAAACGGCGTTTCCGTGCGCTCTGGCACTCGTCGGGGTGTTCCGTGCGCCATAAGCGGTTTAGTCATGCTGGCCACATGACCCAGGAAGCTGTCTGCAGACAAATGCCAGCTCCCTTGGCCTGAAAGCGGAGATGAGCGCCGCACCCCATAGTCGAATTCGGCTGGACTTAACTGGGTCCTTTACCTTTACCTTTGCCTATATGACGATGGTATGCAAGTATGTGCTTTTCTTAAGTGATCAAGGCACATATATTATTTGGACCCCAAGTTGCAGAAGCAGATAGTCCTTTTGCCTGATTTTAGATAATATCCCCATCATTGAAGCCCCATCACTGCTCAGCACAGGCCCTGACTCTCCAAGTGAGGCTGTTTGTGAGACACAGGTGACTGGAAGGGATAGGGGGGAAATTCCCCTGAACTAGCGGTTCTCCATTTTGCATCGCTTTGGGTCCAATCCATTATACCACAGTAATCCTTACAACCGCAATGTACAGGTAGGCCAATTCCATTATCTCAGATGCAGGTGGGGATGCCGATGTAGGAAAAGTACCAAAACAGCATTTGGCAAAGCCAAAATGAGAATTCCAGCATTGAAGCTATACTGGCCAGGTCAAAATCAGCATCCTGAGATATGCCTGGAAAGAGCTAATTACCCTCTACCATCATGGAGAAGAAGTCTTGTTCGCTGATGCAGCTTCAAACTGACCTAAAGAACTATCTGAAGTAGTGTGCATGCACACGAAAGCTCATACCAATAACATACTTAGTTGGTCTCTTAAGGTGCTACTGGAAGGAATTTTTTTATTTTGTTTCAACTAAAGAACTAGCACTTTGCACAGCGCTCTTCAACCATTTTCCAGAACCAAGAATTGTTATGGCGTCCAACTCTGGTCGCACTTACCTCGGTGAATTACAGACAGTTTACTGTGTAGGTGCTCTAACGCTTTCACAATCTGGAAAAGAAAAGAAAAAAGAACAGGGACAGACAGATAAGAACGAGCTGCAGCTGGCTGAAGCAGAAGTATTCTGCTTCACTCGTTCCTTCCAGGCCACAGGTTAGCTCTCCTTTCAACACTTAACCAGGCTGGAGACAGTCTAGGTTGGGCGTTTGGGCAATTAACAGGCAGGAGAGTGCTGAGCCTGCAGTCTGGCACCAGGGTGATAAAACATGATTCATACTATTCATTGCTCTTCCAACCCCCTCTTTGCAGTGTGCTCAAAATAAAACACTGATGTAACAACCTTCGAGGGATCACAGTGTGTTCAAGCTTTGGGCATCACTATTTAGGAAGTTTTGATGGCTGAATTCCAGCGGAGTTCTACATTCCAAAGGACCTTGGAATTCCAGGTTATACACCCAGTATAAGGTGTCTCCAAAACACATCTTCTAAGGGGCAAAGTACTCAAAAAGAAAGGAGCCCTGGGATTGTTCCTCACCTGCAGAGGAAAAATACTGTTTTCCTCCACAGGTAAGAAAGGAGCTGGAGGGGGAAAAGATCCCCGTAGCAGAAAAATGGCTCGGGGAAGCAATTAAGCATCCCCTCTCCAATGGCAATCTGCGATCAAGCCATCAGTCCCTCACCCTCACCTAAATTTCAGTTTTTGAAAATAAAGTCAAACAGGTATTTTCATCGCATGTCATTTGGGTCCTCAGCTCACCTCTCTCCTAACGTTTCCCCACAGGGCTCCCTAACCCTGCTGCTTGCTGCGTGAGTGTTTGGAGGACTGCTCCCTTCTGCCAACACCATCTGGCCTGGGGGGCGGGGCCAGCACTCCGTCCAGCCTAAAAGCCACCAGAGAGGCCTGGACACTGCTGCGGCGTGAGTGTTTGGAGGACTGCTCCCTTCTGCCAACACCACCTGGCCTGGGGGGCGGGGCCAGCACTCCGTCCAGCCTAAAAGCCAGCAGAGAGGCCTGGACACTGCTGCTTGCTGCGTGAGTGTTTGGAGGACTGCTCCCTTCTGCCAACACCATCTGGCCTGGGGGGCGGGGCCAGCACTCCGTCCAGCCTAAAAGCCACCAGAGAGGCCTGGACACTGCTGCGGCGTGAGTGTTTGGAGGACTGCTCCCTTCTGCCAACACCACCTGGCCTGGGGGGCGGGGCCAGCACTCCGTCCAGCCTAAAAGCCAGCAGAGAGGCCTGGACACTGCTGCTTGCTGCGTGAGTGTTTGGAGGACTGCTCCCTTCTGCCAACACCATCTGGCCTGGGGGGCGGGGCCAGCGCTCCGTCCAGCCTAAAAGCCACCAGAGAGGCCTGGACACTGCTGCGGCGTGAGTGTTTGGAGGACCGCTCCCTTTTGCTGCCAACACCACCTGGCCTGGGGCGCGGGGCCAGCACCCATATTCACTCTGCTGCAGTGCTGAAAATGTTTTTAAATGTTTTTAGTGGTTTTAAGTTGTTGCACCTTGAATGGTGGTTTTTTTATATTGTTTATTATTGTTTTTTGTTTGGGGTGGGGTAAACGTTTGTAGGGGTGGGGAGTATTCAGTAATTTCACTGAATAGTTTCTTGTTTTGTTTTGCTTTTATTCTTTTGTTAAGTTATTATATATTTTGTATTTTGCTTTTTAAGGGGATAGGGTCAGGGCTGCCTGGGAGTGGGTCGCAGCCAAAAGAATGGCTGGGGCAGGTTCCA
Source organism: Darevskia mixta (assembly GCA_034641385.1). Taxonomy (NCBI): domain Eukaryota; kingdom Metazoa; phylum Chordata; class Lepidosauria; order Squamata; family Lacertidae; genus Darevskia; species Darevskia mixta. Next base: position 25,855,555 of record JAWWNH010000074.1, read on the forward strand.
CAGGGGGGGATGTATTGGGACACCCGATCTCAGTGATCATGGGCAGGAGGAGGAGTTACGCTAAGGCCAGACCATGCCATTACCGAGGAGGCAGGCTTAGTCGCTGTTTGAGGACTATCCCTGCCTCCGGGTCTGGCCCTGACTGGATGGGTACTAGAATCAACAAGGGATACCCACATGACCTGAAAGTGTTGCTGTGTAATGCCAGGTCAATGATGAACAAAACAACTGCCATCCACAACCTGATTGTGGATGGAGGATTTGACCTGGCATGTGTGACTTGGTTGGATGAGGCAGATGGGCCTTGGTTGGATGAGGCAGATGAGACTTGGTTGGATGAGGCAGATGGGCCAGTCCTTGCCGCTGCTTGTCCACCAGGTTTCTCTTACGCACAGCAACCCAGGCCATCTGGGCGGGGAGGGGGGGTTGCAGTGATTTTAGGAAGTCATTAGTTTGCACCAGGCGTCCTATTGGGAAGACCCAGTTTTCTGAGTGCATGTTCTGGAAGTTGGGCAATAGGGGCAGTACAGGATTCCTTTTGGTGTACCGACCTCCCCGCTGCACCAAGGATTCCCTGCCCGAGCTGCTTCAGGTCGTGGCGGATGTGCTCCTGGAGACACCTAGTTTGGTTGTCTTAGGGGATTTTAACATCCATGCCGACACGACCTTACAAGGGGCCGCTCGGGACTTCATGGAAAGCATGGCCTCCATGGGGCTGTCCCTGAATACGTTTGGCCCAACTCATAGCCGCGGACATGCCTTAGACCTGGTGTTTACCTCTACGGATGTTGGTGATCTGACACTAAGTAAAAGCGAAACAAAAGAAGTGCCATGGTCAGATCACTTCCTGGTGCAGCTGGACTTCTCCGCGACCCTTCCCCTCTGCCGGGAGGTGGGACCGATTCGGATGGTCCGCCCCCGCCACTTAATGGATCCAATTGGCTTCCAGAGAGTGGTAGGGGATGTTTTATCCCATGTTGATGGCCTTTCAGCCGATTCCCTGGTGGCCCGCTGGAATGTGGAGCTAACCAGGGCTATTGACTGTCTGGCTCCGAAGCGCCCTCTCCGATTGCATGGAGCCCGGACAGCCCCGTGGTTCTCCCCGGAGCTGAGGGCGATGAAACAGTCGTTGAGACGGCTAGAGCGCCGGTGGCGGAAAACTCATTCCGAATCAGACCGGACACGGGCTAGAGCTCAACTTCGAGCCTACCAAGTGGCAATGGCGACGGCGAAGAGGACCTTCTTCGCCGCTTCTATTGCATCTGCAGAAAACAGCAGCAGGAGACTCTTCCAGGTGGTTCGAAATTTATCAGAACCACCGTCGTCACCGGGGTCTGGTAGGGACCCCAAGATCTCCTGCAATGCTTTTGCAAAGTTTTTTGCAGATAAAGTCGCTCAGATTCGGGAAGAGGTAGACTCCACCGTGGGAGCAGGGCTGGGGCGGGAGAGTGCTAGAGTCCTGTCTAGTCCAGTTGTGTGGGATCAATTCCAATCTGTTGCCTCCGAGGATGTGGACAGGCTGCTTGGACGAGTGAAACCAACCACCTGTCTCCTTGATCCTTGCCCATCCTGGCTTATAAAAGCTAGCCGGGAAGGGCTGGGCGATGGGCTTTGCGGGGTGGTGAATGCTTCTCTTTGTGAGGGAGCCTTCCCAGACCCGCTAAAAGAGGCGGTTATTAAACCGCTTCTTAAAAAACCATCTTTGGATGCGGCCAATATGGCCAACTATCGCCCAGTCTCAAATCTTCCATTCTTGGGCAAGGTGATTGAGCGAGTGGTTGCTGAACAACTCCAGGCACGCCTGGAGGATGCGGACCATTTGGATCCCTTCCAATCGGGATTTAGGCCTCATCATGGGACTGAAACTGCCTTGGTCGCACTGGTCGATGATCTCCGGCGGGCTAGGGACAAAGGTGAGAGCTGTTTCCTAGTTCTGCTGGATCTCTCAGCGGCTTTTGACACCATCGACCATAACATCCTTCTGGACCGTCTAGAGGGGTTGGGAGCTGGGGGCACTGTTATACAGTGGTTCCGCTCCTTCCTCCTGGGCCGTGTTCAGAAAGTGGTGGTGGGGGATGAGTGTTCAGACCCCTGGGCTCTCACTTGTGGGGTACCTCAGGGTTCCGTCCTCTCCCCCATGCTTTTTAACATCTATATGCAGCCGCTGGGAGAGATCATCAGGGGGTTTGGGCTGGGTGTTCATCAGTATGCGGATGATACCCAGCTCTACCTCTCTTTCAAATCAGAACCAGTGAAGGCGGTGAAGGTCCTGTGTGAGTGCCTGGAGGCGGTTGGAGGATGGATGGCGGCTAACAGATTGAGGTTGAATCCTGACAAGACAGAAGTACTGTTTTTGGGGGACAGGGTGCGAGCGGGTGTGGGGGACTCCCTGGTCCTGAATGGGGTAACTGTGCCCTTGAAGGACCAGGTGCGCAGCCTGGGAGTCATTTTGGACTCACAGCTGTCCATGGAGGCGCATGTTAATTCTGTGTCCAGGGCGGCTGTCTACCAGCTCCATCTGGTACGCAGGCTGAGACCCTACCTGCCCGCAGACTGTCTTGCCAGAGTGGTGCATGCTCTAGTTATCTCCCGCTTGGACTACTGCAATGCGCTCTACGTGGGGCTACCTTTGAAGGTGACCCGGAAACTGCAATTAATCCAGAATGCGGCAGCTAGACTGGTGACTGGGAGTGGCCGCTGGGACCACATAACACCGGTCCTGAGAGATCTACACTGGCTCCCAGTACGTTTCCGAGCACAATTCAAAGTGTTGGTGTTGACCTTTAAAGCCCTAAACGGCCTCGGTCCTGTAGACCTGAAGGAGCGTCTCCACCCCCACCGTTCAGCCCGGACACTGAGATCCAGCGCCGAGGGCCTTCTGGCGGTTCCCTCACTCCGAGAAGCGAAGCTACAGGGAACCAGGCAGAGGGCCTTCTCGGTGGTGGCGCCCGCCCTGTGGAACGCCCTCCCATCAGAGGTCAAAGCAATAAACAACTACATGACCTTTAGAAAACACCTGAAGGCAGCCCTGTTCAGGGAAGCTTTTAATCTGTGATATTTTAATGTTTTGTTTTTTTTAATATTTGCTGGAAGCCGCCCAGGGTGGCTGGGGAGACCCGGCCAGATGGGCGGGGTACAAATAATAAATTATTATTATTATTATTATTATTATAACCCCGCTTTGCAAAACAAATTCTGGCTCTTCTCTCATGAAGGGCTTTCCAGGCTACTTTTAGGAAGATGTGGCTCATAAATACCAAGGATAAGACCTAAAAGAGAAGCCAGCTGCTATTTATTCTCCATTTTCCCTTTGCAACTTCGTACATTTGACAGCTGACTGGCAGATGTGGGCTGCAAAGATGGAAAGGGAGCTGAACCCCCTTTGGAAGAGGATTAAAGCAAAAAAACAACAACCCAGAAGCACTCACTGAGACGGCTATTTTTCCTAAGATGTCCTCGGGAATCGTCAAGCCTTTGTCAATGACTTGCTTGTAGAACTTGTCCAGTGAAGTGTCCATCAATTCCATGCAAATCCAAACATCTCCCTAGGGAAAGGCAGAGGGAGAAGAATGGTGTTAATAATTCTCCACTCTGGAGTGCCAACTGCAAACAAGCACACACACACACACACACACACACACACACACACACCTGCTTCCAACAAAGTGTATGTGCATTGCTTTCAATGCCTCCCTATTCTAATAATAATAATAATAATAATAATAATAATAATAATTTTTATTTGTAATCTTTTCTTCTTTTCGTTTTTCCCTTTACTTCTCTATTGTCTATTTCTTTTCTTCTTTCCTCTTTCTTTTCTTGTAATCTTTTTCTCTGTCTTTTTTCCCCTATTATCTCTTTCATTGATTGTGTGGATGTCTTTGGTATGATTGTTATGTATGAAATAAATAATATGTATGTATGTACGTTATGAATGTAATGAATGTTATGAATATATTATGAATGTAATGAATGAAATGAGGTATTTGTAAAAGCGGAATGTGAAGTTGTTGTAAATATATATGTGATTGATAAATAAAGTTTATTTTAAAAATAAATAAATTAATAATAATAATAATAATAATAATAATTTTATATGCCGCCCATCTGACTAGGTTGCCCCAGCCACTCTAGGCGGCTTCCAACAAATTAAAACATTAAGCACAGTAAAACATCAAGCATTAAAAGCTTCCCTATACAGGGCTGCCGTCAGATGTGTTCTAATAGTTGTTTACTTCCTTGACATCTGACGGGAGGGCACTCCACAGGGTGGGCACAACTACAAAGAAGGCCCTCTGCCCGGTTCCCTATAGCCTCACTTCTCGCAAAACCGCCAGAAGGCCCTCGGAGCTGGATCTCAGTGTCCGGGCTGCACGATTAGGGTGGAGACACTCCTTCAGGTATACAGGGCCGAAGCTGTTTAGGGCTTTAAAGGTCAGCACCAACACTTTGAGTTTGGCTCCCAGTACATTTTGGAGCAAATGTATGAACTAATATCTCTCCCATCACACTGTGTAGCATGACATACAACCTGAATAAATACACGTACCAACATCTCATGGCAATGCAGGATCTGGAAAAACCATGAGCAGAGTTTGGGGCATTGCACCCTCCCATCCCCTTGTCTGAATTCCAGTCTCGGCCACAAGTTATCTCAGCCATTTCATTAACAATGTAAAATTAAGCTGCATAGCTATTTTATTTTCTGAAGCTGCAGCACTGCACCACAAAGCTGGCTCCCCTCTGACCACAGAAACATCAGGGCCTCAAGGCTAACTTCCTTGAGGAAGGGAACAAGTTTGCTAAGCACAGCAGTAGCCAAGAAGGGCTATTTGAAGGATTATTTGGCCCATGTGAATTCCGTCCTCCAAAACAAATTCCAATTGGTGCAATGAGGAAACAGAAGCAGGATTTCAATTTCTGCAGTGACCGTTTTCACGCCAAGCAAAACACCAATGTGAAAAAGAAATCCGGAATTCTGGCACTAAACGTCGCTTTCCTGTTGTGTGGAATTTTGTTTTGCTTTTTTAGGAGTACTGGGAAACACGAGGTGTTGGGAGAGGAAGAAGGGACCTGGCACTGGAGAAAGGAGAAAAGGAAGTTACAAACTGTCATACAGGTTGGAATCCCCATTTCATCAATAAAGTTAATACAGAAGGAAAAGGGCAGGGGAGCCAACCTTTTTAATCAACCGCTCTTTAACCATTTAACCGATTGCATGCACCAAATGGAAGTTTTAAGAGAGAACCAAAAATTACTATTATTACACTTATATTCCAACTTTTCTCCAAGGTGGCATATCTTTCCCTCTCCATTTTATGTTCACAACAATCCTGTGAGGTAGGTTTGGCAAAGAGATTGTGACTGGCCCAAGGTCACCCAGTAAGTTTCATGGCTGAGCGGTGATTTGAACCCTGGTCTCCCAGGTCCTAATCCAGAGGTGGCCAAACTTGCCCCTCCAGCTGTTTTGGGACTACAACTCCCATCATCCCTAGCTAACAGGACCAGTGGTCAGGGATGATGGGAATTGTAGTCCCAAAACAGCTGGAGGGCCAAGTTTGGCCACCACTGTCCTAGTCTAACACTCTAACCACTACAGTGGTACCTCTGGTTAAGTACTTAATTCGTTCCGGAGGTCTGCTCTTAACCTGAAACTGTTCTTAACCTGAAGCACCACTTTAACTAATGGGGGCTCCCGCTGCTGCTGCACCACCAGAGCACAATTTCTGTTCTTATCCTGAAGCAAAGTTCTTAACCTGAAGCATTATTTCTGGGTTAGCGGAGTTCTTAACCTGAAGCGTATGTAACCTGAGGTACCACTGCACACCAAACTGGCTCCCAGTATGCACTTCCTGTACTGGAAGTGGTTGAGAAGGTGGATATTTCTGCAGATACCTTCCTCTGCTTTCTTGTGGTCTAGCTAACTTGTGAGCTAAGTAACATTACTACCCAGTATTGCTCAACTAAGGTCTTGCACATATACTAAAAGAACGATCCGTGTTCAGTGGGGATATGCACAAGTGGTATAGCAGGTGCTTGGCATGCAGAAGGTGCAGGGATCAATCTCTTGAATCAGGAAGCAGGGGGTGGAGCCCAACCGTGACCCTGGACAGCCACTGTAAGTCAGAATAAGCAGCACATACCATGATCTGTTTTTTAAAGAGGTTATTTCCTTTGTACAGTGGTACCCCTAGTTACGAACCTAATTCGTTCCGGAGGTCCGTTCTTAACCTGAAACTGTTCTTTACTAGAGGCGTGCTTTCGCTAATGGGGCCTCTTGCTGCCGCTGCGCCGCCAGCACACAATTTCCATTCTCATCCTGGGGCAAAGTTGAGACTCGAGGCAACTCTTCCAGGTTAGCGGAGTTTGTAACCTGAAGCGCTTGTAACCTGAGGCGTTTGTAACTCGAGGTACCACCGTGCTGTGAAGGACTGCAGCCCAAATGAAGGACACAAGAGGAGACCTCACGAAGCCATACCTCTCGAAACAGCGCACCGTAGAATGTTACGGTGAAGTGGCAGTCTACTGTCCTCATGGAGATATCCAGGTCCATCAGCAGTCTCTTCTGCTCCTGGCTGTTCACTGTCGCTCGGATTCGCTGAAAGAAAGACTCGTTTTCACTGACCAGGTACAAAAAAATTACTTCGCTTGGGTCACTTTGCCAAGCAAACGTCAACAGCGCAGCCTCCGTTTTCCTAAGGCAGCTTCACCTCCGCAACGCCCCATACTTTAAGCAACAATGAAAAGGCAAATTGTTGTGGCCTAACGGTTAAAAGCAAGGAAGCCTCAAACCTAGGTAAATCTCACAACCTAAAAATGGATCGCGGGAGCAGTCACAGAAGCTCAAGCCAGCAGAGATGTTGACTTGGGAAACCCTGACTCCCGAGGAACTCTGGTTCCTAATGGCAAAGTAGTGCTTTAGTGGCAATGGATAGTAAGACCTATGCACACTTACCTGGGAGTAATTCCCATTGAAACTAGAGAGACTTACTTCTGAGCAGACATACATAGGCTTAGGCTGCAAGTGTCTCATAACAGGCACCCAAAATTAGAGGCCATGCTTGCACATTGCTTTTTTTTTCTTTAAGCCTCTTTTGTGCCTCTGTGAAATGGGGATAATAATGCTTACCTACCTCACAGGCGTAATTTATGTCTGGGAAGCACTGTGAGATCCTCGGATGTGAGGTGCTATAGAAGGGCAAAGGATTATTGTTACTACAGAAGTGCTTTATCTCCTCTCTATCTCTCTCTTCTCTGTTTTTCCATCATTAACAAAGCTATGATGGCAGAACATTTGGTGGAGGGAAGCTACTGAAAGAGGCTCTGGTTTAGCAATACATCCCTCACCTGCCCCAATCTGGTGGCTCCTCTGATGCACCCAGCAAGGACTCTCTCATTCAGCTTCATGTCAAGAACAGGTGTGTGTGTGTGTGTGTGTGTGTGTGTGTGTGTGTGTGTGTCACACACATACATATATAGATACAGGTATAGATACACACACACCCCTACATGCCTAAACATGTCCACCAATATTAATGTACACAGGAGGCCGCTGGTTACCTAAAAGGGTTTACACCGAAGCTCCTATGAAGCTTCAGATCAGATCAACTTGACCCTACACGGACATAAAGCTAAACCAGTATTTTGAATATTTTAACCATAATGGAAGACTGGTTGCAAACTGTAGTGGAATTCCAGGGCATTGTTTGCATTAACCATGGTAATCTGTTGCCTCTGTGCTAAGTGAACCATAGTTAAGGTAACTTCCATGCGTCTCCAGCCTCTTTGCTTGCAAGACAACAGGCATGCCTTGCTGGTGTCTCCTTATTCATGCCCTCCACAACAGCAGAACTTAGCTCAGCAAGCTAAACTATGGTTTTACTGTACAACTGGGATCCTAAAAAAAGGTTTAACGGACTGAAATGTAGTCAGCACTAACCAAGATGAAGTTATTTTTTTTGCAGTGGTCCATGTGTCAAAATCCCTGGCAGGCAGTAGTACCATGTGCTGGGGTGTAAAACAGCTTGGCACCATGGACCAGATGGGGGAAATGTAGGTTATAGCTGCTCATTCATTGGCTTAACAGTGAGCTAACCATGGTTACTACCCTCTTCAAACGGCTTTTGTAACCGTATTTGACACTGGTGCCAGTACCTGCCCCTGTCCCCAAAGTCCCATGATACTTTTTTCTTTTCTTTTTTGCAGCTTTCAGAAAGGAAACGAGAACGTCAACAATCATTTTCAGTTTGTAGGATCATCAGCTTCAGTGGGACATGCCAATGCAAGCAGAAGCAAAACTTCCGCCCCAAGAGTTTTAATCCACTGGGAATGTGAAACAGCTTTGAATAAAATGATTCCTCCCACCTCTTTCCGATTTGAAGATTTCAAAATTAAAGTCTTTCGTTAAAACTGAAACCCATTTTGAAAAATCATTATAAACAAAACATTTTAGTAATACATAATTAAACATGGCCCTCTATGAAACACACGCTTGCAAGTACTTGAAATAGTAGTCATCCACAAAGCTCATATACAGGTTTTGTTTTGCTCCAGTGAGGAGTATCTAACATGGAAATACATCGGGCTCTACTGTTTTACAACATCCTAACCGAGAATAAGGCAATTTACGTCTTCGACCAGTTCTTTGGGCCTTAATATGGTCAGAAAAGGTTGGAGCCCACCTTTGTCAGTTTCCATTGAAATAAATGGGGCAAAGTCAAGTCAACCAAGTCCAACTGTTTGGCTGCAATCCAATGCACACTAACCGGGGGGGGGGGGGTCTCAATGAACTCATTGGGACTTGCTTCTAAATAGACATGCACAGGGTTGTGCTGTGTCCATCTGGACCCAGCCCGAAGACAATACAGTGGACGCTCGGGTTGCGAACACGATCTGTGCGGGAGGTGCGTTCGCAACCCGCGGCGTCCGTAACCCGCAGCACCGCGTCTGCACACGCACGGGTTGCGATTCGGCGCTTCTGCGCGAAGCACAATTTAGTGCTTCTGCACATGCGCGAAGCCCAAAACCCGGAAGTAACCCGTTCCGGTACTTCCGGGTTCAGCACATTCGTATCCCGCAGCGAACGCAACCCGCAGCGAACGCAACCCGAGGTATGACTGTATTGGCTGATAATAAAGATCATAACCAAACCACTGTGTTAGGGAACAGGAGTAAGCATACATTAATAGATTGTTATCAGAGTGGAATTCATGCCTAAAGGCAGATTGCAAAGATTAAGAAAACCTGTCTTACTGACAAGATGCCAAAGGCCCAGTTCTGATGGCCATGTATCAGCTTAGTTAAGTGTTATGACCGTGCACCGTGGTCTCTTCATACCTCAGCTTAAGTCAAGATGAGATCATCCAAAAACACTCAAAAGATGTATACTAACAAAATGCACTTATATGCACACCTATATACCAACTCTTACATCCCTAGTTCAGTTC
>JAWWNH010000074.1:26470000-26692500 GCA_034641385.1 Darevskia mixta
TATTATTAAGTAACTAATAGTGTGCCTGAATATTAAATAAAGCCCCCAAAACTTAAAATCATAGAATTTAAAGTTGGAGGGGACTCTCAGGGTCATCTACTTCAACCCCCTGCAATGCACTTGAGAGAAAAAAATATAATTCTTCCCTGTGGAGATTGATCAAATTCTACCTTGAAGATTTCTAATAGGAGCATTTTCTGCAAAGCATAATTAAAATGCTAACATATCCTAGCTGATTTGTTCTGATCAAGAAAAGAAATACAGAAGAGCTTTATGGACAGAAAAGGACACAGCTCTATTCTTTTCAGTCTTTTTGGCTATGCAGATTTGCAATGCTATTTCTTCTCTGGATAATGTAGTTCAAGTTTAGGATCTTTATCTTTCAGAAGCAGACATCTAAGCCCAGAATAATGCTGCTTAACAAGCAGAAGAATGTGGAAGACAAACACGGGAGCTGAAGAAAGGTGTGTGCTGCTTGATGTGAAGGATAGATTGAGAAATTCTGGGAGCTTCCGCTCCTTCCCAAGACGCTTGTCACAACTTCGCTGCTGGTGGGGCTTAAAGCCCAATTCAACAGGCTCACTCCCACTATTAACCAACTCAACTTAAAACAGAACAGTCCAGCTGAAAAGTGATTATGGCTCAATTTGCACATCATGGTAAGCAGTAAAGCCATGGCTTGCCGTGAATAAGCAACGTGCTAAAGCACACTGCTCAAATTGCTCCTGCTTCATCATCTCATCCAGCCTAGAGCTGTGAAAAACAAACCATGAAACCTAGGCTTAGTGTTAACATGCAAACCTGCATTGGTAGCTTGTTTCTCTCCAAACAAATCATAAACAGAAGTCAGGCTTTGTTCCTTGCTTACCCATTAATGTTTAGATAAAACAAACCATGAGCACTGCTTTGCTCATAACACTAAGCCAAGGCCTGTGTTAGCTTCCACCTTTTTTGTATGCCTTTGGAGCTTATAAACAATTCTACAATCCTGATGGAAACTGTGGCCCTGAAGATGCTGTTATTTGTTTTACTGTATTTTAGAGCTTCCCAAGAACTGGGCAACATGCAATTTGAGCAGATAAAAAACACTATTAGCATCAACCACAGCTCTCTGAGTCAATGGAGGAGGCTTGGTAGAGTACGTCAATGACTACTGAACACAAACACCACATAAGCAGTATGTTGGCATGTTTTCTCACTTTTAATTTGCAATATTAATTAACTTTCAACTGTTACAAGCTGTAAAATAAATAAATAAAAGCATTCCAAACATACCAGACTGCTTTTAAAAATCAATGAAGTTACACTTACTTGTTCTCCAAGTTTATCCAAGTTATCCAGAAAATATTTCACAGATTCCCCCTAAAATGAAGGAATTGTACAGTTAATTGCTTTTCATATGAATACAACTATTTAATGCAAATTAGATAAAGCAGGTATATTGCACCCCATTCCTAAACACACTTGCTTGAAAGCAAATGCCACTAAGATCTGTGGGACTTGCATCAAATCAATGGCCACAATCTATCATAGGACAAAGCACATTAATTCCAGGGAATTTAAGACTCCTGGATTGGGACCAATGTACATGGGATCAGGGTGTGCAAGGTAACTGTTTAGAAATTCTGCTTACAAGGAGGTAAAGATGGGGAAATGACTCCAAGTGTGACAATAATTTCTGAACTTCTGCATAATTTGTCTGCACAAATTTGCCGCTCATCTGTTTAAAGGGGGAAGATTGATACATTGACATCCATATGAGTTACATGCACATAAGATTCTATTTCAATAAATACAACTGGCTGTAGCAAGCAGCAATCCAAATTTCAAGGAAGTGCAAAGTCACTAATAACAGAGAACGTTGGAATATAACTCCTGCCACATTCACCATAAACTAGTACATATTTTTAAGAAAGTGTTTTGAAAAACGCACATGTCAGATTACCTTTCCTTTTTTTAAAAAAATAATCTTTATTATTTCAATCATAATAATACAACATCAGACATACAACATATAACATTCCAACATACATACATCCAACATACTCCATATATCATTTCTCATATTCCTATCACATGCATTCCCCCCCCCCAAACATTCTCCCTATCACACTCCATTCTAACCCCCCCTTCCATATCCTTCCCATTCATGCCCCTTCCCCCCCTTTCCATGCATACATAAAGTTAATATTGCTGGCACAAGCCAGAGATGGCTCATAATCAGGGGAGGAAAAACCCTATCATTTGGCCCAGTATCCTTCAAACAAGATATCCCTTAAGTACAAGTAGTGAAATGCTTTGTTATGTATGGCAGGTTCCAGAAAGATTACAACTGGCCTATAGTACTGGGGCTAGCACAGTGTGATTCCTAGAAAACACAACTGCTATTAGAATAAGCCAACATGTCCTGCAACAAAATGCTGCAGTGTACCCCACTTCTCTTAAAATATGTGCTCTTATTCACCATTTGATGCAGCCATTCTCTCCAAGCATAGCATTGCACTCTGTATCCTCCACACCCCAGTATTTGCAGTTCTCATTGGATGTTTGCCTTTTTTGTTCCCTTGTTTTCTTTTTTCAAAGTTTACTTTTTTCCTGCAAATCTCGGAAAACGCCCAAGCATGCTCTTTTTAAATCTAAAAACATTTATTCCATAATTCCCCCAAAGGAGAACCCAGAGTAGTTTAAAGCAACAGAACAAATATGCCCAGATCATTTATTAAAACACCATCACAATAAAGCAGAACACAAGAATACTACTCCAGAAAGCACCAGCCCATAAGACTGAACTCAAGATAAAGATAAAAAGAAAAGCATCAACATACCACTCTTGCTTCTCACTGCCCCCTTTATGGTTACAATCCTGCTAGTACTCACAAAATGCACACAGTGTATCTTCAGGCTTCAGATTTTAATTTGATCAAATCAGGTTTTCATAATAAGAAACAAATCTGCATTTAGTGCAACTGCAGGGCTGATGCATGTAATAATCACTGTGAACAGTGACAAATTCTGGAAGGATAACTGTGTCATTCTCCTGACGTAAAAAAAGAATCTTGAGGAACTGTAAGCATGAAGATTTACTGTGGTGTAAACATGTACTCTATTAGATGTATAAATGTTTATCCTCAATTGGAAGGTTTTCAAAAATCCTCTTTCCCTCTTTTAGCCACTCCCTTTTCTCTGTTCCCTTTCTCAGTCGTCCCTCTCACTTTCCCTCCTTTTCCATCTTATGTGTACAGTAATCATTGCCATCCATCACTGCCAATGTGAATGGGCTCTTGCATATACCTCGCATTTCATGACCAGTTGGCCTCACTAATGAATTTTATCTTTCCTATACCTGTATGTATATAAAACCAGTCTCCTGGCTCAGGATCACATTTCTTGCACCTAATGAAGTGGGATTTAGCTTGAGAAATCGTGTGTCACAATCCTGCTAATGTAAATGTCAGGGTGGATTTGATTTAAATCAAATTGATTTAAATCACGATTTAAATCACGATTTAAATCACTAGTCAGTAAGGCTTGATTTAAATCACTAGTCAGTAAGACTTGATTTAAATATTTTTTTTACAGAAAGACTCATTCTTGCTGGTATAATCTTAATATTTACAACCATATGAAGGTTTCATTTTTGGAATAATAACTTTTCAGAGTAGTTTTTACAGTTATATCAAAAATTACTGATTTGGTTATACTACTAGAAATACATAGATAATTATGAAATTATGGTGAGGTTTAATAAGTTAACTGTTTATATTTGGACAACTTTTCTGCTGTACTTTATTGGAAGGAGAAAAATAATCATTTCCTTAATAACCATTTAAACAATTTATTTAACTAAGACAATAACATGATAGCATATGTATCCATGTTTCTTAACTGATGTAGTTAAACATTAAAAAAAAAACAACTTAGACTGAGTTTTAGCACACTTGATAAACTTAAAACAAATCCTTATTTCCTGATGAATAGCCTTTGGACTACAATGTAACTTAAACAGAAGACTATATTTAGAAAGATTTTTCCTCCAAAAGCATTTTATTTTAAAAATCCGATTTAAATCAAAAAAATCCGATTTAAATCAAAAAAATCCGATTTAAATAAAAAAAATCCGATTTTTTTGATTTTTTAAAAAAAATCATTGATTTTTATCCACCCTGGTAAATGTCCCACCAGACTTGTGTTGCACGAAGCATTCCTGTTTGCCAATGTGAAAAGTATGCAATGGTTACTCAATCTAAAATAACAGGAGTCCAGTGAAATATCAAAATAGGAAGAGTGCAATTTTGCAAGTATAGAAGAGGAACGGCCAACATTTATTTCGGGAGGTGGGTACTAATCTTGATACTGATTTGAAGTGACAGAAAAACAAAGCAGCCCTTTGCAGAAAGCACCACAGGCCTGTGCAACTTGAAGTAATGCAGATGCTAAGAACTACCAACCAATGACAACTCCCTGAAACCTTGAGTGATAGTATATCTATTGCTCAAAATTAGCAAACCAGATAAACCTAAATGGTCCATTGTCTCAGAAGTTGAGACAGCTAGAGTAGAGATGGCTGGCTATGTTAAGGACAAATTATGCTGCCAATATTCCAGGCCATCTCCTTACTATCAGAGTGTTTAATAGAATCTTGTAGGAAACTAAGTTCCAGCCAAGAACATGTTTTCACCTTGCATAAACTACTTACAGGGTAGATATGGGACAAACCTGAGGCTCACATGCATCTTTCACCCAGAGAATATGTAGAATAAATATTGGCTTCCAAACTGCTGGGGAAAGTCAAGCAGAGGTATGAGGTTGAAGTGTCATCACTGCACTGATGACACTCAGCTTTACTTCTACGTTGTTCCGCACAGCATTGTGTAATTGCAATTGCGTCATATAACACTTAGCGGTGGGGAGGGGGAAGAAATCATAAATACAACTAGTATGGTGCAGCAAGGCAGCACTCAGCACATCTCCTGGAAACTTTTCAGTGTCAATTCACAACTTGCATGAACTTCGTCGCCCTTCACCGTGTTACTTTAATCAGGGTATATGCTGTACTCTCACACCCTGTTTTATTAGGCTTTAAATCTATATTAATGTGTACTGGCCACCTTACCAGGATACCTGATGTATGTGTACTGGCCACCTTACCAGGATACCTGATGTATCCAGTGGAAGCAAACTGTTGCCACAATAAAACAATTAGGATTATAGATGTTACAGTACTCATTCAGAATCATTTATTAGGAAATAGTGTGCTTGCTTGCATTTCACTTTCTCAAATCTGTGCTTATTCTAAGACAGCGATGGCTAACCTTGACACCCCAGATGTTTTGGAACTACAACTCCCATCATCCCTAGCTAACAGGATCAGTGGTCAGGGATGATGGGAGTTGTAGTCCCAAAACATCTGGAGTGTCAAGGTTAGCCATCACTGTAGGGGTTCACTGTGCAGTGAATTCATTCCCAGATTCCCAGTAGTGATGTATGGAAGTGAGAGCTGGACCATAAAGAAGGCTGATCACCAAAGAATTGATGCTTTTGAATTATGGTGCTAGAGGAGACTCTTGAGAGTCCCATGGACGGCAAGAAGATCAAACCTATCCATTCTGAAGGAAATCAGCCCTGAGTGCTCATTAGAAGGACAGATCCTGAAGTTGAGGCTCCAGTACTTTGGCCACCTCATGAGAAGAGAAGACTCCCTAGAAAAGACCCTGATGTTGGGAAGGATTGAGGGCACAAGGAGAAGGGGACGGCAGAGGATGAGATGGTTGGACAGTGTTCTCGAAGCTACTAACATGAGTCTGACCAAACTGCGGGAGGCAGTGGAAGACAGGAGTGCCTGGCGTGCTCTGGTCCATGGGGTCACGAAGAGTCAGACACAACTAAACGACTAAACAACAACTGATCCACTGTCCAGAAATTTCCATGACATATATTGTGGCATTCAGCATCAGAGTAAGTTTGCAATTCACCATTCATGTCTACGCCTATCTATTCCTTCATTTTACAGAGGTTAACCCTCTTCGGTTGTTATACTGAACACACTTACCTGGTAGCAAATCCCACTGAACTCAGTGGAACTTACTTTTTAGTAGATATGCACAAGGCTATGTTTTTAACCATTCCTAGACTATGCTTTTAACGATTCCTAAATTATAGATTGCACTAAATTTCATCTGCACCTTTAAAGAGGAAGAGATCAATCACTCGGTAATTTGCTTGAGGTCAAAAAGAACTCTGTGGTGAAAGAGGAAACTGCACTGAGGTTTCTTATAACCAAGGATAGCATTAAATGATTAATTTTTCAACCACATAGCAAACCATGTTCTACCAGCACAAAATACAGAACAATTTAGACAAACTTGCAAGCCTATACAGTAGTATTGTCTGACAAGCTTTTTCTAACTAAGGGAAAACTTTTACAACATTCACCAGATACGTAATGTTATTGTTTGTAGGCTGAGACAAGCTAGTTCTGAAGGTTGTATTTTATGTACTTTGGGATGCCAAATGTGAATTTTGCTTTCCCATAAGCAAATGAATAAATAGTGTTTGACCTGAAATTTAAGATGCCAGCCATATGTTCTAGATGCCTATAAAATCCAGACTACTTGCCCAAACTGTATGAAACCTAAGTGTTGAATGCCCTACTCATATGAAATCTCAAACATTTCTGTTGAGAAGTCGCCAAGATACAGCAAAGATCTTTCATTGTTCTGTTTCCGCCACCCCCATTTATAACTTCCACTTCACAATGTATCTGTTTCCCCCCTTTCTTTCACCTTGAGATGCATCAAAATTTCAGGAGAATACCAAAGGACTTGCTCTTCCAGGTTTTTGTGCAAATTTACTGTGTATTTTATATACTCTGTGTATTTTATATACTCTGACCAGACATGTATTACACTAGTCCAGAAAGATCTGCACCGGTTGTGAATTTGCTTTTGAGCCCAATTTAATGTGTTAATAATGCCCATAATGCCAAAAATATATGGAGAGGCTACTCTCAAACTGGGCACAGAGCACCAGAATACTGTATCCCATTTTAAACCATCACAGAACATGTCAAGATGGAAAGTATAAAAATATAAGAAAATCACAAGCAATTTCAATTTGCATGTCATCCGTTTCCCTGTACAGTGGTACCTCGGGTTAAGTACACTTCAGGTTAAGAACGGACCTCCGGAACGAATTAAGTACTTAACCCGAGGTACCACTGTACAGTCAGAAGCTATCAGTAGCCAAGTGTTAACTCTCTAAATCAAACAGACTTGTGACCACTGATATTTGAGCTTGGATGTTTCCACAGGGTTACAAACAGAGATCCCCCAACCCTACCCTGTAACTGAACATTGTATGGATTTCTGTACACTAAGATGGCAAAGAAGCTTAACAACATCACTGGTGTACAAAGTTTAAAAAGGCCCTCTGTCATTTTGCTGGCCTTCAGCCAGTGTCTGTGAATGCTCATGGAACATCTGCTCTCTTGTTGAATTCATGAGCATTATCCAGGGCCAAACTCAGTTACAAAGCCTGGTCTTTTTTCCAACTGAAAGATCTGAGTAATCTACAGATGCTCACTGTTAAATACACTGATTCATAAACAGCAAGTATTCCATTTTCAGAGGGGCTGTATTTAGATAGCATGTGGTTCTCCCCGTAGTCTTGTGATCAACTGAAGAAAGTTTAAGCAAACATTTTAGTACAGTTAGACAAGTGATGGTTTATGATGAACTGTGAGAAAGGAAACACTTAACCTAGAACTTGATGACACATCCAAAGCAAAATCAGTATTTTCTCCTTAAATGTTGTATTCATTTACAGAAGCCTAGCCTATTTCCATCTGAGTCAGACATCTGGCAAATTAGTCACAGAATCCAGTTTCAGTTTACAAACAGGCAAAAGCAGTAACTATCTGTGCACTATAAACCAATGTGCCCTTCTGCAGGCAAGGCAGTCAGAATTATTCACAAATGGGAGAGCTGAATGTCCAAAAAGGCTTCTAAGAAAAGGTCCCTTGCAACTTAACTGCACAATTAAGTTGCCCAATGCAACGTGTTACTTGTCACACCCGACCTTGGTCTCCTAGTACCACCAGTTCTCCAAGTCAAGCTGTTCCATATCTTCCTCCCATCCTCTTCAAATGCAAAAAGAGTATTTAAGATGCCTACCTGAGAGACATGAGCAATTGGCTCTGGAACCCCATTGTTCAGCAAGTCAGAAGAGTTTTTGGATTTGATATCCTGCTTTATCACTAGCCAAAGGAGTCTCAAAGCGGCTAACATTCTCCTTTCCCTTCCTCCCCCACAACAAACACTCTGTGAGGTGAGTGGGGCTGAGAGACTTCGAAGAAGTGTGACTAGTCCAAGGTCACCCAGCAGCTGCATGTGGAGGAGCGGAGATGCGAACCCGGTTCCCCAGATTACGAGTCTACCGCTCTTAACCACTACACCACACTGGCTCTCTCACCCCCTCAAAAGACGGGAAAGAGAGTGCAAAAAAGCTGAGCTGCCCTCCAGTTATGTTCTTCCCACCACCAGAGATACAGACCAGCTTATCCGTGCCCCCTGCTTGTTAGTAAACCAGAACAACTATAGTACGCTAGGATTGGTGCAGTTTTAGAGCCACATTTTTCTAGTTTATTTTGCATTCTGTTCTACTTTGTCCTTCACCCTGAATGTGGAGGAAGAGGAAGAAGAGCTGGAGTGAGAGGAGCTGCCCCCCCAAGAAGAAACCGGGGGAAACTCAGATGTGGACACCAGCTTCCTGCCTGACGGTGACAGTGAGGAGGAAGAATACCGCCTGCGAGAAGAACTTTGCCAGGAGTGGGAAGCCAAACAGGAGAAAACCAAGAGTGAAAAAACTGAAATCACCTTCAGCTACTGGGATGGTTTTGGGCACCACTGGACTGTCAAGATCAGGTGGTGTGGAGCAACGTATGTACACCAAGGAGGATGTGAATCATCCCTCATGTGAGTGGATGATCCCAGGCCAGCTTGTTTTGCCCCTCAGTACTTCACCCCCTACTTGTCCAGTGCCCTGTATGTACGGAGAACAAGCGTCTAAATCAGACCTCCTTCATCTTTGTCCTAGTGATCTAAAAGACAGAAGCTCCGAGTCTACTTACTTAGTCTTTCCAGAATATACATATATTTAGGCATCAGACAAAAACATTCCTCTTCTCCCAGGTCTTTCGCTAATTAAACAATTGATGGCCTTTTAAACCCCCCCCCCGGGGGGGGTCGGCGCTATTGTTTTTATTTGTTACTATGTATTATTGTGTTTTTATGTTGTAAACTGCCCTGTGATCCTCAGAAGGGCAGTATATAAAGTTCTTAAATAATAACAAACAAACAATACAGTCATACATAGCACTAGATTTAGCACCTTGATGAACAATGCATTTTCTGTATTTAATAGTGCCCCAAAGAGCTAGGCTTCGTGGATCTGACAGCAGGCTAAATGTTAAACATCCCATCCACTGAACTAACTGCTCTTCAAAATTAGAATATATTATTTGTGATCTATCAATTATTCAAAGGATCTGAAAGCTTCCTCAAACTTTCAGTGTTTTGTGCCAATTATTATTTTGATACAATTAAAAATGGTCTTCCTTTGGATTTAAGTTGCTACACACATAGTTAACCAGTAGCCAACATATCAAAATACTTGGTTTAGCTTTTTAAACTCTTAATGTATAATATATAAGGTGATAGCAGATTTAGCCTTCAGATAAGATATCGTTTTACTCACACAGCCTGGGGTGCTGCACCCCTCCAGGAAGAACGTCAGTAAGTCATTAACAATGATCATACTACTTCTGCCTAGGCTACTCCAATTCCTCTTTTTAGCATTTCCTGTACACTGCACATATTTTTTATTTTTTTAAAAAACACCCTATACCAGAATCAAATCTTTAAAAACAGACACTGGAACAAGGTTCTATGACTCTTTGCTAGTTACTCTGTGCTATCCAATGAGGGATTAAAGCTTGCGAGTAAAAGTGGAAAAGGGTATGACTATGAATTTCATTATGTGATCTGGCACTGGGGTTGGGCATTTGGCTAGTCAACAAAGATTTAGCTGGCTGACTGGTCAAACACTTGTCAGTGTTTTTTGAAGCACTGTTAAAACAAAGCAATACTTTAATCCAGTCTTCCCCAACTTAGTGCCCTCCAGATATTTTGGACCATACCTCCCATCTTCCTGAGAAATTGGCCAGAAGAATACCATGGTCAATGGTATTGAAAGCCCCAGAAGAACCAACAGGGTCACATCCTCTCTGCCCCGCCCAATCTATTCCCTAATGTAAGCCATTCACATGAGACACAGAGACTGGTCTTACCCAAACTAAGGTATGAAGACAGATTGAAACAGATCCAAATAATCAGCATCAGCATGTCAAGTTGGGAAGCCATCGTATGTTCTAATACCGTGACGAATAATGAAATATTAACAATTGGAGGCTAGTTCAAGGTTTGTGGATTCAATAAGGATTTACTGTATTTAATGAATTTAACTACCACCTCCAGAACGATAGGAACCACACCATTTTTTCTGTGAAATGTTCACTACCTTTATCTCCAGCCTAGTTCTATTGCTGATTTCAATAGCCACAATTGTCAAGGATCCAGAGTATACATGTTGGGATTCAATTATCTAAGAAGCTTATCCACATCCTCCAACTGCACAAATCATGAAATTCCAAGGTCCTCCTGACAAGGAAGCCTAAGCATGGACATTTAAAGTCCCCAACCCCATCGCCTTGGAGTCTTCAATAACACACTCAAGACCACCTGTATCAGTTCAAATAGGGTGATGTGGGCAGAAGAACAATAGGTACAGAACTGGCCAACTGCTGAATAGGGCATCTGATCAGGCAGATGCTGTCCAGAGACCAAAGCCATACATTCCACCCCTCAGGTTATGCTTGGTGCTACATCCAATATCTTGGGCATCTGGGAGAGGTTCACACCTCCCTCAATATCCAGCCATGTCTCAGTAACACAGCCAGACAGCTCACTGATCACAAATCTACACTTAGTGTTTTCCTCCACAGCTTACCAAAACATTCACAATGAAAATGCACAATACTAAAAGCCTTTGTAGTATGTGCTAATGACTAAGTAAAATTCAGCACCCTCCTGATGCCCACCAATTTCTAGCTCTCACCCCCCCCCCAATTGCTAGGGTCAAAATGCTATAGACAAAGGTGAAACCATGACTGCCAAACCACCACTTTCAGGGTCTACAACCCTATAGCCCTTGGTTTCATGGGCCACATATGCCCCTCCTCCCTCACCTGTCTATTTCCATACTGCCAATAATTCATAGCCCCTAGTTTAGTTTTGCCTCTGACAGCTTTCTTCTTGGTTCCTCAAGTTCTGTGCCTTCACCACTGTTTCTTCATGCCCTCCTTGTCAGTCCACAGCCTGCTTTGTCCCCCTTCCTTCAGCCACCTTGTCTTTTGACTCATCTTCCTTCCTGCTCCACCCCCCACAACCTTTACTGATCTTCAGGGTTTTCTTCGGATTCTCCTTTGGCTGCAGTTTCTTGTTTCCTTCATCCTTCTCCTGAAGCCTCATTCTCCAGTTAGCCTTCCAGTCCATTTCCAGTGCTGATTTCAACATCTATATAAAATTCTGGAGAAAACTAAAAGGAAAAGTAGGCAAATAAATAAAGCATTTGAGTAGTATAAGCTACTCATATGAAAGGCCTGCTGCAGTTAGCAAACTGTTTTTCATGTCTTTCCACCACTAGATGCGTTCTCTCTAAAAACCTGACAACATTTGTCTCTGTATGGCCTGCATTTCCTGCTTGGGCTGGAAAACACAGTGAAGCAACTTCTTCATGTCCTAATTTAAATCTACTTCTATGAGATCAGAGGAGTACTGCAAAAGTTTAAATGCAGAAATATTCCAACAGGCGAAATGCTGCCTTTTAATAAGGGTGAAAGCTAACTCCTAGTGACGAACAGCGGATCAAGTATTGAACTTGGATGGGGAAAATCAGTGTTCAGCCACCTAGGTTCACAGGGGAACACAGAGAATGGAAGCTGAACCCTTCTTGCATGTCCATTGCTAATCTCTTTGCAAGTCATCCTTCATGAGTTCTTTTCTTATCTCCAGGTTCAGCCTCCTTACAGGAGAAAAGGAATTCTGGAAATCGAACACCCCAAGTTTTGTACCACACTAGGTCAGAAGCGGGTTTAAACAAACGGGTCTGGCGTCATCACATAAAACTTGAGCATTGAAGACATACAAAAACAAAACATTCATTGAAATATAGCTACACAAGCCATGAGCATTTCTGAGGTTGGCTCTCTTGTTGTTTCTACACTGGTTCCCAACTGATTAGATCAACACTATACATAGCTATTCAAAGACAGGCTGGTAAGCTCTCATGCCAGTTGTTTACATGCACAACCCTTTCCCCCTCTCCAGCTTCATCTTTTCTAGTGCTAAAAGCAATTCAGCCCTTACTTTTATGGTATTTTCCTTAGTGCCATTGAGATAGTGACATAGCTACACACAACCTACCGTATATACTCGAGTATAAGCCGACCCGAATATAAGCCGAGGCACCTAATTTAACCACAAAAACCTGGGAAAACTTATTGACTCGAGTATAAGCCGAGGGTGGGAAATGCAGAGGCAGAGGCTGGTGGAGGCAGCGGTGGAGGAGGAGGAAGGAGCAGCCCGAAATGAGATTAGACAAATTAATATAAATATAATATAAAGATAAATAATATTACAGTACTTATGGGTAATGCTTAATAAGTTTTAAAAGACAGAAGCAGTGTTTGACATCAGTGGTTTTCAACTGATGGCTGGCACTCATCAGCCAAACAGGTGTGCCTTAAACTTGGTTGCCAGAATGATGACAATGGCTGCTAGGACAGTGTGACACAAGTAAACGTTTTTTGTTTTGTTTTTTTACAGTATTTATTTTTTATACACAAATAAATGTTAAGTATGAATGAGTAGGAGAATTCTACTCATTTTTGCTACACATCCTACCGGTAAGTATGACTTCCGCCCTGAATGAAGGCTGCTTGAATACCACTAATGTCTTGATGCAGATTTTGGATACCATGAATCTGGCAGGTGTCAGCTGAGCAAGGAAGCTCTGTCACTTTACATGGGAGACATTACTTTTGCTGTGCACACATTCAAGACTCAGTGTGCATGAGTACAATCCAAGATAATACTTCTGCATTTCAGGACAGAGATGCCATCTCTACATTTTTTTTAAATTAACAAAATGTATATGCCACCTGATTTAAATGTCAGATGGGCAGCATACATATACTGCATCAAATTGTTGTTGTAGTAGCAAAAGCATCTAAGCAGTTAAAATTATCAATTAAAACTACTAAGAACTGGGATCTCAATGTGCTGGGATCTCAATGCTTAAATTCATCAGGTGCAGCCCTTCAAATCAAAACATATTTATGCCAGGGAAAGCTGCATGCCTGTTGAATATCTTCTTCACAGGTGGCTGTGGATGCTCCAGATTCTGGTCATTCTAGGTGGCCATTCTAACCCAACCTGGAACTTTCAGCCTTTGAGCTAAAAAGCCAGGCATTTGCCCATATATTAAAAACACAGATAAATAATTGTATTTATATATTGTATAAGCTAATTGCAATTTCATTGGGATTCTTTGTGGGCAAAAGGTTGCAGCCTGCCCTGCAAGTGCTTGTTAGGATCAGATGTGCAGTGGGAAATGAAAAGGAAGCTTGGAAGAGGAGGGGGAGGAGAGGATGGAATGTGTTGCAATGTGCAGGAGGGGAGAGCAAGGAATCGCCCCGCTCAAACAGCAGGCGATGCAGCCCTCCTTGCCTGGAGAAGTTGGGAGGGGGGAGGAGGAGTTGGGAGGGGGCAGCCAGGGAAAAAGCCCAAGAGGAGAAAGTTGCGGAGGGGGAGATAAAGCACAGCTTCCCTCCCATCCATCCATCCCCGTTCCTGGGAAAAGGTGCCCTCCTCCCCTGGAGGTGTTGGGAGGGGGGAGGAGGAGTTGGGAGGGGGCAGCCAGGGAAAAAGCCCAAGAGGAGAAAGTTTTGGAGGGGGAGATAAAGCACAGCTTCCCTCCCATCCATCCATCCCGGTTCCTGGGAAAAGGTGGCTGATCCCCACTAGAAGGAAGAGGGGAGAGCAAGGAATCTCTGGGGGGGGGGAGGGAGGGACTTCTCTGAGAGACGCCGAGCCCTTTCTCTGGGGTGGGGGGGAGGAGACAGAGGGACTTTTCTGAGAGACGCTGAGCCCTTTCTCTGGGTGGGGGGGGGAGGAGACGGAGGGACTTTTCTGAGAGACGCTGAGCCCTTTCTCGCCGCTCGTCCCTTCCGCTGCTTGCTAGAGCAAGCATAGGAGCCCCGTTTGGGAGAGGCGCGGTGCAGCACCTCTCCCAAACACGGCTCCTGTGCCTGCCCTTGCGAAAAGCCTTTTCTTGCTGCTTCTCCTCCCCACCGCCTCGCCTCCAGCTGCAAAAGGCACAGGTCTGGGGGAGTCCTGTGCCTTCCCCCTCTGTCCCCTTCCGTGGGCGGCTCCTTTAAAGCAAACAAAGCGACAGCCTCTCGGGAGCTGAGCCGGGCTGCCGCTTTGCTTGTTTTAAATGAGAAGCCCACGGAAAGGCAGGCAGGCAGGCAGGCAGGCAGGCAGGCAAGGCAGGCAAGGCAGGCGCGCGAGCCCAGCTCAGCTCAGCCCCTAGGCTGTCGCTCCTCCGGTGGGGAGGAGAAGTGGCAAGAAAAGGCTTCTAGCCGCTTCTCCCTCCCCCCACCTCGCCTCGCCGACAGCTGCGAAAGACACAGGTCCGGGGGATCGGAGAGTCGCAGTGCAGCGCTTCTCTGATTCCCCGTCCTGTGCCTTTCTCCTCTGTCGGCTGAAGCGGCAAAAAGCATTTTCTTGCCACTTCTCCGCCCCACCGCCTCGCCTCACTCGAGTATAAGCCGAGGGCAGTTTTTTAAGCCCAAAAAATGGGCTGAAAAACTCGGCTTATACTCGAGTATATACGGTAACCCAGTATGATTCTTTAAGCAAGGTGGTAACACTTTAACATTAGATGCACAGCACCAGTAATTCAGCCTTCATTGCAGAGTATTCATTCCATGTTTTTTGTTCTCCATATCTTTTACCATTAAAGGACTATAAATTCTTTAATGCTCTGATAGCAAGGCTAACACAACATACAGTAACTCTGGGCTAGAAGTTGAACGTATTTATCACTACAGCAGGGGCTGTTTCCCAATCAAGTGTTCACCTAGGGATAGGCAAGTGACAAATCACAGGTCTGCAATTGCTTACGTGGATAATGAACATTTCTCTCCGCTGCTTTTCATGCTAAAAAGAGAAACAAAACTGTAGAGATTCTAACCAAGCACGCCTTTTCCTGTCATTGACAATCTGATCAAAGGCTTGCAAGCATTGTCACAGACGTAAACAGGATTCAGAAGAAAGACACTGTTCTAATTCTTCCTGGAATAGTCTTGCACTAGTTTTAATGACAATTCTCTTTCAAAGTTGTTAGCAGACCAAGGGGCCATTTCTACATCCAATTTCAGTTAAATGACAGAAGTGAGCATCCAAAGCTCTGAATACTGTATGAACATGTTAAGAGAATATTCAAATTATTTAGAGAAATGCTAAATCTACAAAGAAGCCACAACATTATTAAAACGCAAACTGTGCCTCACTGGATTTAAACAAATATATTCCAGTGTAAAACTATGCAGAAGCAAATTAATTCAATTTAGATTTATCCAAATTGTTCTAATTCCAAATTCCAAATTAAAATGCAACTTGATTATATAGTTGTATTTCCAGTTAGACACTATTTGCAAGGTTTTTCTATTCCACTAAATATTCATTTAGCTAATAATCTTGTACAGAAATAGTTGATTTTGTTTAAGAAATAAGATGCTACCACTCCAAGACATCTTTCCCTTCCTCTTACATGCTAGCCCTTCAAAAACTTCTAAAGTGAAGACCAGCATCAGATTAAAAACAGTCACCTGATTATGCCTTTGCCATCACAAAAAGCTATTAATTCATACCTGTATCACTTGCCCCATGAATCTATAAAATTTAATCTCAAATACACTAGTACCTACCACCAGACAATACATTCGTTCCAGTCACACAATACTATTTTTGTTTCAAATATTTGATAGGTGCTTCAAGCTAAAATATCAAATGATGATTTATTGAACATTTCATAGTACAATCTGTCTGCCTCCAGTTCAATAGAGCATAACGCTTGCGTGTGTATCTGAGAGCTGCATATGGCCAGGAAGGTGGCTAGGGGGAACAATTTAAGCTGATTCACTTTTGCTGAGCCCTGAGAGGAACAGGGGATTTGTGAAGGCACTATTAACAGTGGACTACATTGCAGGGATACTGTAGGCTAGTCTGCCTCTTTGCACAGCTGTCCATTCTGCAATAGGAGTAAAACATTGAACTACACTGTAGGGTTGCTGTAAACTACTCTCAGTCCAATCTACAAAGTGAGCATAAAAATGGATAACAATGTAGGGCTGTTGCAAGCTACCCTACCACACCCCTAACCTGCAGGGGAGGTCTAATACCTCTACGCAACATTGCTCAGTTGTTGTAAACCAGAGGTGGGGAACATTTTCAACCCTGAGGACCGGTTCCAGAACTTGTCCACCCCTGAATGCCATTTTTGTTTTTCTTTGTTATTATGTTATGCATCTTTGCGTTTTTATATTGTAAACTGCCCTGTGATCCTTGGATGAAAGGCAGCATAGAAATTTAATAAATAATGATGATGACAATTTTGACAAGTGGGTGGGGTACCTACTTTTCAATTGCCTGACATCAGGCAATTCAAATTTCAAGCCAGAAGCAGGCACAGGCTTATCTCCAGTCTTAATGATGTATGATCAGACTCTGCCTTGATGGTTAAAAGGCAGCAGTTAAGAGCACACTTATCACTGGTCTTAGTTCTGTCCCTGTCCAGAAACATCTGTAGCTGGTGAACCACATCAAGCTGGTAAAAGGCAGTCAAGGCCACAAAGGACACTTGGGCCTCTAGTGGCAAAGATATATCTAGGAGTGCCCACATCTGTTCCTTCAGAGGGAGTGCAACCCCATCCAGAATGGGTAATTTGCCTATCTTCCAGGTATGGAGCCACCCACCTAAGGAATGTCCATCTGTGGGTGCTTCTGGAGGCAGAATTATGCCTGTACAGTGGAACCTCGGTTGTCAAATGTAATCCATTCCAGAAGCCCGTTTGACTTCTGAAACGTTCAACAACCAAGGCGCAATTGCCAGTCAGCAAAATCCATTGAAAAAATGCAGAAACATGCCTTGGAAGCCGTTCGTCTTCCTAGGCATGTTGGAAAATGGAAGCATTCACTTCCTGGTTGCTGGTGTTCGAAAGCCGAAACATTCGACTTCCGAAACATTCGACAACCGAGGTTCCACTGTACACTGATTTGCAATTAAGCAGCCTCTAATAAAAATATTAATCTGTTCTTTATTGTTGTTGTTTATATTGTGCTTATTTTAATTGTTCCTGGCCATGGGGTTGTTTTGTAAAACTATGTTAAATAATATAAATAAAATTTATGAAAGGGGGCTGTTTTCACAGATTTCAAAATGAACCAGAAAGTCTTATCATTCCTGATAATTTCTATCAGATTCTGTTTATGAAGTGACTGCCATATACAAAGGTTGGGTGCTTGGGGGGGGGGGTTAGCGGCTTCTGAGCACCACCAGTTCTTTTTATGTGAAATGGAAATTTAGTGGTACCCACGTCAGTTTCTTAGATGTCCAAATGTGTCCCAAGGGCTTAAAGAGGTTGTGAAACCCTGTATTAATGGCCAGATCACTGTATCAAAGCCAGTAAACTTCAATCTTTCTAGACAGTAAGTCGCAAGTTCTGATCACCTGACTCTGAGGTAAATATTTTCCCTACTCCTTATTGGAAAAAAATAAGAGAGTGATATCATCAGGTAAGTTCTCCTAGAGAGGAGCTACATCTACAGTAGTACCTCCGGTTATGAACTTAATTCGTTCCGGAGGTCCATTCTTAAGCCAAAACCGTTCTTAATATGAGGCGTGCTTTCGCTAATGGCGCCTCCCGCTGCTGCCGCATCACCGGCACACAACTTCCGCTCGCATCCCGGGGCAAAGTTTGCAACTGGGAGCATCTACTTCCGGATTAACAGAGTTCGTAACCCGAAGCATTCGTAAGGAGGACGGTACGTAACACGAGGTTCCACGGTAATGTCAATTCATTCTAAAGCACAGGTGCCATGTGGGAACTGCTCTGCATGACATGAAGTAATTTCACATGAGACTCAAATGATTTCAGTCAGAAATATCATATTTTTCCACACTGTAGCAGAAATCACCCAAATCTTGCAAGGTACTTTATTTAGTACTCAAACGTGTTAAGCAGTGAATAAAAGGCTAGCACACAGACCCTACTAAGTACAACAAATGGAAAACAGTAAAATTGAAAACAAGCAGACCGTCCACTACAAACAACAGTCACTACCTAAACAGTACTATGCATGTTTGTTTCAGGCCAAAATGTCCTCATGGCAGATCTTTTATTTAATGCATAGATTGTTTAATTTATGGTTTACATTTATTCAGTGGATTTCTATTATCTACTTTGAGAGTCATCTGAAACCTTTAGTCGACTCTAAATATATATTTGTATAACCTATTTAATGTTATGACATGTTTACACAATAGTCCCTTATAACTTGAAGAAACATGATCTATGATTCATATCTCAAAATGGTTCACATTGCCTTGTGAATTAGACAACTACAAAAACATATTAGCATTGTATAGCAAGCCTGGAAGTTAATTCAATAGAGCATTACTTTGATCTATGCATACTATGTGATTATATTGAGAGGGGTAGCAATGTCACACACAAAAAAGTTTTGTAGCATTTTAAAGACTAGCTGGTTTACTGAGGCACACATTTTCATGGGCTGGAGCCCAATTCAATCAGTTTTATCGAATGAAACAGTTTCTAGGCTAGGAGTATATTCCACAGTATGTGAGATCTCAAATATAACAATAGTGTCCCCTTTAGAACCAAGATTTACTGTTGCAAAATGAATAGCTTATGCTAATAGGGAAGCGATGGGTGGGCATTTAAGTTCAGTGTGCAATGCAAACCTTGCTTGTAGTAGGGATCTTCTCAGTTCAGGAGCCTTCCAAATAGAGCCCAACCCAGCAAGGCGCCAAATTTAAAATGAATCTGAAGCACACTTTTATCTCCTCCACATCTGAGGTCATATGATATTGAGAGTAGAGAACATAGGCACAGCTGTGAGAAAATGACCTTGCAAGTCAAATTAGGACCCCAGCCAGCCTGAATCTGCATTGTGGGCAGAGGTTCCCCAAGCATGCATTACAAGTACCTAGCAGAGACATTCAGTTTGCAGTCTTCATCTTGGAACACAGTTTAGAAGCTGACCATATGGCACCCAGCTTAATTATTTTACTTTTTTGCTCTTTATTCTTCCTCATCCTCCCCCACACCCTTCTGTTTTAACATCTTGCCTGGTGAAGAGTTCTGGAGAAGCTGACAGCTTGCCAATATTTTGTAACATTTTGGTTGGCCCTAAGAAAGGTATTGCCTAACTTTTTGGATTTTGGAGGGGGTTTTCTCAGCTGCCTTTACTCTTAACATGCCTTTTATTACCAATTATCTTTGAAAAAGGTCAGCCTTACATCTACTTTAAGTGAATGCTTTCTTACCCTTCTGCAATATTTACTGGGAGACGTTCGTGACTTTGATGGAATAAGGATTGAACTGAGCTCCCATGTTCAGACCAGAACTGCAGTTAGTTAACTTTTATGTTCCAGGTTAATATGTAAAACATTTTTTTTTAAAAAACAAACACAAGAGTTGTATTCAAAACTTGGTGTTAGAAGTACAGCTGACTTCACATATTTTCACATGTCCAGATCTTCTACATTAGCAAGAAGCCACAACCACACAAAGCAGACAGTGGAAAGTATTGCAAAACAAAGTTCTCACTGTACAACTCCATGGGCAAAGCAACAGAAAAGTAGTCAAATTTGACTTTAAAAGGTGAAGAGTAGCTAGCAATTAAATGCCAGTTAAGAGTTACTCTGTATAATCATCTACTTTTGTGGAGCTATATTCTACAGTATACCAAGCACCTCACAGTGACACTTAGGCAATAAAAGCAAAGCAATTTTATATGCAACTAGACTATATGAACTTTGTAAAGAACAGGCTATTGCCAAATTCTAAAGTGTTAATGTTCACATTTCTATTTGGGGAAGTGGAAGGGAGAGGGAGGGGGGGGAGAGAAGGAAATGACAGTTGTGTGCTGTTCAAACATTCATCAAGCCAGGAAACCTTGGAGTATGCATCGAAAGTGAAACTGACTAATGTTTCCTTCCCCTCTCTCCCATATACCCCAAAGCTAAGATGCAATTGTTACTTAAAACAGTACATAAATCAAATTAGTTAAAAACACAAACAAAAAAGTTGTCACTTGCAACAAAGCATCACACAAATTAAATGAGGTTTCTGAGATTTGAAGTAGTTAGCTTAAATGATTTAAGGCATTCTAAGGAACACCTTTCTTTCTCCTAAATTATGTCATGAGAACTGGATAAATACAAAAGTTTGTAACCAGAGGCTGGATTCAGTTAAATAGTTCCACTAGTTCCACTAGGAAGTGCAATGGCTCCCGCTGGCATGACAGGCCTCTCCCACATCGGCTTGGGTGGGGTAGGAGAAACCCCAGAATGATGTGCAGGGGGAGAGGGGAAGTCTGGGCAAGCAGAAATGCTTGAGCTAAAATAACATCTGTATTGGCACAACGTTGAATTCCTCTCTTTGTTTCCACATTTGCCAAAATACTGACAACCTGAATGAAAACGTTCTAAAGAAACTCTGCATATACGTGCCCATTTATTTTTCTTAAAATATAAATGCTAAGAGTTTTATGTCTTATTTCTCTTGTTGTTGTCATTGGCTTGGATCCAATATTGCCAACCAAAAAGGCACTTAAATTAGCAGAAAGTCATCCCCGTCCCTCTTTACTGATTCTGCAGCTCCCCACAACACATTCCATCCCATTTCATTCTGGAGGGTCCTTTGACCCTTAGCAGCAGCTTTTCAAGGGCTGTAATGTGGAAGATGGGGCAGGAAAGCCCCATTGTGTAAGCAGGGTTCTACACGTGCTTCTTGGAATCCAAGCCGTTATTGCATATATCCTATTCTGGAAGTAGAGGTAAATTTTTGTCACAGTTCTTCCTTTCCTAATATGGAGATTGAGAAGTATGGGCAACAACAGCTTGGTTTCACATATAATGCCAAACCATAGGGTGACTCTATACGAGCAAGTCTTGGGCTCACACACTTCCACCCCTCCTCATTTCTCTTGCACAGTAAGATGATCTTACTTACTTACCGTTTCTACAAACCATAGTTTCCCGTTACGTCTGAACCAGCAAATTATAGTTTGATTTAGACATAGTTTCAAAGTAAATGAACAAGCCTGGAATGACCCTTAGGCTTGCATATTCACTCTCTCATATGCTACAATGCCTCATTTCCTTGATCTGTAGCAAAACAAAATTGGCCCAACATCCAAACCAGCAAGACATACCAGAATTGTAAACCAGTTTGATCTTGATTTTCAGAAGCACACAGGCAGACAATTTAATGCAAACAATAGCTTACATAATAGGATGTCGCTACCTGAATATTAGTGCATGAGGTGAGAAGGATAAACTGTGGTTTTGAGAACTGGGAACACAACTGGGAAGTGCAACGAAATGTAGACATATGGAAGCCTTCTGTACAGTGTTCTAGCCAGCTTTGCCTTATTTTATGTTTCTCCACCCCCCATTCCCAAACAAGGAAAATTTTCAGATCCTTCCCTAAGTAACATCTTGCTTTCCCCCCATATTTATTTACCTACTTAATTTATATAGTTGCCCCATATCAGAAGTACTCTAGAAGCCAGTTTGCTGTAGTTGTTACGAGTGTTTGACTAAAACCTGGGAGATCAGGGTTCAAATCCCCACTCAGACATGAAGCTCACTGGGTGACCTTGGGCCAGGCACAGCCTCTGTAGGGTCTTTGTAGGGATTAACTGAGGAGAGGGGATGAACCATGTACTCCTCAGAGAAGGTGGGATATAAATGCAATAAATAAGCTCTTCTGTGTACCTCCTTAACAAAGCTGGAAAGGCAAGCCAGATGGAGATGTCAGTAGCCAACCTAGCATCCAGAAATCTCCATGTAATCGTAATTTGACCCGCGCCAATAGCAAAATGTGCCTGGTACCTGGCTAATTTCTAACACTGGCAGTTCATATGCTCGTGCTTAGCATCCTAGGACTCTTATGAGCAAAGGTAACATTACCAAGAGTTAAGTGATTGGGAATAAGAGGAGCCATAGCTCAGTGGTAGAGCAACTATTCTGTATGCTGAATGTTTGATACCTTGCATCTCCAGGTATGTAAGGAAAAGAATCCTGTCTGAAACCCCAAACAGCTGCTGCCAGTTAGTGTAGATAACACTTAGCTATACAGACCAATGTTCTGGCACTAAGGCGGTTTCCTATTTCCCATGTAAAATAACAGCATGCTCTAGTTATTTGTGCCTTGCTCCTCTAGAAACAAAATATTCCCACATCATTACCCCTGACTGTGTTTATCATCATCCCTAAACTTCTTTCAGAAACTACACCTTATTTTAACCAGACATATGTGGTGCACAAGTAGCTTGTAATACCATTTTTTTTCTTTTTGTATCTTTAGTTTATCTGAAGTACATTAAGAGCAGGAAATCATTCTTATATACTCTCAAGGCCAGGTTCAAATTTCAGGCTCTGCTACAATTATGGTGGGCCTTGTGGATATTAAGTTCTGTGTAATGATTCTTAATAATCAATTTGTAAAATGAAAATCATAGCAGACTAGGGTATACATCTTCAGAGTATTTTGATAATGGCTAATGATAACTTTTACAATGGCTCAGAAAGGAACCATTATTTCACCTGAACACATTTTAAAATATGCGATCTCAACAGGAACAACAAGTATCAGATGTGCTTCTTACCAGTTGAAATTCTCTGCGTCTGTCATAGGCATGCTGGATACCACTATCTGCCCACAAGCTTCTTATTGCTGGAAGGAACTGCAAAAAAACTTGGGTCTCCACCATTCCGTGCGCGACCACTCCTGAGCGGGTATCAAAGGCCATCAGCACATCACCATTTCTTTGGTTAGAAGGATTTCCCCAAGGAATATGAAGTTTCTCTCGAGCATCCACAAGGACTCTTACACCTTCAACAAAATTGAAAGCACTTTGTTATTTTCCTAGTGGTATTTATTTTAGGCCCAATAAATGGCTTCTCTCAAAAAGCAATGAGTGACACACATAGAGAGACCCGATCTAATGACAACAATGGATGGAAAAATGTCTGTAGTAGCCCCAGCTGCTTTCTACATAACCAGATCCTGTGCAATTTTGGGCTTAGAGAATAGCTATTTCATATATGCCAAAGGCAGCTGCTGGAATAGGACACTTAACAGCAGTCCAAAGTGGTACCCTATATACTCGAGTATAAGCCTAGTTTTTCAGCACATTTTTTGTGCTGAAAAAGCCGCCCTTGGCTTATACTCGAGTGAGGCAGGCAGTAGCTCCTATGAAGCTTTCCCAGGTTTTCTGTGGTAAAATTGGGTGCCTCGGCTTATATTCGGGTCGACTTATACTTGAGTATATACGGTAATCAGAAATAGGGAGGTTATCAGCTTTGACAAAGCAGGTCTTCAATTTTTCTTTTCAAATAATGAACTATAGACACAGTATTAACTTGGGATGCAATTGCGAAACTGGTCTAACACCTTAATTCTAACATATCGTGAAATAGGGTTGAGTGAGACCTGGTTTTCAATCTTGTGATATATCACCAGCTAAACATCGTGATATACCAATATATTATGTCAGAAATAAGGATGGAGCTATGCAGACACTGGCTAGCTTCAGTTTTACCCACATTGTGATTTTTGCATAGCGCGCGCGCACACACACACACACATCATGATTTGCAATATATTGCCAGGTCAAAAATTATGAAACCGCTATTACAATATGGACTTCAAACCGTTTGGGACGATTTATCACCTAGCCCTATCGGGAAAGAAGTCCTACAGACTTCAGTGCAGTCCAGCTCATCTTGAAAATGCGAAGAAAATACTATCCTTAAAATAGAAGGTAAAAAACAGAAGGTGTACAATCTGTTACATTTCACTGATAAAATGAAAACACTGGTGTAATGGAGGGGCTAACGGATTCAGTCATGAACAAGTTGTGGGTTTAAAATTTACCTGCCATGAAGTTGCTACAGAACTGTAGGTAGGCACTCTTATTCAGCCTCAAGACACTTAACACTAACATATATTACAGGTCAAAACAAAATAAAATAAAAAAAAAATTCCTTCCAGTAGCACCTTAGAGACCAACTAAGTTTGTTCTTGGTATGAGCTTTCGTGTGCATGCACACTTCTTCAGATACACAGAAACAGAAGTCACCAGACCCTGATATATAGTGAGAGGGTGGGGAGGGGTATTACTCAGAGGGGTGGTGGAAATGGGTGAAAGGTTGATAGGTGTGGTAAACCTGTTGACGACTGTTAACGGCTGCAATTAGTCTTACAGGAAAAAGCAAGGGGTGAGAAGGTTAAAAAAGCTTTGTCATGTATAATGAGATAAGAATCCAATGTCTTTGTTCAGACCAGGTCTCTCCATGGTTTTAAGCTTGGTAATGAGTTGCAATTCAGCAACTTCTCTTTCCAGTCTATTTCTGAAATTCCTTTGCAATAAGACAGCTACTTTGAGATCTTGTATAGAGTGTCCTGGGAGATTGAAGTGCTCTCCTACTGGTTTCTCTGTCTTGTGATTCCTGATGTCAGATTTATGTCCATTTATCCTTTGGCGTAGGGTTTGGCCTGTTTGTCCAATATAGAGAGCTGAAGGGCACTGTTGGCATTTGATGGCATACACAATGTTAGATGATGAGCAATTAAATAGTCCTGAGATGGTATGTTTGATGTTGTTGGGGCCAGTAATGGTGTTGTCCGGGTGTATGTGGCAGCAAAGTTGGCATCTGGGTTTATTGCAGGCTCTGGTGCCAGTGTCTGTGTTTAGTCTGGTTGTAGTATTGTTGTGGGTGAGGAGTTGTTTAAGATTGGGTGGCTGTCTGTAGGCGATGAAAGGTCTTCCTCCCAGAGCTTGAGAAAGAGAACTGTCATGGTCTAGGAGAGGTTGTAAATCTCTGATGATCCGTTGTAAAAAAGTATGATCCGTTGTAAAAAAGATGATCCGTTAAAAAAGTACAACGGATCATCAGAGATTTACAACCTCTCCTAGACCATGACAGTTCTCTTTCTCAAGCTCTGGGAGGAAGACCTTTCATCGCCTACAGACAGCCACCCAATCTTAAACAACTCCTCACCCACAACAATACTACAACCAGACTAAACACAGACACTGGCACCAGAGCCTGCAATAAACCCAGATGCCAACTTTGCTGCCACATACACCCGGACAACACCATTACTGGCCCCAACAACATCAAACATACCATCTCAGGACTATTTAATTGCTCATCATCTAACATTGTGTATGCCATCAAATGCCAACAGTGCCCTTCAGCTCTCTATATTGGACAAACAGGCCAAACCCTACGCCAAAGGATAAATGGACATAAATCTGACATCAGGAATCACAAGACAGAGAAACCAGTAGGAGAGCACTTCAATCTCCCAGGACACTCTATACAAGATCTCAAAGTAGCTGTCTTATTGCAAAGGAATTTCAGAAATAGACTGGAAAGAGAAGTTGCTGAATTGCAACTCATTACCAAGCTTAAAACCATGGAGAGACCTGGTCTGAACAAAGACATTGGATTCTTATCTCATTATACATGACAAAGCTTTTTTAACCTTCTCACCCCTTGCTTTTTCCTGTAAGACTAATTGCAGCCGTTAACAGTCGTCAACAGGTTTACCACACCTATCAACCTTTCACCCATTTCCACCACCCCTCTGAGTAATACCCCTCCCCACCCTCTCACTATATATCAGGGTCTGGTGACTTCTGTTTCTGTGTATCTGAAGAAGTGTGCATGCACACGAAAGCTCATACCAAGAACAAACTTAGTTGGTCTCTAAGGTGCTACTGGAAGGAATTTTTTTTTTATTTTATTTTGTTTTGACTATGACAGACCAACACGGCTATCTACCTTTAACTGGAAATATATTACAGGTGTGCGGCAAACATAATATATGCACCAAGGCACTTTGAACACTGTACTGTGCTATATGAATACTAAAAAGTACTGTTATTTTATGAAAAGGGGGAAAGACATGTATAAGACCAGAACACCCTACTTTGGTGTCAAAGTTAAAAATATATTTGTAGTTTCTAAAACACTATTAGGTATTTTCAGTAAGATATTGATTATCTAGTATCAGTATCCTGGAAAATAGTTGGTGAAATGTATTCAGTCTCTCTTTCACAGACTCTCTTACTTTCAAAGTAAGAAGCATTGGAGAATTTTAGTTTAAATGCCAAAACAGTTAGAATTGTGGCTATTAGTTGAGATCTTTTCATTTGGGATTGTTGATGCCTATAAAGAAAAAAAGAGGGACCATTTTACTGCAGATAGTCATGACGATAGAACAATATAATCTCTCTTTTGTAAACATAGGCTTGTATCCAACTGTATCCCTTGGCTCAACAGAAGGCTCTTTCATCCATCAGAGGCTTCCATGAAACAGGGAAAGGCAATTTTCATGTTTCCCTTTCCTTCTGGAGCCCTCAAACACCTCCCCCTACCCCTTTGGAACAG
This sequence comes from Darevskia mixta, assembly GCA_034641385.1. Classification (NCBI taxonomy): domain Eukaryota; kingdom Metazoa; phylum Chordata; class Lepidosauria; order Squamata; family Lacertidae; genus Darevskia; species Darevskia mixta. Next base: position 26,496,896 of record JAWWNH010000074.1, read on the forward strand.
CATGGGAGGTGTGGCAGAATGGGGGCTCTAGGGAAAAGGGAGCAAAAAAAAAAAAAACCCTCCTTCCCCTTTTCACTCAAGAAAGTCTCCACTAAGTGAAGAGCCTTCAATTAATGGAATGGCAATCTATAGCTGTGTAATACATCTGCATAATTTTCTCAAAGTGCCACCACTGTTTGATTCCCAAGAAGCCCAGCCATGTAAAATTCCTTCAATCTTAGGTGATCTAGTATAACTGGGTGGAAAAAGCCTGAGGCAGCTAACATTTAGATCAGGTAGGAGAGACATGCACATCCTGATGACACATGTGAAGAAGGAATTTAAGAGAGCATGACAGCCCAGAAGGCATATTTTCTTGGCACAGAAAGTCTCAGCATGACAAGATTATGCTTACACTACAGATAACTCTCCATTCTTGTGCTTGTGTAAAAATTAAGCACCACCATAGATGAGGCTCAGAAGCCAAGAGCCCCATCTTATGATTTTTGAACAGATTCTAGACACTTCAAAAGCTGGAGAATCAGAGAACAACTTTTCCCTACACACAGGTCAGGGATATAAGCAGCTCCTGCATACGTGAAGCTTGTAAGCTGTCTTATGGTACAACCTCCTGTACGCATCTTTCCAGAGAACTATCTTCAAATATTTGAAATGTATACACTTTTTTGGTAGATACTTGAGATGGGATGCACTTTCAGCTTTAATGCCTTATTTTTGCAAACATATGTTCTGAATGGAGATGTGAGGGCCTGTGGGGGAAATGGAAAAATTCAAGGGGGGGGGGAGATGGTCCCCCCAAAAATATTTGTTTCTCCCCCGAAAAGAAGAAAAAAGGATTATGAAATATTTTCATTTAGAATGACAAACAAACTATTTAGGACAAAGTGCTCATATATTCCCCCCATCCCCTGCCAAATGATTTCTAAAACTCTGCAACAGGAAGATTTTTATGTGAGACTATGTACATACAGTATCAAATCATTACAATTCCTGCACATTGAGAACAAGTCCTGAGCTGTCAACTGAGAGTACAACGCAAGAGCAAGATGCATTTCGGCCCCTTGGAGGGATTGTCACCGTCACATGAGACGGAAGAAGCATTCAATGCCATCTTTGCTTGTGGTCTTCCTCTTGGTGGCATATTTGTTGATCCTGTTTCTGTCCTCTCGTCTAGGCCTCAAAGGACTGGGAGTGGGAGCAAGTACATAGCAACATTATTTGTTGTCATCTAATTCACGTTGCTGTTGGCTCCAAGATTCACAGTCATAATTGATGATAGTACTGCTTCCGAATATGATCAAATTACAAAACAAACAGCACACTTAAGGCTTGTTGTTGGAAAGGTGCTTTCAAATGCTGCAGACTTCAGAACATCTTCACACATTTGGCCAATGAATACAGTCTGGGATTGTGCCAAACATATCCTGCCTGCAGAATGATGGCAAGGTCTCTGCACAACAAAGTCTCTGACTCCTCTTGCTTCTTACATACTTCAGATTCCTCCATCTGCTCCAACATGTGAAAGAAATTGGTCTATGTTTGAAACACCAAATCAAGAAATAAACTGATTATGTGAAAGGACAGAAGCTTATTTCAATCTGGGGAAACCTTCAGCTTTTAGAGGTCCATGATAATATGAAGAAACAGAAAGTGATACCACAGAAAAAGAGACTGTTCAAAGTTCATGTACTGTAGTGTTCACTGAGTTTTGTTCCTCCTGAGAAAAAAACCTTCCTCCCCTCAATGATTTCAAAATTCCCAGAAATCTTACATCTCTAATTCTGTGCTTTACTCAATTGAGATTTGTACACATCAACTCCTCTCATTGTGCATAAAAAGAGAAACTGTTAGGAAGTTGAAAACGAGACTGGACAGGTTAAAGCTGGAATCTTAGACTGTACCATATTGTCACCAGTTGTAGCTTGAGCCAAACCCAAATATTTTGTAAGCCAGGAGGGGGAAGGGAGAGGAAGCACACAAGCCAACTGACATGCAAAAATAATTTGTTCCTATACTACTCACTTCCATGTCACAAGACAGCATTAGAATGACACTAAGCAACGGTACAGATATATCCATTCTTGGACAAGTTTTGGACATATTTCCATAACTGTTCATCACTTTGTGAAAGCTAAAAAAAATCCCTTGTCCCATGCCTACCCTTCTCTCCTCCCTGTGTAACCACCAAGAACTCTCCTCGCTTACCCTTCACGTCCCCAATTTCACATGCAACATATTACATATGCAAAAACCTACAGATGCAACTGAACTGTCAGGTGTCATAAGCAAGGCATGATAACTAGCTTATGTGAACTCCTGTTTGATAAATCTCAAGAATATTCTTTAAAAATAAACTCCCCAGGCAGGATTTGTACGCCATTCCACATTGTTCCACTATGGACCATTCACCTCCTGCAGTAGACATTGAAACATTTGGCTGTCCAATCCTGAGTGACTATAAACACACACATGACTACTCACACTTATAATCCATTTTCACCATATGCAAGCCTTACGTTTTTAGGTTCTGTATACTCAGGTAACTGACTTCTGGAAACTTTTCATTGGAGCCCCTCATTAACCTTGCAATTGCAATTCCCATGCCTATAGTGCTATGTCTATTTTCTTCTCTCCACATACCCAGAGTCACAGCTTTATAACACAATACTGTATACCCATAACACAATATATCTTTCCTACAACTACTAGCACACTACAACAGGTATCTTCAACCCTTTGAGACTCAGGACTCACTTTTTACCCTAACATGCATCTGGGGACCCATTCTTAATCTTTCATCACCTATATGCATGGCAGTAGTACTTCTGCTGCACCCCACTTTGGATCAGGTTGTGAAATGGGTTCCAACCTGCGAATTGATGGCCAAGGAGTGCACTACAGGATCTGGCACAAGGCCATCCTGACCACCACACTATTAATTCCATATACATGCCAGGACCCCAACCACTCCTCCAACATAAAAGAGCACTCACATCTTTAAGCCAACATACTGACTAAACAGCATGCTCCCAATTGAGGATTCAAAATAAAAGATCGCAAGCCAGCGTTGCCACCCAGACTCTCTCGGCCCCCAACTCTGCCTTACTCCCGTCCCTTCTTCATCATGCTCTGATCACGTTTCTTCGAGTTATGTCGTACCCACGACATGTCCACCACCACTAACTCAGCGGTAGAGAACATGCTTCGCCTGCAAAGTGTCCCAGGTTCTCAATTCTCGGAGACAGTGCCGTAGAAAGACCTCCGTTCTCAAACGGCACAAGGCAGCTGTCAGGTTCCTTATAAAGGCCCCGTTCGAAAATCCCCAACCCGTCACAGCACAGCCGAGTCGGGCGACACACGCGCGGGGGACCTTTCCATACGCAAGCACCCTCCAAAACCGATGACACGTGTATTGAAAAAGTGAAAACAGGAAAGCTGCGGCGAGGGCGGCTAGGGATCCCAAGGGCCAAAAAAAACGGGGCAAGAAATGAGACGTTCGTTCTGGCCCGTCTCCCTCAAGACACCCTCTCAAGCCGCAGCCCTCACACGCGTGTTTTCTTTTCCCCACGTACATCCTCTCAAGGCTCCAGCGACTTCGCCTCCACAGACCTTTCCCACCCTCTCTCTTTTCTTCTCTCTCAGGGCTTCCGTCTTTCAGCAGCAGCAGCTGAAGGGTTTCTCCCTGCAAACGTTGCGGTTCTTTTTCCCCCTCTCCCCCACCCACCGCTTTTTGGTTGTTTTGCTGGCTTCCCCCTCCCGCACCTCAACGGATATTGGGGGGCGCGCGCCTCTTCTGCTTCCCCCCTCCCTCTTTCCGGCGGCCCCAAAGTTCGGGGAGGGGGACGGACGGGGGCGCGCGCGAGAGAGACCCCCCCTTCAACCCTCACCCTTGATGACGTTGCTGTAGATGGTGGCGCGGAACTCCTCTCGAGCGGCCCGGTCCCAGTCCTGCCCGTGGATGATGCGCATCTGCTTGAGGAAGGTGCTCTTGCCGCTCTCGCCCGCGCCCAGCAGCAGGATCTTGACGAGCCGCTTGACGTACGTCTTCTCGCGGTACAGGCACTTGTCGATCTCTTTGGACTTTCGCTGCTGCTCCGCTTCGCTGCTGTTGAGCAGGCAGCCCGGGAAGCAGCCCGACAGCGGGGACCGCGATGGCAGGAAATCCGCCATCTTAGCGAGCACTGCCAGCCAGGGAGCGGCCGCCGCGGCCCTGCGCCGCTCTGCGCCTGCGTAGCTCCCGGGGTCGGGCAGGCCGGGGCCCCCTCCGCCCACTCGGAGGGCGCGCCACGTGACGCGAGCCGCCGCTCCGAGGGCGTCACGTGGCGCGCTCCCCAATCAGGAGCCTCCCTGTCGTCACGCGGCTGACTTCTTCTCGCTTTCCGTCCGCCGACGCTCCCGCCGTCCTCCGTCACGTGGCCGTGCCGTGTACTCCCTGAAAAACTCCCCCGCGCGCTTTTTTGTCACGTGATTTCTCTTCTGCGATGAAGAATCGCCCGTGCTGTCTTTTGCTCGTATCGGTTTCCTTTCACGGTAGCCGAGGCGCGTAAAGTATAGTGAGAAAAGTGCTCAGAGCATGTGCAGAGTGCGTTTCTCGGCAGGGGCGGGCAGGGAGGAGCTGCACTCCCTCCCCCCAAAATCAAGTAATTAAATAAAATACCTGTTGTTGTTAAGTCGTGTCCGGCTCTTCGTGACCCCATGGACCAGAGCACGCCAGGCACACCTATCCTTCACTACCTTTCGCAGTTTGGCCAAACTCATGTTAGTACCGGTAGCTTCGAGAACAATGTCTAACAATCTCGTCCTCTGTCGTCTCCTCCTTGTGCCCTCCATCTTTCCCAACATCAGGGTCTTTTCTAGGGAGTCTTCTCTTCTCATGAGGTGGGCAAAGTACTGGAGCCTCAACTTCAGGATCTGTCCTTCCAGTGAGCACTCAGGGCTGATTTCTTTAAGAATGGGTTACAGGTAGGTAGCCGTGTTGGTCTGCCATAGTCAAAACAACAAAAATTCCTTCCAGTAGCACCTTAGAGACACAGGACCTTTGTTTCAGTGTACGGTATCTGAAGAAGTGCATGCACACGAAAGCTCATACCAAGAACAAACTTAGTTGGTCTCTAAGGTGCTACTGGAAGGATTTTTTTTATTTTTTATTTTGTTTTTTCTTTAAGAATGGATAGGTTTGATCTTCTTGCAGTCCATGGGACTCTCAAGAGTCTTCTCGAGCACCATAATTCAAAAGCATCAATTCTTCGGCGATCAGCCTTCTTTATGGTCCAGCTCTCACTTCCATACATAACTACTGGGAAAACCATAGCTTTAACTATACGGACCTTTGTTGGCAAGGTGATGTCTCTGCTTTTTAAGATGCTGCCTAGGTTTGTCAGTGCTTTCCTCCCAAGAAGCAGGCGTCTTTTAATTTCGTGACTGCTGTCACCATCTGCAGTGATCATGGAACCCAAGAAAGTAAAATCTCTCACTGCCTCCATTTCTTATAAAAATACCTACCGGTAACTAAAAGTACAGGTAGGTAGCCGTGTTGGTCTGCCGTAGTCAAAACAAAATTAAAAATTAAAAAAATCCTTCCAGTAGCACCTTAGAGACCAACTAAGAAGTGTGTATGCACACGAAAGCTCATACCAAAAACAAACTTAGTTGGTCTCTAAGGTGCTACTGGAATGATTTTTTAAATTTTTTATTTTGTTTTAACTAAAAGTAGAAATTGTAGAATGATTTTGACAATTCCTCCCCCCCCCCAGCACGGGTTAAAAAGAAAAATTGAAACGACTGCTGTTGAGACGTTTCATTCCAAATCTAAGCAAAATCAGAGAGAGGCATGGGCGTAGCCAGAATTTATTTTAGGGGGGTCAGGCTTTATGTCGGGGGGGGGGCAGAACCGAGTTATCTGTGATGCAATTGGTCAGTTATTTAAACATTTTTATTAATTTACTTGATTTAGGGGTGCAGCTGCCTCCCTGCACCCACTGACTACGCCCATGATGATGATGACAGGTAGGTGTCCTGCCCACTCTAACATAAATCCTGGCTATGCCCATGTTTCCCTCTGCCCTCAAATACATATCTGAATCCGATCACTGGAGGGTGAAGGTTTTCTGGTTCTCGGATGTTTCTCCGAAGCAGGCTGGGGGCATCTTCACTTGTCCTGTTAGCAATGAAGCATTCCAGCACAGAAGAAAGGAAGCAGATCTTCCCATCAGGTTGAGCCTACTCTGATTGCGTTTGGCTGCAATTCTTCAGTAGGAAACACATGAGACCATTGTTTTCTCCTCAGAGATACAGTTCCCATTGGCCTTAAACTACAGTTCTGAGGATAAAGTAATATTCTTTATATGCACATTGCTTGTGCTTTAAGCACTGCTTATTCCAAGGTCTCTAATGCGATTTTATGAAGCAGCTACATCTGGATGCCATAAGGGAAGCACATTTCTTTATTTATACAATAATAACAATAATTCACAGTTTAATTGAACACACAGATATGTGTGATAAGAATCCATTGTGCCAATTCAATCCACAAATGATAGTACTGTACTGAGCTTCTGAATGAACTAAAATTCAGCAGTTTCTGGTTGCAGTCTGCCTTTGAAGTTCCGTTAAATCAGTTATAGAGTGTCCTGGGAAATTGCAAAGGCACACCTCCGGAGCCTGGACTTGGCATCTTGTATCTGCTATCCAAAATGCACAAACCAAGCAACCCCAGGTACCCCATAATTTAGGACTTCAGAGCCATCTCAGTTGGGGTATCTTGTTATATAGACTCCATATGCCAGATCATATTCCATCAGTATTCCCAAGTTATATACTCATTAATATTTTTGGGAGAAAGCTAAAATATATTGACAATCTTCCAGAGAATGTCATCATAGCAATAATGATGATGATGATGATGATGATGATGATGATAATAATAATAATAATAATAATAATAATAAATTCTATTATTTATACCCCGCCCATCTGGCTGGGTTTTCCCAGCCACTCTGAGCAGCTTACAGCATATATAACAACATGGAAAAACATCAAACATTAAAAACTTCAGATGTATTCTAAAAGGGCAGCCTTCAGATGTATTCTAAAAGTTATGTAGTACTTTATCTCCTTGACATCTGGAGGGCCTTCCACAGGGAGAGCGTCACTACCCAGAAGGCCCTCAGCTTGGTTCCAAAGTCTGCCACTTTATACTTACCCACAATGACCTCTGCTGTGTGGAGAAAATGTATCTTCAAATTAGTGGCTCAGCCATGGGCAGCTGCATGGTTCCACAGTATGCCAAGATCTTCATGTTTGACCTTGAATAACACTTGCTTATCTCCCATTCCTCAAAGCCTCTCCTCTACCTGAGATACATATATCGATGATTGTCATCTTGATCATCCGGACTTACTGACTGGGGATATCTGAACTATTCCACCACAACTCCAGCGATTTCTACCTCACCATCAGTGTGATCCTACCTAGACCAGTCTGCACAAGAGGTTCACATGCAGCTGTGCAAGTTCATAACGGAGCATCTCTTTATATAGGAAACTCACTGGTAGCTGCACATACTAACGTGCTTTCTGTTTTTACCCCAACACACCATTGTCTACAGCTAATCCCTATGATGTAACCACATCTGCTCAGATTATTATCACAACAACAACAACAACAACAACAATCAGAGATTCCTCTGAGTACAATGTTCCCCTAACATAGTGGAAAAAAACCAGACCAACAAAAACAGATTAATGCTTGGGAAGTATTATCTATTATCTAGAAGCAGAGGCGAAACTAGGCTTTATTTCACCCAGGTCAAAGACCCAGTTTGGCACACACCCCATGTGCATTTGCGTACAAACACATACAGTACAGGCTGGGAGCCTCAATGGTGCCCCTCTGGAGGCTTTAACCGGAGCAAAAAATCCCAGCTACCCCCTTATAACTACAGCACTGCCTAGAAGAGAAAATGACAGGCCACATTTTTTGTCACCTCAGTCCCCAGTTAAAATCACTCGAGATCAATGATATACGGTCTACCCTGGACAATAGCGCAGGCCTTGGGTGAAATCCTACACCTGCTCACAGGCAATTCCTCAAGCTAACATAGCTACTAACTAGTAACAAAAAGGCATGTAGCAGGAATTGGGTATCGTAGCCAACTCTGACCCTATGTCTACTATAACAAGACCTAGTAAGTGTCATCCTCATTCACCTGCACATCTTCCAGTGTGATATATAGCAATACTTGCCAGCAGCGCCCTACTTAAGGCACAAACGTTGAAAAACCTGGGGGGGGGGGGACGTTTCAGACTCCCAGGATACCCTACCAGTGATCTAAAGGTGGCAGTCCTTGAACGGAAGAACTTCAAAGGGAGATTGCAAAGTGAAACCGCTCAGATCACAAGGCTTCAAGATACTTCAAGAGGCTCAGTGGTATCATTTGTGTACTGAATGAGCACAATGGATTTTCATCACACTACATGTGTTAATTGGCTTGCTAATGTCAATGCTATTCACACAACTGTTTGCTTATGTGCTAATAGCTGCTGTTAATAATGTAAGGTATCCCTGCACCTTTCTGCATTTCATTTCATTTTCTGACCTCACTGTTTACAACTTCCCACCCCACCCCCATCACCATGTGTGTATATACCTGCAACTCAGGATAAAAGGGCATGTATCTTATGAAGTATGGACAGTAACAGGGGTTGCTGCAATACCCCTGATATGTCAATTGTTGCTATATTTAAAAAAATGCTCTTGATAATTTTTCCAAAATGCATTCGATAAATGCTGTATTGTAATACCATAGTTTCTTCTGTTCCTATCCTTTGTGTGTGCTTATGGGAGGTGATTAATGGTGTTACCCTACTTTTGCGATTGGTTTTCCGCAATGTTACACATGAGTACTCAGAAACAAGCGCACTGAGTTCAATTAGGCTTTCTCCCAGATATACGTATAGAGAACTGCAACCTCAAGTGCTTGGGGCCACTGCCATATTCTCTTGAAATCAAATTCTATTGCCGAAATGACCGGAAGACTCCGAGACCAGAGGGAGGAGACGGTGGAGAAAGATTGGAAAAAACTGAAAGACTATTTTAAAAAGTATAGTAAGATTTAAAAACTGATATAAAAGTTGGATTAAGTAAGAGACTGCAGAACAAACTGAGAATGCAATGTATTAAGATAGAGGATATAAGTTAAGACTGTTGATTAAGAAAAAAACACTAATGTGAATTATAAAAGCTATTTAAAGATGATAAGAGATTACTAAGATGTTATAAAATGAAACGCAGTGGGGGGGGACGAGAGGAAGTCACCTCAAAGATGTTGAAGATAAATGGAGGGGGAAATGTGATATGTGTTGTGTATGTTTATATGACTAATTATTAGAAATTAAGTTAGGATTGATGAGGTTATTAATGTGTGTTAATTGTTTGTTTACTTGTAAAACCCAATAAAAATATTTTTTTAAAAATGAAATCAAATTCTAATTTATTCTTTTCCATTTACAAATTGTGGCCTATGAAACAACTCAAAGCAATATGGCAGTTGCGTTTAACACTCATATGCTGGCTAGGATCCTTCAAGAGCAACTTTCAGTATGCTCCAGAACTGGGGAATTTCCAGGGATATATGATGACGACGACGACGATAATGAACAGAAGACCTAATTGCCATATCACAATCTGCCTTTGAAAGGTCCCCTCAATTCAGAAAACGAATCGCCATACATTATGTGGAGGGTTGCTGTTTTAGAAACACAAACCCAAAGCTAACTTAGGTCTGCAGAATTAGCTGTGGTTGTTTGAAAGCCAGCCAACGTCGATGGTATGAAGGAGAAACGTACATTTCCAACTGGAACAAACAGTAGGCTCACGATGACGGCACATCTGAAAACTCAGGTTTTGACACTTTCTCTGTTCATTGGAGCACTGATCAAATACTGGTTATCGGGGGGGGGGGCAAGAACAGCAGGTGGTCATGGGCTCAAGTTTTGACTCCAAGCACCCTCTTGTGTTTAATATGGCAAGGCTGCATGCAAAGGCATTTTCAGTAGCTTCTGCCTATCTGGGTTTTCCTCCCCATGGGAGATATGCCTAAGCCTTAGCATCTTTCTGAAGCTTACAACAGCCGAACAGGGAGCATCATCAGGTGAGGTCATGAGCTATGGAGACCCCCCCTCAGTCCGGATTCTGAATATTTGTGGCCTGGATCTCGACTACAGCCCAGAGAAGCTCCACATCAGTGGAATGTGGAAAATATGCATCCTGTATTTTTCTCAGTGCAACCGGCTGCTTTACAGCTTTATAATGTTACCTGCAGGTGGGGATCTAAATAAACCCAGCGTTTGAGATTGAAACAAGTCTGTTTTGCCATATTTTTCAACGCATCAACTCATCCTTAAGAAAAAAGAAAAGAGCATCTGTTCCAATTTTGTTCCTTTGCTGGGACGTGCAACCTGCTAACAAATTCTAATCTCGTAAACGATTCAGATTAGTTTCCGATCCGAATTCTCCTTCCGTTTCTTATCCCGTTAGTATTGTAAATAGATGAGTGGGCTCCCCCTAATGCTGGCAGCTTGGAAAGACTCCAAAAACACATGCAAATAAGACCTCGGTGCTCCTTGCTGATTGGCTATGGCGGGACAGTGCCCGATTCCACCGCTGGCTTTATTCTCTAGGCTGGGGAGTTCGAGTAATGCTGTTTGCCTGAAATCAGAGGACCGGCTTCCCTGCAATTGGTTAGGCCTGTTTTTTCTTTCTTTCTCCCTCTTCTTTTTGTAGCTTTCGGCTTGGCTAAGTAGACCACGATGACCATCAGACGCATAGATCAAGGGCAGCGTTACAGGCCAAGAATGGCATTCCTGAAAAAGGTAATTTACTATTATTTTAAGAGTCTAGTAGCTACCTGAGAAATAGATGAACTGGCTAGTGCAGGAACTCAGAACACATCTGGGAAGCATCTGCCCTCTGACCAGGATTGTATATCACAAAGATTTTTGCATGCAAACAATAGGCATGTTATCCAGATAAGGTGTGCCATTTCTTACAGTTTTCAGAATTAATTATTTTCCAAGGAGCCTATGGTTCCATTAGCGGAGTATTTTAAAAAGAACCTTTGCTTGCTGTTTTCCCCAGCCCTTTTGCTACAGAGCAAATAAAGACAAATACCCTTGTTTTCGGAATTCACTGGATGAAAGCAACCTGTTACACACAGTTTGTTTGGGCATGGGAGCAGCAGTAGCTGCTTGAAATAAAACTGAGCAGCTATAAGCATTTTTATATATTATTAATTTTTATATTAAAAATAGCTCTTGTTATTTTACCTCATTCGTAAGGCTACAATTTCTTGCATGGAAGGTATTTTTTTGCTTTGATGGCCATTAATATTTTAATCTTGAGGGATAAAAGCCCATTACCCCCAGGGTTTGCAGCCCTAATTCAGCACTGAACTGTAACCCGGTTAATTTCACGTCCCCCTCCCAGCGCTATTCATTGCTGTAGTTCCATCCTAACCCCATGTAGACCCAGATGTTTTTATGCTGTGGTTATTAATCTAGAGCATCTATTTGGAATCCTATTTATTTAGATAATTTATGACTGCTTAACATTTTTAGGGGGGGAAACCCCAACAACTCTAAGCAGCTAACAGATTGGTCCACATCACATAATCCATAATCCATTATTTGATTTTGGAGAAGGGGGCCAACCTCATTTGCATTCATTTACCTCACTCATAAACGTGCAGAAGAAAGGATGAGAAAAACCCACCTTTTTTTCATCAACCTTTTTCGGAGCTAAATGACAGTACAATCCTAACCATATCTGCTCGGAAGTAAGTCCTACTGAATTCACTGGGGCTTACTCCCACGTAAGTGGGGTTCAGACTGCCGCCTAAGCCATTTATTTGAGTGAATATACTTGACATATTGATGGTGTCTTTCCGCCCCCTCAAAAGACGCTGCAAGCTGTGTTCTCTGCCTGTTTATAATCTACTTTGAAGTGGGTGTATATATGCCTTTATAATAGTTTAAGCCTTACAGACAGCATGTTGACAAATAACTATGTTTGGGATTAACTGCCTCTTTCGTTCCCCCAAAGCATCTATATAAAAGCATTTTATTAGCGCCAATATGTGAAAAGAATTTAAGCAGGCAAGGTATTAGCCCAGCTTTTCTCCCCTGAACGTTCCTGCCTTTCTTGTCTGTGGCTTATCCTGCTGAATAGAATTAGTTGACTTCCCAGTGATATGGACAGCTGCCCATTTCTGGGGTGTGTGTATGTGTGTGTGCGTGTGTGCGAGCGAGCGATTGTGTGCGCACACACTATGGCACAACATAGGAACACATTCACATCTAAGCTGTTTTAGCTGAGTATCAAACATAGGAGGCAGCGACAGGATTAGAAGCAAAAAAGAAAAGAGATGAGAGGGAGTGTGAATTTATTTTGTGTCACAATATTTGTCATACATCACCAGCACTTGTACTTTTCATGCTCAAAGCGGGATACCACAATGTTTTCCTTTGGAACTGTTTGTTCCTAGAGCCTGTCAAGATTTATTTAAAAGAGCAATTGGGCCATGTTCTGTTTTGATTTACATGCTTGCAAATTCCACAGAAAGCAAGGAGATCAACTCCGGAAGGAACAAAAGATCAGTTTAGGAATTACATTTTCCTTATATTAAGACAGCTGGCGTAGCTCAGTCGGTAGAGCATAGGAGTCCAATGTTGGGCAAAGTATTCCCGCATTTCAGGGGGTTGGACTAGATGACCCTTGTGGTCTCTTCCAACTCTATAAATTCCATGATTCTACCAGAATATGCCTGTACTTAAACCAAAACACACACGGAGATTTATTTATTTTTGCCATAGATTATAATAAATTATCCTCATATTGTTCACTTGTAATAAAGCACAAGATAAAACTGGATCCAGTTTATTAAAAAATGCCCACAGGTAGTAATGATGGGATGGTAGTAATCATGTCCTCATATTTGTGTCTTCATCTTGCCTTCCTCTAATATTTAAAAAGAGTTGCAGGGCTCACCCCTCTCCCTTTTGAGCTTTACTGCAACAACCTACCGTATTTTTCGCACCATAAAATGAAAATTTAAAAAGCAATTCCCATCAATGCCTGTGGGAAGTTTTGAGGAAAACGGAGCTTCTTGCGAGATGCTGCTGCATACTTCATACCTGAGAATTTGGTCTAAAACTCAAGACACCTGTGGCCACCACTCTGCTGAGGTTAAGCAGGTCTGGGCCTAGTCAGTACCTGGATGGTACTGAGAACTATGCTGCCTTGGGCCCCATAATGCAATAAAGGTTAAATTATACTGTACTGCAGTGGTGTTGCCAACCTTTGTCTACTCAGAATAAGCCAGCCTCGTTCAGTTCATTGGGGCTTACTCTCAGGTAAGTGGGCATCAGAAGATTGCAGCTGCAAATGACTGTCCCAAACCAGTCATGCGCTCCTCTTAAGAAGAGAGTCAACAAGGGATGGATTGACAGGATTTGTAGATCGATATCTCAATAACAATAGAAAGATGCCAAAAGCTCAGTGGGGGAGGGATATTGTGTGAGCCTTATTATATAATACATTATATAGGGCATCTGACAAACCTGGAACAAGGTCACACAATGTAACATAGGGCTGTTATATGTTCAGAATTTCTCAGACATAGCCAGGATTTGTCCTTCGAAAATGGCATCCAGGCAGAATTTTCTGAAAGCGGTTAAAACGTCTGGGAAAATCGGGGTATATGTTAGCCCATATCAGAAGTGTTGATTTTTTGGCAATTTTCCTTAAAAAAGTAGGTTAAAAACTTCATTTTTTCTTTGAGATTTAGCAAAAAAAAAAAAAAAAAAACAAGCTCAAGTTCGGCAACAAACAGACAAACCTCAGCAACTATTGTGTCTGGATTTTCACTTTTTGAAATATGGCATCCCTATGTAACATAAAGATACTGAGAGAGCAGTAAAAGCAGGTAAGGAAAGGCTTGGGACATCTTTTGACACACCAAGCTGAATGTCTGAGAGGTAGGATAAAGGTAAAGGATCCCTGGACAGTCAAGTTCAGTCAAAGCGACTATGAGGCTGCGGCGCTCATCTCACTTTCAGGCCGAGGGAGCTGGCGTTTGTCCACAGACAGCTTTCCGGGTCATGTGGCCAGTATGACTAAACCGCTTCTGGCGCAACGGGACACCATGACGACTGCCAGAGTGCACGGAAATGCTGTTTACCTTCCCGCCGGAGAGGTACCTATTTATCTACTTGCACTGGTGTGCTTTCAAACTGCTAGGTTGGCAGGAGCTTGGACAGAGCAACGGGAGCTCACCCCGTCGCAGGGATTCGAACCGCCGACCTTCCGATCGGCAAGCCCAAGAGGCTCAGTGGTTTAGACCACAGTGCCACCCACATCTTGGAGGTACTAAGGTATGGCAACACTGATGTTTTTGCTGCCTGCCCATGACCACAAGGATAAGACTGTTAAGTATACAGTACCCTTATTCCTTCAGTTAAGTTTTCAGTCAGAAACCTATTTCAAGGCATGCCTGCCGTGTTTCCTGCTGCTTCCCCTCAAGTTTCTTATTCAGTGTTTAATCCAGGGCCTTGCTGGTGCTGGCCCATGGTCCTTCACATCAGAGGGCACACACACAGCCTCCCTCACGCACTTGCGCAATATGTGCTGGGGTCATAGAGCTGCACCAGATAGCTCCACCGCTTGCTAGCCTCATCTTCGGGATAGACAGATTTGTTAATTTTGGTTTGTCTCTCAGGTCAGCGCAAGGAGGCCAGCCTAGGAAGTTTGGAGGTTCCTCTGCTCTCTCACATGCAGATTCCACAGTGGAAGCTGAATCGCACCCTGATACTTTCAACAACTTCCATTAATATGTGTGCTTTCGTCTTATATATACCGTATTTTTCGCTCCATAAGACGCACTTTTTTCCTCCTAAAAAGTAAGGGGAAATGTCTGTGCGTCTTATGGAATGAATGCATGGGCCCTGGAGCCAAATTGCCTAGGGGCCAAAAGCAGATTGTGCTCTTTTTTTTACAAAAAGAGAAGGGGGTGTTGAAAGGAATCCGCTGAACAGCTGTTTAGCAAGTGATCAGGGAGAGAGATAAGGCTCCCTTTCCAGCCCCGCCCCCTTGCCCAGGCCTCCGTTGTTGAATGCAGAGGGAGGCTGTTTGTTTCCCCAGCGACATGTGACTGGCTGATTAGATTATCTGTCTGGAAACTGTAGAAATGGCTCCCTTTCCTGTAGGACTAGAAGCTGCAAACTGTGAGTTGAACCCCATAAAAACGGGGCTTTTCCTCTTTGAAAAAGAAGCTGCACCACTTTCAGCTGATCCTCAAAAAAGCAGGGCTTTTCCCTTTGCAAAAAAAGCTGCACCACTTTGAGCTGATCCTAAAAAAAACAGGGCTTTTCCCTTTGCAAAAAAAGCTGCACCACTTTGAGCTGATCCTCAAAAAAGCAGGGCTTTTCCCTTTGCAAAAAAAGCTGCACCACTTTGAGCTGATCCTCAAAAAAACAGGGCTTTCCCCCTTTCCTCCTCTAAAAACTAGGTGTGTCTTATGTTCAGGTGCGTCTTATGGAGCGAAAAATAAGGTACATTTTCATACAATTTAATTTGTTTAAAGAACCGCACCGCAAAATTTGGAGAAGTGTGAATTTCAAAAGATAGCCGTGTTTCGATTTGGTATATTATTTCAGGAAGTGCGAATGAGGTAGGCTTGCGTTGAAACGCAAACTGAACTGAATTCCTCCCCATTCCTTCCTCGACTGTTATGCAAACTATCCCTTCTGGGCATTGGTTGGCCTGCCAGCATGGCTAGCAATTTTTAATATATTGGAACTCTTAATAAGCAGCCACTTTCCTTCTCAGATGAGGGGGAAAGGCCTGCTGCGTTCTCATCAGCAAAAGGCATGGTTTGTGGCTGAGTCAGTACAGCAGCACCTAATGAAAGCTTCCTACCCAATCTCCCTTGTTCCCTTTGATATATATTATTTTTCTTAAATGACAAGAGGGCACTCGGCAGGAAGAGGGAAGTGACAAGCCTCTGGAGTTATTTGCTCATTAGAAAAACAGTATGCCCTGCACCATCCGACTGATGTGAGTTTTCTGAACACACTGTTTGCTCTTTACAGAGGCAAGTACATAGGGATGAGGCAGCAGTAGGGATGTATTTGTGTATGTTAAGAACCTGCGGCTCAAAACAGCACAGCCTGACAAATTACTTTGGCCAAAGACATACAGGGGCTTGGGAGATTCGCTTCGTTTTGAACAAAGTGAGACTTGCAACAAGATTCTGATTTCTACTGAAGATTCTACGGAACATTTCTGACTTCTTCCAATTGTTCTGGGGAATTAAGTTAGGCAAATGGTATTTTGCATGAAAATCTGGTCTGCGACACTTGAAGGCTTGGGCGCGTATGTACTTGGCCAGTCTTTCAATCCTTGAAAGGACTTGTTCGCACATACATATTATGATTTCTGAAAGAAGCATCGGGGTTTCCTGCAGCAAACACAAATGGCGGATATCATACATTTGGGGACATGTGTCTGGGATCCATAGATGTATTACTAGTGCTTTTTGATGCAGTTATTTGTGTGTGAATAGCTAAGTGTTGAGATGTAACCACCAAGTGCCAGGTCCTTGCCATGTGCATTCTGGATTATGTTCAAGTGAATGAAAGGTAAACAGGATGGAACAGTCTTCGGTGGCATCAGTAGATATTGGGAATATCATTGTTCCTTCTTGACTTACCTTCCATATTTGAAAAAAAAGTACACTATGCCCCAGGCTCTAGGAAATCCATTTTATTCTGCTGTGACCAGAGCCATCTTGATAAAATGGAAGAGATGTGAGCAGCATTACCACTTTCCTGTAACTTCTCCAACTGCATGACATAATTTGCTATCCCTCCCATAGACAATAAAGTTTTTTTAAGGAGAAGGACATATTTCCAAATGATTGTGGGTTTTAGGTCAATACTTCCAAATCAGGAGACAATTTCTCCAGCCCCATGTGTTGTGCAGGTGTGCGGTCTTAATGTCCAAAAACAAGACGTATTTGCCCCTTTCTCGCAGAGGTTGAATGTTCCTGCAGCTACTCCAGCCTCTGTCTGCATAGGCGAGGGGCAGAAGTCCTTATCCCAGGGGTAGGCAACCTAAGGCCCGGGGGCCGGATGCGGCCCAATTGCCTTCTAAATCTGGCCCATGGACGGTCCAGAAATCAGCGTGTTTTTACATGAGTAGAATGTGTCCTTTTATTTAAAATGCATCTCTGGGTTATTTGTGGGGCATAGGAATTCGTTCATCCCCCCCCCCCCAAAATATAGTCCTGTCCACCACATGGTCTGAGGGATGGTGGACCGGCCCATGGCTGAAAAAGGTTGCTGACCCCTGCCTTATTCCATCCTGCATGTGCTTCAACTCCCCACACTGAGCTGGGACAGGGCCTATGATCTCTTATTGTCAGGTGTAGAGTTCTTTTACCCTCACCTTTTGTCTTGCATCAGGTTGGGACAACAGGCAGATGCCCTTTTGTTTACCCCTCCCTTCTGCTAGGAAGAAGGAAAAGAGCAAATACAAATGTGTGACCTGTAAGTCATGAGTCACACAGTGGCACCATTTTATAGCTCAGCACACCTTCAGTACCAGCAAGAGGAGCAGATCAGCCTGCCTTGTCTACTGTGTGCTTTGCCGGAACAGGTAGAGCAACATTCTGGCTCCTGTTCTCAGGTGCCCTTGTCTCCTCCCCCTCCTTACCACACTTCCATTTGAATCCCCTTTCTGTTCCTCATACCAGTGGCAGCTGTTTGCTTTCCAGGGACAGCAGACATATGTTAACAGCAAGAGCTCCTGACTGACGCACAGTTCTCCTCCGTAGTCAATGTCAACCGAGGTTGCAGTTGTCTTGGTCCGCACGTGCAAGCGGTCAGCTGGTTTGGTGAATATGAATGTGGCAGTACTCCTTTTCCTCTCCCCCCATTATCTAGCGTAGTGGTCTGTGGATCATAAGGAAAGAAGACTTGTTACACCTTAGGCCAAGGGTAGCCAACCACTCAGGTGCTGTTGGACCACAACTCCCATAATCCCAGGACTTTGGCCATGCTGGAGGGACTGATGGCGTTGAACAACATTTGTATTCACACCATGTTGGCTACCCCTGCCTTAAGCTTTCTCCTTTTGCTTTGCCTTGTGTCTGTGCCTTTTGCAGCCACCTAGATTCTTTTTTTCTTTTCTTTTTTAGGTTTAAAAAATTGCTTTATTTAAATTCAAATTTATAAAATACAAACGAATCAAATCAACAAAAGGAAAGAAAGAAAAAACAAATGAACAATAATCAAAAACATATAATCCAAACTTTACACTCACCAAAAAATAAATATTAAAGAAAAGGAAATACAGAAAAGAAACAAAGAATTAGAAACAACAATTTAAAATTGACTTCCAATTGTCTGTATGTCGCTTTCCTTAATAATATAACAAACCTGCTATACCTCATATAATAATAGAAAAATAAGTAACTAAATAAATAACTCACATTTTTAATATAAATCTCCCTCTATGTATCTCAATCTAAGCAAATCACCAAATCTGTTCTTATACCCCTTTTTTCCCAGATAATCTTCAACACATTTCCACTCAGCCTTAGATCTTTGTTTTGATATATTTCTAATTGCTGTCGTCATCTAAGCCAAATTCATAAATTCTACCAATTTAATCAACCATTCTTTAATTGTTGGTTTTGTCTCCCCTTTCCAATTTTGGGCTATAAGTAACCTGGCTGTGCAGCCACCTAGATTCTTAATTTCTGCCTCCTTTGCTAATTTGTTTCTTATGATTAGGGATGGGCAGCCACCCACCTGATTGGCTCCCAAACCTGTTGGGTTGCTCAAGTTGAATAGTAAAACAATAAAAAACCTCAATAAAGTTTTTAAGTACGTTGATGAATCTTAGCCGTGCCTAGCAATGGACTTTGAGGCTGGAATTTCAAGGAATACTTGAGCAACCCAGTTCTTCCCTATTTCCTTCTCTCCTCTTCCCTGCTGTTCTCTATCTTCCCCAAGGACATCATAATCCCATTGGGAAATGTGGGGTGGGAATGGGAAGCAGGAGAGCAGGATGAGCTCTGGCAGGTAAGAGTTCCTGACCGCATTCCTAGTGAGAAGTATGTGTATTAAAAGTACCGGTAGTAGCTGTCACTGGAATGCTTTGAAGCACCAAACGCAACAACAAGCATCATGGGACACAGGAAATACGCATTTGGTTTTTCTGTAATAGAACAACACCACTGGAATAGCTATGAAATTGATGGGATATTGGAAGAGAAAGTGAGGCTGATCAAACTCTTGACTCCCTTGATTTTGTTTTGTATGCTCGACACATTCCCCCTCGGACAGTATATTCCCGCGGCTTTAAAACTGTATGAGGCTAAGGTGATGGCTCAGCTCCTTTATGGGGCCAACCTTAACATCCCGCCACCTAATCTGACGACAGCCGAAAGAGTACAGTCCAAATTCCTCAGAGCGGCCTTACAAATGCCCCCATGTGTGTCAAATGCGGCCATACGATTAGAAACAGGCCTGACCTGTGTGGAGGCCAGAGTGTGGATGCAGGCCTGCAATCTATGGCTGAAATACAACATGAATCCCCAGGGCCTACTCCTGGTGCTAGCGCAAGATGGCTATCAATCCCTTTGGAGCAAGACCATAGTGAATAAGATGCTGAGTATAGGCCTCAATCCATCTAGCCTTATGATACACGATCTTAATACAGCAAAGACCCTCATTAAACAGAGGATCATTGATATAGAAAGACAGAAGGATCTAAGTAAAGTACCTCACTTTCTAATTGAGGAGGAAAGGAGATACTTGGCCCGCCCAGCCAGATATCTATCCAACCTGGAAATACCCTCCCATAGAAGAGCATTCACTTTGGCTCGTAATCGAATAATGCCTTCAACAGTTCTCCAGGGGAAGTATAAACAGATCCCTTTTTGTGAGAGATGCTGTCCTTGCGGTTCAGGTGAAGTGGAATCCATTGGCCATATACTCTTGCGATGCTGCTTCTATAAGGAGGTGCGAGGTGACCTTATTCACAGCATACTGGCAGAGCTACCTGGACGCTCGGAAACCTTCTATATAGAGTGGCTTCTCTCCGACGCTAAGCCTATTGTGTCAGCGAAGGTTGCTAAATTATGTGCCAAAGCTATAAGAATTAGGTCCAATCTAATTAGCAGTGCCCAAATATCCTCAGAACATCCTCAGGACTAGCTAAAGAGGATCCAGCGATATTAATTGCTGTAGCCCACCTTTTAAAGTAGTAATACCCCTATTAATTAGTTCTTTTTAACCAATTGTCAAAACCTATGTCGATTGTCTATTTTAGATATTCTGGTCTCTTTTTACTGTTTTATGTATTGCATATTTATGTGTGCTGGTCAAGAACCGTAATAAATCAATCAATCATTCCCCCTGTTTTTCTTAACATGCGCCTGCTCCCATTTGCAGCTGGAGGTTCTGTTGGTGGAAATGCAGGATCCAAGTTCTGGCATCAAAATGCACGCTCAGAAGGTCACGGTCATCGATATCCCACATGCAATGACTGGTAAGTCTGACAGTAGCAGCCACAAAGTGCAACAAAAGCCACTCACCCCCCTTTTATATAAAATAATCCAACCATCAAAATTACTTTTCTGGTGCTGGGAGGTCAGTCACAACAGCAACACAGTCCTTCAGCCTCAAGGAGACTGCCATCCCGACACCGCGAAAAAAAAGACAATTTACAATAAGGAATGTTTGTGCTGTCCTGGGATCACAAAAAAGGGAGCAAAATATCCAACTTACTCCTATGCCTGTAAATTACAGCATTCCTTCCCTCAGAACACACTGAATCGGAAATAGGCAGGTAGCGGTGGTGCTTTGAAGTTGCGAGCCTGTCATTACTGTCTATTGAGTATGCTACAACAACAGTTGTACTCTGGTGCCTGCCAGCTATGTTCACTCAAGGCAACCCTGCAAACATACTCTAAGCACCTCCTTGTGGGTTATTATTATTATTATTTTTAAAGGCAAGCTCTAGAGCATGTTGTAAATACTTTTGCCCTTGCCATATGTACCAAACCCTCTTCACTGAAGACAAAGGTGTCCTGGAAGTCAGTTGAAATTAGCAGGTAGAACTGGAAGGGGAAGTTACCATTCCTTTGTGCCTTTATGAGACAGAGGCGTACCTAGGCTCCCTTGTGCCCTTGGCAAGGAGCTGTATTTGTGCCCGCACCCATCCCTTGTGTTTCTCTGCTGAGGCGCCCAGAGGAGATGCGTGCCTCACCTGGTTGCCCAGAGCAGCAGAAGAGTGGCCCAGCGAGCACTCGGGTAGATGGACGGGCGAAATCCTAGCCATTACAAGCCAAGAGTGGAGAGGCATGATTTCTGCGCTCTCCTGGGCCTGTGTCCTTGGCAGGGGTCAACCCTGACCCACCCCTAGGTATGCCCCTGTTATGAGTGGCTGGGGAAACCCAGCCAGATGGGCGGGGTATAAATAATAAATTATTATTATTATTATTATTATTATTATTATTATTATTATTATTATGAGGAGCATTGGTGCGATCTTTCTAATGAAGGCACTAAACTGCAGAGCATTGCCAAATGTGTTGTGGTTGCACTGAGTGGAAAACCAGAACGAAGCAAATGTGCTTAAATGGACAGTCCAAGGGGTAGATTCACAGAAGAAAATATAACTTGTTCATTTCTTTTTAGCTAGGCTAGGACCACTCGCTTGCTGATTCTATGGTTAGTTCTACTGTTCCCTGGTAATATTCCAGTAAGTTCAGGAGACCAGCTCTTAACCCACAGATTGTTCCTTTAAATGTTCCAAGGCACTGAGAGAAAGCGCAGCTCCTGCCTGTCCCACACAGTTTCTTTGCCAATCTGATGATCGCTATGGCCAGCAGATTTTAATTTTGCTCCACAACAGACAGAGGAGGGGAGTGGGTGATGCGCACCAGCTGCATTCTGTCATTGTGTCTTAGAATATTTAAAGGCATAGGCTCAGTCTCTCGGTGAAGAACTGGCAGCCCTGTAGGAACCTGTTTTAGTGAGTTTGCCAAATGAGCATGGACTCATCCGGAACAATTGTTGACTTATTCAAAAGAGTGAGGTTGATTTTTAACTTCGCTACAAGGTGTGTACGGAAAGTTGCCCTGAGGTCGGGGAAAACAGTTGTGTGAAATTTTCCAAGACTACGCTCTGTCTGGCCACAAGCTGAATGCTAAATTTGTTAATACTGGTTTTGATTGGTATTTATATCGACTTTATTGCTGTTTTGTTTGCTTTGTTTTCCCTCCCTAATATTGCTGATAGCGATATTATTGGTATTGCTATTATTGTTGCTAGCAGCCTTGAGTGTTATTCGACGGAAATATGGAAGAAAAAATTGACTAATGAATAATGAGCGCCTGAGAGATTTATGTCAAAAGCCAGGAATGGAGAGATGACTTGAGAAATGTATACTTCTGAGACAAAGCCAGCCTCTTCTTTGTTGATAGTACCACTGAAGTCAACAGAATGACTTAAGAGTGCTGAAAAACACACACATTGCAGCTGTTTGCACTAAGCCAAACCTTGATTTAACATGGCATGGGAGTTAAAGAACTGGGGAGAAGCAAAGCAACTTTGAGTTCCTCTCCAGGAGACTGCATATCAGTGCAGTCTTGGTACACCATAGTTTGACTGGCTGTGTCATGTGAACCAGGACACTATTTATTTGTTTGTTTGATACTGTATATTTGTATGCTGCCCTGTGGTTAAAAAATTCCAGGGCAGTTTGCATATTAAACAAATAGAATCTGTCAGATTCTCTTATCGGTTGTTCAATACTAAGACCAAGCCATCTTGTTCTTAAGTCTCTTTATTTTGTGCAAAGCTATTTACAGTGCAGAGTTCAGTTTATCATGTCTGCTCAGTTGCTCAGTCACTAGCAGAATCCGGAAGTGCCTCCCTTCTGTTTTGGCGCCAACACCAAAGCCTCGGCATCCTGAATTGCCGCCTTCTCCTCCTACGCAAGATAGGCGCCGGAACCGACGCCTCCCCCTCCGAGCGAGTCTGCTGAGTGGTGCCAGGTCTCTCAGCAACTCCCTGGACACCTGGCACTCCCTGGCTCCCAGCCACTAACTGTTCCTCCCCCGAAGAGGGGCTGCCAGATTCACTCGAAGATGAATCTGTCATCAACACAGGCTGTGGGTCTCTGTATGCACTCAGAGCTGGACTGGCAGGGGTGGGCAGATCCCTGACAGAATCCAATCCATCTAGGTAGTCAGCATTCACATGAGAATATCAACATTCACCAAACTTTTAACATTTCCTATAACAGTATAAAATCAGTCTCGTCTCTGACTGAGGCAACAGGAAAATGGAGTACTTTCTATTTTTAAATCATAGCTGCCTTTCTCTGGATGTTAAACATCTTTACAGTCCTGTTAACACTGCATTTTTATTGATTTGATGCTGATAATTGAAAAGGTTTCTGGGGGTTGTATCTAGCAGCTGATTGTAAGGCTTCCAACAAGGAGGGGTGCAGTTTTCCATGCTTCCCCCAATCTCTGCAGCTCCAGCTCCCAATATCAGCTTCAAAAGGTTGGGGAACTCTCCAGAGCATGTTTATGGGCCATTGTGCATTTGTTTGGTTTCTGTGTGTGTGTGTGTGTGTGTGTGTGTGTGTGTGTGTGTGCAGGGTAGAGGGGGGAATAACTGAAAAATTCTTTCTTATTGTTATTAACTAAGTTTCTATGCTGCTCTTCAACCGAGGACCACAGGGCGGTTTGCAAAATAAAGACCCAAAATGGCATGCTATAGTAACAAACAAAAACAATACCCCGCAGTTTTAAAGGCCATAGATCGTTTCATTGGCCAAAGGTCTGGGAGAAGAAGAATGGCACCTAAAGATACGAAATGAAGGAAACCTTATTGCTGCAGTGCATTGCATAAGGGGCTGCCTTTGAAGATTGTTCAGAAACTGCAGCTAGTGCAGAGTTTGTTGGGCAGATTGTTGATCAGAGGTAGGAGGTCTGAGCATATAGCTCCGTTTTTAGCATAGCTGCACTGGCAGCTGATGAGCTCCCAGACTCAATTTACAGTGTTTTTGAGCTATAAACCCCTATGAGGATCAGGACCCTAATACCTTAGGATCCGCCACTCCCTGCATGAATCTACTCAGACCCTGTGTTTGTCATCTGAGTCCCTACTTGATGTGCCCCACTGAGGGAGGTCTGGAGGGTGGCAACACAAGAATGGGCCTTTTCATTGGTGGCTCTCTGATAGTTGAATGTATGTGTTGCCCCTGGCACCATCATTATCAGGTAAATATATTCCTGTTCACCCAAGAATTTGACTCTTAGGGTAAGATTTCCCCCTTTTACGTTATTGCAGGATAAGCATTTTAGTCAATAATGTTTTATATCATTTTGATGCATTTTAAATTACACACTGTATATGTTTTTTTAAAAATCATTATAAGCCGCTTTGAGGTACTTTACAAAGTAAGCGATGAATAAACGCAGCTGAGCAACACCATTGGCTACAACTGTATGAACTTTAGAGATCTTAGGCCACAGTTTCGCCTGGAAAAAACAGGAACGGCTCCACTCACATCCTGCCTGCGATGGATGATCGTTTCCCCAGGATTCAGAAAATAAGCACCGCCTCTTTAAGGGAGAAGAACAGGTGCAAGCTGGGTTGCCTAGCACAGGTCTGAGTTACAGGCTAATCTTTTAATTTCATCTATTTCAGGAAGCAGATAGTAGGGATAAGAGCTCCTGGCTGCTTGGCAAAAGTCTCAAGTGATCAGCGCAATGTCAGGAAAGGTTAACATTTTTAATCTGCATTGTGGAGGCATTTGGAGATGAAGATTAGGACATGCTCAGGGAGGGAGTGCATTCCTGAAGCCTTGCCCTATTTAAAACTTCTAGTTTTAACCTGTCTTACAGTGCAGAGTACAAAGATAGGTGGCAGAAACAGGGGTGGCTTAATGCCAGATTCATTCATGATATGTATTAAACTCTTTTCCCAACTCCAACTGGTTGATATTATAGTTTTTTCTGTATGTATCTATGTATATATATATATATTTAATGCCTTTGAAACGAAGCATTCTGTGGCTTATTTATCATTTTGCTCCACACAATCATTTCCCCTACAGCTCACCAAACATATCTCTATTGAAGATGGTAATGTGTCCTTTCATACTGGTTCCATGTGTCCTTTTTTTTTTGCTACCCAAGTTACAAGCTCTGGCCTCTGAAATCTGACATCTCTCTTTGTGTTCCATTTTAATTTACAAACCTCGTAATTGAATTGCACAGTTCCTGGCTAGCTTACCCTTTCTCTTTCGTGCAGGAAATAATAAGGTTCCCAATGAGTCACCTTGTCGAGAGAACACAATTCCGTTTCCCCTGACGTTGGATTATGATTTAGCCTTTCAGTGGCAAATCGGAATACAGTACTCTCCCTCTTTCACGAAAATATGCAGTAAAACATATGCATTGAGAACTGGCAGGAATATGAGCTTTTAGAAAGCAGAGGGATTTAGATCATTAGAGTCGTAATATTAGCTCCTGAAGTGTATATATATATTTTAAAAATAGACCAATTTCCCCCAACCTGGTGCCCTCCAGATGTTTTGGTCTAAAACTCCCGTCAGCCCATTTGCTATGAAGGAGTTGGTGAGAGGATGAAAAGGCAGTTATTTCATCCTCCGGCTTTTAGAAGTTGAACAGGAAGTGCAACATCACAAGAGCAGAGCATCTCCTGTCATCCCACCCCTCTCACCTTGGTTGCTGTATTGCTAAGACTTCCATGCAACCTCTGATGTCTGTAACCAAATGAACCAGAATAGTTTACTGTCCTGAAACTGCTTTGTTCTCAGATAGCTAACTTTCAACTTCAGATTCTCTGTGTTTCCATTCTGCCCCTCCCCCGCCACCTTAAGTTTAAAAGGTAAAGGTAAAGGGACCCCTGACCATTAGGTCCAGTCGTGGACGACTCTGGGGTTGCGGCGCTCATCTCGCTTTACTGGCCGAGGGAGCCGGCCTACAGCTTCCGGGTCATGTGGCCAGCATGACTAAGCTGCTTCTGGCGAACCAGAGCAGCGCATGGAAATGACGTTTACCTTCCCGCCGGAGCGGTACCTATTTATCTACTTGCACTTTGACGTGCTTTTGAAATGCTAGGTTGGCAGGAGCAGGGACCGAGCAATGGGAGCTCACCCTGTCGCGGGGATTCGGACCACCGACCTTCTGATTGGCAAGCCTTAGGCTCTGTGGTTTAACCCACAGTGCCACCTGCGTCCCTACCTTAAGTTTAGTTCTCCACATTTTCAAGTCAGTTAAAAATGACACAAAGGATTTTGAATGCCCATCAAAGAAAGGGATGTAAACTCAAATATTTATTCATCCTGCTTTTTTTAAAAACAGAACTTCTTTGAAAAACGTATGACCAACCAACCTGTGACTCAGAAAATGCGCACACAGTGTTAGAAACTGAAATATGAAAGCTAGGAGCTAAATGGCACATTAAACCTAGGTTATGGGCACCGCAATGGAGTGTTTAGGCATGCTTTTTTATAATAAGAATACAAAACTGAAAATGAATAAAGTGCAGCTAATGTCTTGTGTTCATTTTTCACATGATCTAGTCCTCATCTAAAGACTGCAAAAAACAAAGCCATGCTTCCCTTGCCCACCCCTCTAATATTCTTATGAGGGTCCCTTCTCCATTCTTCAGGGAGTAGCTGGAAGTGGGGAGGCAGAAAAAGGCCCTCCTTTTCTTCCAGCAGTGGCAGTTTTAATCTGAAATCTTAGGTGCGTTACTGCGCCCAGAGCTCAGAAACGGCTCGCATTAACAAAATCCCCTGTTGCAAAATGCGCATAGAACAATGGGAGTTTCGAACGCTGTGCACATGGTTCCCAATATTATTCTGGCCCTTGTTGGCATAGCAAGTAGAAGATCACTAGCCAGGAGACAGACTCATTGGGAGAGTTGTGAACCACAGCTCACTCCATCAACTCTTCTGTGGCGGGGCAGCTCCATCAGGCCTCCTCTCCCCTCAGCTGTCATTTGGGGGTAGCCATTCCAGCTGCATCAATGTGGGAAATAGGAAGCACGTGTCATTTCATCAGCTTTGCTGAATGCAAAGTTCCATCGAGTACCTCCTTCCCCAGAACTGTGCCAGCTGGTCATCATAGGAACATCTGGTGTAGGAAATTGGTGGCCAAGCTTTGATTTTGATTTTTCTCTTTCCTTACTTGCGTGTCAAGGTTGTCCGCTTACCTTTTCGGTGGGCGGCGTTGCCTTGGGCCCCACAGTGATCCGGCTGGGGGCGGAGGCCGACGCCATCCGACCGCTGTCCAATCAGCACTGGTGGGAGGCGTGGCCACTGCAAAACTTAAACCGCGGTGCGGCTGGGGGACCGCCCTCTTGCGCCCTTCACCGGATCTCCCGCCTGCCCTCCCTCTTTTTATGCTTTGCTATGACACCACCTTGCTATGGACAAATGTTTGCCCTTCTGAAGCAAATCAATAAAATGTCAAATACAAAGAGAAGTGAAAGTGGGACAAGTGTACGTACACGTGGCTACAAGTGACTGTCACTTTTTCAAACCACGTTTGAAACCTATCTGGGGGGGAAACAAACTGTTACCCATTTCCAGTCTGACAAGTCTCTTGTAGCGGCTGAGGGTGGGAGCTGCAGGTCTGGATCTGCATTTCCCTGCGGGGTGGGGGGGTATATTTCCAGATGAGAGGCGGTTCCTGTAAGCAGGTCACAGAGGTCAGAATGTGAAATTTTGTTATTCTGATGATTTACTGTCTGCTCTTGCTCTTGCTTTTCAGGTTCCGATATGCTACAGTGGCTTATGCAGCGCCTGCAGATTACCGACGAAGGTAAGTTTTGGCGGGAAACACAGGTGGCGTTTAGTCAAGTTTCCTCCCCACCCTTTTCCTATTCTTTCCCCCCCACTACAGTACGGTGGTACCTTGGTTCGCAAACGCCTTGGTTCTCAAACGCCGAAAACCCAGAAGTAAATGTTCCGGTTTTCAAATGTTTTTTGGAAGCTGAATGCCCGATGCGGCTGTTGGCTATTGTTTCCAGGGCACCTGCACCAATCAGAAGCTGCGCCTTGGTTTTTGAACATTTCAGAAGCCGAATGGACTTCTGGAATGGATTAAATTTGGCACTTTTCTTTTTGCTATTTATTTTGCATTTTTGTTTTTGAGGCTTTTTTCGGTTCATTCGTTTTTGTGACTGTGTGGAACCCAATTCAGCTACTGATTGATTGATTGTGTGACTGCGGAAATGGATAAAAGCCCCCCCCCCCCATCCAAACAATGACTATCATCAGTGCAGGTAAGAATTTTTTTAATTTTTATCATCTACAATACTGTCATTTCATGGATCAATGGTCTCGTTAGATAGTAAAATTCATGTTAAATTGCTGCTTTAGGGGTTGTTTTTAAAAGTCTAGAACAGATTAATCCGTTTTGCATTACATTCTGTGGGAAAGTGCGCCTTGGTTTTGGAATGGACTTCTGGAACGGATTAAGTTTGAGAACCAAGGTACCACTGTATTTGAATTCTTGTCTTTTTAATAGCTGGTTGTTTCAGCATGTTTGGCTGTGTGCCAGTGAAGGCAGCTGATATCTTTCTTTTTTAGAGGCACTCAGTTTGGGAAGTATGATTATCAGGTACGGATACATCTATCCTCTTCAGGATCCGAAGAATCTGAATCTCAGACCAGACAGCAGCCTCTACAGGTTTCAGGTGAGCAGAGCAGTCAGCCACAAGCAGAAGAAATGGAAGCCTGCTAAGGTCCTTTAGACTTTTCACATAAACCTCATTCACATATCAGGTTAAAACCTATTTCAACTCAAGGTTCACATTGCTTCATAGACAACTGCACTGGGGCTGCAGCCCAGAGGAACCGAGACTCGAGCTGCAGAGGGAACTCTTTACATTTGTACAGTCAGCAGTGCTCCAGCCATTCAAAAAATGGACTCTCCATCCTAGCAAGGCCTTATCCCAGTTCAAAACACTTGATCCCCAGTGAGGGGTGTGGCCTAGGAAGAAGGGGCGTGGCCTGAGGAGAGAGACTGTTGCATGTGGCCTGGAAGGCTACACTCAGCCTCTGGGCCTGAGATTCCTCACAACAAACCATAGATAGAATTAACTGTGGTTAAGTGTGAAAGAGCAGTATGCTAGTTCATAATTGCTGAAATTGTGGGCGCTTATGGGACGCAGGTGGTGCTGTGGTCTAAACCACTGAGCCTTGGGCTTGCCAATCAGAAGGTCGGCGGTTCGAATTCCTCCGACGGGGTGAGCTCCCGTTGTTTGGTCCCAGCTCCTGCCCAAGAGCAGTTCGAAAGCACGTCAAAGTGCAAGTAGATAAATAGGTACCGCTCCGGCAGGAAGGTAAACACCGTTTCCGTGCGCTGCTCTGGTTTTGCCAGAAGCGGCTTAGTCATGCTGGCCACATGACCCGGAAGCTGTCTGCGGACAAACGCCGGCTCCCTCGGCCTATAGAGCGAGATGAGCATGCAACCCCAGAGTCGTCCGTGACTGGACCTAACGGTCAGGGGTACCTTTACCTTTTAGCTCTTACCCTGCTCCAACTGGTGCCACTCTAGGGAGGAAATAAGCCTAAGTAGGGGTACCAACAGGAATAAAATATGGGGGGGGCAGGTAAGTCCCACCCCACATAATCAATTACAAGACGCACACACCATTTGAATGGCAATGCCCATCAACTTTGAGGGGTGCACGCCCCCCTCAAATATTTTATTGGGGGGGGGGAAGGGACCTCGGCTCATAGGAGTTGGTTCCTATGAGTCATAGTCTGGTTTGACATTCTTTCTGACCCGGGACTCGTTTCCCCCAAACCATGAGTGATAAGCCAGTAACAAACCTTGGCTTCGGGTTGCGGTTCATTTGAAGAGAAACAACAAGCCTGGGTTCGGATGTAATGAAAAGGCAGAGTATTACCGTATATACTTAAGTATACTTGAGTGAGGCGGGCGGTGGCGGAGGGATGAGTGGCGAGAAAGGAGCCGCTCGTCCCTCCGCTGCCGCCCACCTTTCGCAAGCGCAGGCAAAGAGCCGCGGTTGGGAGAGGCGCTGTGCTGCGCCTCTCCCAACCGTGGCTTCTTGCCTGCCCTTGCGAAAGGCAGTGGAGGGACGAGCGGCGAGAAAGGAGCCCTTTCTCGCCACTCATCCCTCTGCCGCTGCCCGCCTTTCACAAGGGCAAAGGCGGGAGGAGGGAGGAGCAGCCCAAAAGGGCTCCTTTCGGGCTGCTCCTTCCGCTGCCACCAACACACGCACACGCACTCCTGCCCGCCAGGAGGTTTGTGGTGTGGTGAACTGGCTTATACTCGAGTCAATAAGCTTTCCCAGTTTTTTGTAGTATAATTAGGTGCCTCGGCTCATATTCGGGTCAGGTTATACTCGAGTATATACGGTACTTGATTCTTCCCCAGTGCTGTAGCACGTGGGGTGGGGGGTCACAAACAGGGAACTTTCAAGCAATATCCACCTGCACGCTGCTTGTTCACGTTAAGCGATGCTTTTATTTTACCGATGGTTTAATAGGATGGGTGAAGTGGGCCACAGACTTTAAGACTTCTTTAAAGCCCTTGGCAACTCATTCCTGCATGAGCTCACTCTTAACTCTGAGAAGCTTCTCACAGTCCTTTCAATCTGTGACTTTGCCTTATCTTTCACCTCCTTCTTTGCCAGCCTTTAGGAAACGTTGAAAGATATCCTTATTTGGAAGACTCTTTTTGGTGGCTTCATCGTGCTACATTTAGCTTTTTTAAATGTTTTAACTAGATTGTTTTAATGTTAGCAGGTGTGCAGCTCAAATAACTGCGTAGGGGTGCCATAGAGGAAGGGCTGCAGCTGTAATTTTACTGTTCATTATTTTTATACTGTGATCTGTGTACATGCCACTTTACAAAGAATAGGTAGGACAGGTTCCTCCCCTCAGGGGTTCAGCAACCTAAAAATACACACAAGGAAAATTATTCTCTTCTTTCCCGGCTGTGCTGCACTCTGAGGGCAGTTTTTGTTAACTCAGCAAGGCCCCAGCACAAAGTTAGCCACAGGACATCATTTTTATTGCAATTTGCTTCAGTGTCCCCCTTTAAATGAATTTATTGCTGATCTCCCTTTCTCCCTCTAGGTCCCCCTTTCTGCAATACTGCAGGCCTCACTCATCTTCTCTTTTAAGCCTGCAGCCTTCTGTCTCTGCACCCATCCTTGCTTCTTTCTCATTTTACCACCAAAAGTCGGCATCCCATAGCGCTCTTGTTTTTGTTTTTTGTTTTGAAATAATTTTTATTTTACATTTACAAGTGTAAAGTTATAACAATACCAAATACATCTTCATGTTTGGAGATTTCTCTGAATCTCCAGACTCCCCACCATCCCCTCCCTGGGTCCTATTGTCAACATTTTCAACTGCATAATATTTCATCGTCCATATTTTATATCTCTCCGTATTGTCCATAGTCTTTGTTACATTACAAGTGTTATTAGAAAACTCCAGTGTTTTCATTTGTTTACAGTGGTCTCCTAAATAAATTATAAATCTTTCCCCATAGCACTCTTATATTTGCATTGCCACAAGCCTCTCTATGCACCCCCATTTCTGTCACTCACCCAACATGTCTGTTTGTCCCCCCCCCCCTTTTTACCTCTTTTCCCCTCTCTCCCTTCACACCATAGTGCTCACCAGGCCCAAGCAGAGCTTGTCTGAGGCCCTGGGCAGCAGTTGCTTTAGAATAAAGTTATAAACACAAACAACAAAGCACCCGGTTCCTTGCAGGACCCCCTGGCTGGTTTTAGCCTCCTAGGCCCAGGGCAAGTGTACCATATTTTTCCGTCTATAAGATGCCCCCATATATAAGGCGCCCCCTATTTTTGAGGACTCAGATTTAAGAAAATGGGGGAAGATATATATCCATGTATAAGACGCCCCCTAATTTTTGACATTATTTTTTTAGGGAAAAAACCTAGTCTTATACACGGAAAAATACGGTACATTTGGGACCCACACCCGTACAGATCTGGGGCTTGCTCTTATCTCTCTCTACCCCTATCTCAGTTACTTCCTCTTCCCCCATTTTACTGGGTCCTCAGTTGCTCCCTTTTACTTCCTCCAGTTCCCGTTTCCCTCTGCTTCTCTTTATTATTCCCCCACTCCACCCCATCTGTACTTCTCCTCACTGAATTTGTCAGCGGCAGTACACAAAAGCGCTCGTTTTTAACCCCCTGACAGAATCTGTCAGAGACTGGTGGGGCTGGCTACAGTGGCCTTGGAATCCGGCAACAATCCAGGCAAAGGGGAAGCAATGGCAATGTAGTGACACGGCATCCTGCCATTTCCCCCCTCTGTCTCTCTCAAATACACACACAGGAAGGGTGTAGAGATGTTGGGAAATTCTGGTGGAAGGAGGAGTGGAAATCGTTGATGCTCACTTACCCATCACATTTCCTGGACAGACGTCAATCCGGCGAATTTGATTTGCATTCGCTGTCGTTATTTTCAGTCTGCGGCCGTTAGTCCCCAATGGATAACTCTCCCCATTTGCATTGTGTTTCCTTTGCATTGAAAGGAACAGTGTGGTCAGAAAATGGTGGAATATATGGGGATAGCTAAATTAACACCACAAATCCGACAGCAAGGTAACGAAACCTATGAAAAGGAATGGGGGAAATTTCTGAGCTATATTGACAAGATGTATGGAATATGAGAGTATCAGCAGATTGAATTGAACCTCATAACTGGACTTTAAAATTCTTTATTGGAAATTTATAATGAAACAACAATACATGTTTAGTAAATAGATACAAATATAATATATGGATATTGTATGTAAGACATAACGGAAAAAGTAAGAAAATGGAGAACTAGAGGTTGGTAACAATTGGAATAATGAATGACATATGGCGTTAATCAATAAGGAATGTCAAAACTGCGCAAATTTGGAATGTACAAAAAAAATACAGAAGAAGGAAGAGTGGGAGTCAATTTTTAGGAATAATAAGTGACATAATTTATTTGTAAACAATTATGAAGTGAAAAATAAGTTGTAATATTATTTTGTGTAAAGAACATGTTTATGTGAAACATTATGTAAAAATCATTTTAAAAAAAGAAAAGAAAAGAAAGGAATGGTGTGGAATAACATGGTAATTACATGATTAATTGTGTAAAATTTCACTATAGCAGACAATGTGACTGAATAACATGGTTTTACGAAAGGCTGAAATGCAGTGGAATGGAAGCAGCGCTGCATGTGACAAATATGGGTCAGAACGGAAACCAATGCCTTCTTACATCCCTAGTTGGGTGGGCCTTACCTATTTGAACCAGAAAGTGGGAAGGGGCCATGAACAATCATTTAAAAACCTCACAGTGGTGTTCACATAGGGAGAGAGCTGCAGCTGCAACATCCAGTGAATGGTATTATTACAAGTGTTGTTGTTAATATTTGCATAACCACCCTTCGTTTGCAGATATCAGGGTGGTTCGGAGCATAAAAACACCTGGTGAAAACACAAAATGCATATAAAAAGCAAGAACAGAAACAAAACAATAACCCCCACCCCGAAGGATTGGGGGCTTGCCTCTCCCGGCATTTTTTATTATTATTTTAGATTCTTCTGTTTTCCAGGCCTCATTCAGAATGGATATAAAATAGCTGAGAACATATATTTCCAAAAATATTAAAAATATGCAGGGCTGCCAGTCACATGCTAGCTGATAGAATGATTTAGAAGAATTTAGTTAAAGAATCAATTGATAACCTGGGTCTTAGTTTTTGTGTTCTTTCTTACAGACACCGTATTTTTGGCCGACCCAGCAGTGGGCAGCAGATGATACAGACTATGGTAAGCCATAAGATCAGGGAGGCACTCTCTGCCTTTTTAGTGAAATCTTAAAGGTGTAGATCATGTGCACTTGGAGGAAAAGATGGAGTAGGTGTTTGTATGAACTCCAAAGATGGTGTCTGTAGAAATTAATCAGTTCTGGGAAAGGTACAGTGGTACCTCGGTTTCCGAACATCTCCGTTGATGAACATTTCGGTTTACAAACACCGTAAACCCAGAAGTAAATGCTTCGGTTTTTGAACACGCCTCGGAAGTCGAACATACCACGCGGCTTCCGCTGAGTGCAAGATCCTGAGGCCTAGCTGTCGGCTGTTGAGTCCTTGGTTTTCGAACTTTTCAGAACCCGAACAGTCTTCCGGAACGGATTACGTTTGAAAACCGAGGTACTTCACTTTGAAGAGGAGGGTACCCACTTACACTCTCATTTCAACTATCATTTAAAAAAATTATTTAGAAAACATTCAGATATATGATGCGGTAGAACCCTTCCTAGGACTGTAGTACTTCAAGGTATGCATGGGATGTTCACATGTTTAATCACCCCTTCATATGAAGGCAATCCATCCATATTGAAAGCTGGCACCAAGGAGAAAGCTAGGCCAGAATCCCTTCTCCCTGACATGCTAGCTATCCACAGGCAGGGATTTTTTAACATAGCGGAGCATTTGAATTTACAACCTTCCACCTGTAGTCTGGAGTGTAACAGTACAGGTGAAAGCTATGTCACTTGATAATTCTGAACATCTTTAATTGCCTCAGTCCTGGTCAGTGGTGTGGTGGCAGGTTCCTGAAACTAAAGCCTCATAGACGCTGCTCCATGTGGCAAGTTGCAATGTGAAGCAGTACCTCGTACGATTCTGGCAGTGCTGAAACTACCAAAAAGAAGGATTGAAATGACATGTTAAGCCAATCCACACAAAAAGCCAAGATACATTGATTGAATGTGCAAATTGGGCCATCTGTTTCTTATACTTTTTAGAGAATGTATGTGAATTTTGTTCCCCACTTTAAGCCTTAAATAAAGAATAAGTGTTTTATTAAAGAAATATTCCACAGTCTGATACACCCTTACGTGGGACTAAGTCAACTGAACTTTGGTTTAGCTATTAGTTTACTCAGAGTAGACCCATTGAAATGTATGGGCATTTCTAACCAAGGTCCGTTCTTTTCAGTTGGTCCATTTTGCATATAGCTTGATTGGATGCGGCCCTTACTTTTGCATAAACGTGCTACAGGATTGGACTAAACTTCTCCGGCTTAATTTGGTTTGTGGAATGTGTTATTAGAAATGTGTTAATTTGGCTCCTTAACTTGCCTTCCTCTGCACCTCATTGCCACATGAATATGTAGCTGAGACACCAGAAATTAGCAAACTGGCTTTAACCCAGAGCGTAAGGTTAGAAATCACAGCGGGAAAATGAGAATAGCACTATAAAAACACAACACAAATCAAACAAACCGACACACACACCCTCAGGTATTAGCCAAACCTGCAATTGTGCTGCATTCGTTACCCTCTACCTGTGTTAATTATACGCTGCTTAAATTGCTAGCTTTTAACAGTGCCTAGTTAGGAGAAATAATTTCCATAGTTAGATATTTAGTTCAAAGAGCTTCAATAAGACTTCCTGATAAAACAAAGAGTGGGAAAGATAATAATAATAATAATAATAATAATAATAATAATAATAATACGGTAATAATAATATCTTTATTGTCAGATGGCTGCTTATAGAAAATTCTAGATGTGCATGCCAGGAAAATAGGAGCACTCTCTGCTGAATGGGCTTCTGTAGGTCATTTTTTTTCTTGAATTCAAAGCCATTCAGAGTACAGCTGTTCTGATTTTAGTCCTATACACATTAAGAAAAAAAGTTACAATCACAGTGAAGCTTAATAACACCACTTAGAATATTTCCCCCTCCTACATTTGCCCTACTTTTGCTACCCCTATGGGAATCACCTATGCTGGGAAACAGCATTGGCTGGAGACACAAACTTATATGGATCTTGTGCCTTGTGGATTCACGCGATACAGAATCTTTATTTGGAAAAGATGTACCGGTAATTTCACTTTTCTTTCACTGGGCCTTCTACATTAATTACATGGAAATGATGTATCTTCTTTTCTGTTGTTGTTTTTCATTCCCAGCCATCTACCTAGCCAAGAAAAATATCAAAAGGAAAGGAGTTTTAGAAGAATATGAAAAGGTAAGAAAGTATTATGGCATCTTTTGGCTAAGCATCTAGGGGGTGGAGGTGTCTTCAGCCCCCTCAATATTTGCTTGAAGGGCAAATGTCGCCCCAGTGCGACATCACAGAAGGCTGCACCAATATGCATGATGTCGAGAGATGCCGCAGGGATCGGCGCAGCCTGGTGTGAGGTCGCATCAGCCTGTGCAGCGTCTCCTGGTGCCGCAGGAATCCGCGAGGACTAGCGGAAGGCTGCACCGGACTGCGCGGCGCCTGGAGTTGTGTGTGACGACATGCGCCGGCTCCCCCAATCTTGGGGGCAACCTGCGCCTCTGGTAAAGCACATCCATGGCAGTGGAGGGAAGGGGGCCACACCACGGGGAAGCATTAAAGCTCAGTAGTGGAACATGTGCTCTGCATGCAGAAGATCACAGTCCCTGACATCAGTCTGCCAGGGCGCCACTGCAGACAATACTGGGCTACATAGGCTGATGATCTGACTTAGCAGAAGGCAGTTTCCTGTGTTCCTGTAATTCAGCCACGGACTACCAAGATTAGCAGCAGCCCTGAGCTTTTTGATAGCATGTAGTTGCCGCATCATAGCTTCACAACTGTAGTGTTTCCGCCCCTCTTCTCTACTTTCAGATTTTGGTCCCCCCCCCCCCTCACCTATTAAACTACATCTATTAAACAGATTTGTCAACTTAAATATACACCACATTGCTACAACTGCAGTGGGCTATGCTAATAAATCTTGCTGAGAAATCTAATCAATCTAACTTGGTCTGTGTTTCGTACATGTGGCTGTGTGCTGTAGCACATATCCTCCGTGTTGAGAGTGAAACGGAAGCATGTGTCTTTCCTTGCTGTCTCACTGCTGCTGTTTTTCCAGGAAAATTATAACACGCTGCACAAAAAAATCAACCACAAGTGGGACTTCGTTGTTATGCAGGCCCAGGAACAGTATAGGTGAGACGCTTCTTAACACTGTTCCCCCCCCCTTTAGCCTTTGTTTTGAGTGATGCAGTGAGCAGGAAGCAACTGTCAAGTTCTCAGTAGCCAAGGAATTATAACCCATTCCCCTTCTCTCTAAAACAGAGAGAAAGAGCTTTCAAAAATTGACACGGACTCCTGCTACATCTGTAAAACTCTGCCTTTGCTTTTGCACCTAAAGATAAAGGGACCCCTGACCATTAGGTCCAGTCGTGACCGACTCTGGGGTTGCGGCGCTCATCTCGCATTATTGGCCGAGGGAGCTGGCATACAGCTTCCAGGTCATGTGGCCAGCATGACTAAGCCGCTTCTGGCGAATCAGAGCAGCGAACGGAAACGCCGTTTACCTTCCCGCCGGAGCAGTACCTATTTATCTGCTTGCACTTTGACGTGCTTTCGAACTGCTAGGTTGGCAGGAGCAGGGACCAAGCAACAGGAGCTCACCTCGTCGCGGGGATTCGAACTGCTGACCTTCTGATCTGCAAGCCCTAGGCTCTGTGGTTTAACCCATTAGCGCCACCCGCGTCCCTCCTTTTGCACCTACCCGTTACCAAATGAGCTTGCAGTTCTGCTTACAAATATCCACACTGATGGCAGTTTGTGCCGTCTGCTTGAAAGGTGTAAATATAGCTTTCTGTCAATGCAGTTTCATTCTTCTCTGATAATGAGGGTGCCTGACTTTGAAATCCATATTCAGAGAACTCTTCTACTGATTCTCAGTAGCAGGTGTTTTTTTTTAGAGCTGATGGCAGTAGCTGCCCTTTTGCACTGGCAGGCTCATTGTGCTGGTTTCAGCTAGTGGAATTGGGGTGGTTGGATCTGGCTCTGGTTGTCGGCGTTTTGTGATTATACACCAATATCTTTGACCATGTACTAAGCCAGGAAACCTTAACAAAATTTCTTAAGTGAGGCTACAAAAGCAGAGTTGCTGCGACCTGTGTTGTTGGTTGCTGGTTAAATGGCCTTTCCTGTGAGATAACTTCAAAGGATGATTGTGCTCACTCTTAGGAAATGTGTCTCGTCCTCACATCAAATTGGATAGTAACCATTGTAACTTTCCCTTTCCCAACAAGGTCTGCAGGCTCTTCACTGCAGTTCGTCTGTTTTCTGTTTGCACAGCATCTGTGGTATTAACTCCTCTTCCCCAGTTTGGTGTCATATGGAAATTTGATGAGCATCCCCTCAATTCCTTCACCCAATATATACTACAAAGATGTTGAACAGTAACGGGCCAAGAACGGAATGTTGTGACACCCCATTTGTCACTTTTTTCCAGGATGATGAGTAACCATTAGTGAGCATTCTTGGGGGCTGGTTGATTAACCAGCTACAAATCCACCTAACAGTTACCTCATCCAGTCCACATTTTACCAGCTTCTCCACAAGAATATAATGGGGGACTTTGTCAAAAGCCTTACTGAAATCAAGATACACTATGTCCACCGCATTCCCCTGATCCACCAAGTCTATCAGAGAGAGAGAGAGAAAGAAATTCATCTGGCATGACTTGTTTTTGAGAAACCCCTGCTGCATCCTAATAATCAAAGCATCCTTTTCTAAGTGCTCACAGACAGACTGTTTAACTTATCTGTTCTAGCACCTTTCCTTGTATTGACATCAATAGTTACCTAGGTCTTCCTTTTCCCCAACTCCAGTCCTCAGGTGCCTCACCAAGAATTCTAAAATGCTGTTTGCGATTTGAGCAGTCTGGTAGATGTGTGGAGCCCTTGGGCCAGGGAACTTTCTGGTCCCTCCTATCATTCCATGGATAGTTATTTTATTTTATTATTTTATTTTATTTTATTATTTTAAAGTAGCCCACTTTGAACGTGGTTTACCATGGAAAAGTGGTGTCTGTATAAAATTCTATTCTGCCTTTTGGTTCAGTTGCTAAAGGGTACAGTCATGTGGACAGGAGAGGAAGGATGGGAGGAAGAGTGCCTGACTCCAAAAAGGAGAATACTCGCAGTAAAATTGTAGGCAGTGGACCATTCTGGAACATGAGCATTAGAAGTAATTTCGTTATACACAAAATTCCTGGTCAGTGTTACGCTACTTGCCAGGGATGTGCAGGTAGTCCTGTGACAGGGAAGTGGGCCTATTACGCTTTGATTTGTTGAAATGACACTTCCCTCCTGAATTTGCAGGACAGGAAAAGAACGAAAGAAGGAAGATCGATATGCTATGGACTGTCAGGAGAAAGCCTATTGGCTAGTGCACCGAACAGCTGTAAGTGAAGAACAGACATATCTAGTAAACAATGTGGTTCTGTGGTTCTCATTAGAGTAATAATAATAGGATCATATTATTGTAGAGTTTGAAGGGACCCCAAGGGTCATTTGGTCAAACTCCCTGTGCTATAGTTTTGCACACCCAAATCTGTGAGCACTAAGAGGTCTCGGGGTTTTCTGCACATACTTTGGCTTAACATTTCCTTAGAATGAAGGTCACGGGAAGCTGTGGTTTCTTTCTGCTGTATGGTTTTATTTAAACATATATGGAAATGGAGCAAATGAAAGCGGTTCACAGCATGAACACCCTTATATTTTGTGACACGCCTTATTTCTGTAATTGTGAGTTGTTTGGAACAGTTTTAATATTGTGTTTTAACTGTTGCAACCCACCTGGGACCTTGGAGCGAAAGGTGAACAACAAAATTGTAGTAGTAGTAATACAAATCTTGCTCCGTTATTAAGTTTTTGGTGGTTCCCTCCCCAAAACCGTGGCTTTGGATTCAGTAGAGATATCACGCCAAGTCAAGATGAGACTGACTATTCTTTCACATTCTCCTCCTTCTGGGGCCCACTTTTAGCTCACCTTACGGAAGGCTCTGTAGCTATTAGCTTCTTTGGCAACCAGTTGCCTGTACTCTTTAGGCATGCAAGGAGACACTTAAACAGACTTGACGAGAACCGTCGACTTAACAAAGAGAATGGTTTGTCCACTTTGGCATTATCTTTTTTCTACAGAATATCATCTCACAGTTTTAACTCTTGGAATAGGTAGTTTGGAATCACTGCAAGGGGAGAAAGGGAGGAATGGCTCTTCTGGCAGAGAGATAAGGACGCCCAGATATCCTGCTTCCTGCAGGTGGAGGAAGTGAGGCACAAGCTCGCACAGGAAGCAGCTGGGGTTTAAGCCCCTGTCTTCTGAGAACTGTGCATGCTGCATACATCTGTGCTGGGTGTATTTCGTTCCCTGAAGTCAGCTCCTGCAGCTTGACCTGAGTAATTGCGGTCGCACTCCCATCCGCCAAACATAGCAGGAAGAACAGAGGCAAACCTGATACACAGACGCACAGCACCTCCGCCTCCTCTCAAGGCCTGATCTCTCCGCGTTGATCTTTCCACGCCCACAAGCGCTTTTTGGCGAATCTTCCATGCTGGGGAAAGACTCCTAGCTGTGGAGCCCAGCACCAAGTTTCTGTTATTTCGGAGGCACTTCTGGCAGATGCCGGTGGGGTGTTTTCCTGAGCGGTGCCGCACTGATCACAGCATGCCGCATGGCTCTGACACATGCCAAGGAGCTACATTCCCTAATCCCAAGTCATAATCAAAGATCCACTTTTAATTGTGCACACGGTGTAAGCGGCCAACTGAGAGCCCAGCGGTTAACAGACAGAGAAGGTATAAGCCTCCGGCAAATGTCAGGCCGTAATTGGAGCTTAGCTTGCAGGGGGGCGGGGGAATACCATCTGTAGAAACGGCCCCTGTGCCACAGCAGCCCCTTTGGTCCTAGTTCATCTTCCCTGCTGAATCCCCTTTGATCACACCAGAGCTGAATTTGGATCTTTCTCTTTCTTGAGCTGTTTCCCCTCTTTTCGCCCTTTTAAGATAGCGCTGGCTGGAGTTTAATTATTGATGGCCAAACTTCAGCAGACGTCAGATAGCTGATCAAAAACGAAGCTGTGCTCAAAGCAGATGTGACAGTGGTACCAATCGTATTTGCCATGTCGAGGCACCCCCTTCCCTCACTGGGCACGGTTTTCTCTGCATCGTCCCAAGTTCCCACGCCAACAATTTTCTTTTATTTTTGCTAAAAACACACTTGAAAACATACAGAAGGTGCTGTTATCGTTCGGTTTGTCAGGTGCGATGAAAGACGAGACTTGCGTGCTTTTAAGAGACCTGAAGAAAAGGAAAATTTGCCCAGTGCTGCTTTTCTCAACTGTTCATTACCATGGCCATTGCTAGGATAATGCCACTCACCCTTTCGCGTGTGGCGGCATTGCGGAACGGAGGAGGCATCACTGGGGCCCTGATGGAGGAATTCAACCTGGCTGGGCTCTTCCTGATGGGCGGAGGGGGCATAAGCTTATCAGGAACCGGATCCTATGCCTGCACACTGCTTTGGCAAATGGGGATGCAGGCTGGGACTTGGGCTGTGCAGGGGGCGGAGCCAATGGAGCCGGCGCTGGGCTTCCCTTGGATCCACCCCTCGCTCATTGAAGCAGCCAGCACCCTGGGCTCAGCTGGTTTCTTCCTGCGCCAGGTTTTCTCACCAGTCTCTTTGGTCTCTCATTATACGGATTGGGGTATGGGAAGTCCGATGCCTGGTCCTGCAAAAACACCATAAGACTTGAAGACTCGGCCACCTGGGATACTGGGCCCATAGCAAGTGTGTCAATGCCAGTGGGCACTGCCAGGATGCCAGGGCTCTGACACCTGCCCAGTGGTGCTGGGTGCTAATGCTGAACTCAGCCATGGCTGTGCATAGTCTGTGCCAGCCTTCACCAATCTGGTGCCCTCGGAATGTTTAGGACTAAAACTCCCATTAGCGCCAACTAGCATGACTGTGCTGATGAGGGCTGATGGGAGTTGAAGTCCAAAACATCTGGCAAC
Organism: Darevskia mixta; assembly: GCA_034641385.1. Lineage (NCBI taxonomy): Eukaryota > Metazoa > Chordata > Lepidosauria > Squamata > Lacertidae > Darevskia > Darevskia mixta. The sequence goes on from JAWWNH010000074.1 coordinate 26,538,867, forward strand.
AGGCTGGCAAAGGTTGCTCTGCACTGGAAACGGAACAGTGTTTTCCACCAAGACTTCTGTGCTCTGTGGAAATCTGCAGAATGGAACAAATTTGCATCCGTTTTCCCATAGCTGCTTATTTTTATGTATTGAACTAGCAGCTGCAGAATATTGAATTTTGTCTGCTTCTCTTAACCCTAAGAATAGCCCAGGGATTACTCAGGCAGAATTGTAGAGAACACACAACTCTAGTTGTGGCATATTAATTAATATTTCTGCAGCAAACACAACTAGAATAAAGGTCTTTTGTAATTTAGGCTTAGATCTGGTGGACAAGCTGGTGGAGGTCGAGAAGTATTAGGAAGGTCAACAAATTGGAGTCCTTTTCGTTGGGGATAGTTTAGACAGAAATTCCCAGGTGTCAAAAAATGTTATTTATGTATACCACTACTGTGGCCCGTGTTTTGTTAGCCCAAAAATGGAAAACGAGCGAGCTTCCAACTAAAGAAGAATGGCAACTTAAGCTGACGGAATATTCACAGTTTGCAGACTTAGCATATACCGGTAGAATAAGAGAACAAGAAGAACATACGTTTAGAGAAGGTTGGAAAATGATTATTGAATATATGGGGGGAAATTGTGTACACTTGAAAACATTGGCAACATTAAGATAAATTCAACAGTGTAAATGGATGTAATAATGGAATAATGAATGGTTTAGTTTATGTAAAATATGCAGGGATTTATGAACTAAGGAAAGAGAAGAAGGGAAGTCACTGATATTTTAAGGATGTTTAAATGAGTATTCTAAATCTGTTTCCTGCTTGGCAGGGGGTTGGACTGGATGGCCCTTGTGGTCTCTTCCAACTCTATGATATATGATATATATATATGGAGGTCAAAAATTGTTCCAAAATTTATTTGTCTTACCACTGGCAGCTAAATAATTGATGCAATATTATAAACAATATTTTTAAAAAACAACACAAATATGTAATTGTATGTTTTGTTGTTTTTTGACTGTAATAGCCAGGGATGCAGGACACACTTGACTATGGCTTAGACCGAGTAACTGATCCCTGTGAAAATACGGTAAACCAGGTAAGTTTGCATTCCTTAGTAGCACTCTGATTGTATTTTTGAATGGTGACAAAGCTTTCTATATCTGCATTGAAAGGACAGAAACAAGACCCAACGAAATCAAGATTGGGACCGAAGGTCCAACAGCTGGTGGTGAAAATGGGCAGATATGGAGGGGGTATGATGCAGTATACAATCATTATGGAGTTCCAGAAAATGTTTGATCCACACAGATCACTCCGTTTTGAGCACCAACAAAAAGTATGAGAGTGCTAACCATTTCTGCCACTGGGTGTTTTCTTCTTCTGAATAGGAATAACAACTTAATACAAATAACCATTTAAATGTCTTGCTCGGGGTTTGTTTGACCTAGTTCTTACTAAAGCAGTCAACCTATATCCTAGCTGTTTTTATTTCAGGGTGATATTAAACAAAGCGAAGGAGATTTGTGAGTGGAACCTCTATCGCTTTTGATTTGGGCAAAAAGGAGTTGCAGAGGGGAAGGACTGGGTCCAGATTGGGACTACGGTGTTGCAGGGAGAGAGGGCTTAGCTATTTGCTTCCTTGTGCCATTTTCCAGGTGAAATAGGCTACCCCTGCAGCTCCTGTTTGCTGCCTTAGGGAAAATCCATATGCCTGGGAATTTCCCCTGAGAGCGAATAGCAGCTTGGAACAGGTAGGGGAGTCAAATTTCAGCAAGCAAATCTGGTGTAGGGGGAAAGTTCAACCCCTCCCTTCCACCAGTGCCCTGGTCCTGAACTGTACTGCATCCCCCCCAGCAAAAATATAAAGAGGTATGGGATGTGATTATGGATCTGTGCCATCTTACTTGACCTTCGGACTGCAGCTGGGATTTAATTAGTTTTTATGTGGAAGGATTTCGATTAAAAAATGTCACGGGCACTTCATGGAAAAGGGGTCCTAGCCTACCTTCTCATATTAGGGTTCTGTGTTGGAGTGGGGTTATTTGTGGGGAATATTCAGCCATGCAATAATGCATAGGGAAGAGAAGCTGTGGCAGCAATAGTTTAAAGAGACAGAAGTTCAATTAGTTGTGATCTGAAGTGGTGCAGCCCACACCTAGCTTCCTTGCGTCAGATTTAAATTCAGTCAAGGCCTTAGCATGAAAAGGATGCTGTAGCTTAGTTTTGTGTAGGGCAGGCCGAGAGCAATGGTGGAGCAAGCCGATCGGGCACTTGGGGTGGCGCGCATGCCCTACAGCTGAGGGGGAGGCAGCGGGCGGACCGTCTGGGGCAGCGTGGAGCCTGCGGGCGCCCAAGCCACTGCGTCACTCCCAGGAGGCGCACTGCAGGCCTCACTGTGAGGGCCACCCAGCATTTTGGCACTCCCCTCAGTGGTGACACCCGGGGCGGCCCACCCCCCCCTTCCTCTGCCCCTGGCTGAGAGTACATTCTGTAGCCATGTTAACTTAGCTTCTCGCGGAGAATGAAGGGAATAGGGGAAACCAGGCAGTTGAAGTGATCTGTTATTTATGGGCCTGCAGCTGAAGGTGAGGCTTGCATGCTGCTTGTCCGAACCCTCTTTATAGCAATTGTTTTCATCAAACCCTGTGCAGTACTAATAAAACTTCCCATTTGCGTGAGGACTCTCAGCTGCAAATAATTGCGGTGGCCAATTGGGCTTGGTTGCCATGGAGACTGAAGAGGAGAGCTAAATGCTGAGGCTGAGGATTTACCTCTTACCGTTAAGAGGAGGTGGCTGGCATGTCTGTTTTGAAAGGAGAACAGGAGTCTATGTCAGCTGGTAGGGGACCAAATATAGACTTCAGGAGGAGGTTATCATGCCAAGCTATGTCATATCATGCTCGTATTTACAGAGTCCTACAGAGAGGGAAGAGTTTGGTGTTGTTTTTTTTAATGCTACAGAACGCTACTCTCCCCGGACCTGTTTACACATGCAAGCCTCAATACTTTCAGAGCTGGCTGCTTTCCATCTTCTCCCCAACCCTGACTAATAAGGCTTCTGTCTTTTTAAAATCTCTTCCCTCCCTGCTCATTCCTCCCTGTGATGTAGTGGAATGCTCCATTTCTCTCGAGACTCCGAAGCACCTCTTCTGTTGGGGAGAGGTGCAGATTGAATTGGGGTACTGGACTGGAGAGGCATTTCATAGTGAACTCATCAATGCTTCTTCACAATGAGCAGAAGCTGTGGGAGCAGCAGGTTGTAAAGAGACAGACTTAGAAGCAGAAAATTTGAGAGGCAGGAGCTGTGCGGGGAAGATGAGCTGGTTCTTCCCCTTCCTGGTAAGCAGAGCGGATGAGAATACCTAGGACAAAATCGAGTCCCCGTCCTTCTCAGCAATAACAGACAGACACACCTAAATGCCGGTGAAATGCAGCCCCATAGTAATTGACAGACCAGCACAGGAGTGAGGAATTTGTGGCCCTGCAGATATTAATTGGTCTCCATCTCCTGTCAGCTATAGCCAATGATAAGGCCAATGATAAGGGATGATGGGAAGTGGAGTCTAACAATATCCGCAGGACCACAGTCCTGGCTGGTAGGAAGAACAATGCCTGGGTTCTTCTATAACCATAGCTGCCAACTTTTTCCTTTTTTTGCGGGAAATTCCCTTATTCCGAATAGGATTCCTCGTGAGAAAAGGGAAAGGTTGACAGCTATGTCTATAACAGATGCACTTTCAGGGTGACGGCATCTGGAGAACGCACACAACAGTTTGGGCTAGGAACGCACACCCGGAAAGGCCCACCTCAATTGTGCACAGGCAAAGGTGGGTGGGAAAAGTGAAACACGTTGATGCTGTTGGGCCTCGTTTCCCTTAAATAAGCATCCCGTGAAAATGCAGATATAATATGAACTCTCATGGCAACTGGTATCAAATAGAGAAGTGAAAGCCTGATCGAAGGTGATAGAGCTTTGTTGGTTTGTTTGTTTAACACAAAAAGCGGTGGGAATTTTATGAGCCCGGTAGAGTGATGGTGGGAGTGGAATCATAGAAGTATAGTTGGGCTACATCTATCTCCCTGCAAAGGAAAATTCTTTTGTGACTGGTTCACCAAAGGAACCACCCCTTTCCGTATGATGAGTTTATGGTCTAAATTTGAAACATGGAGCTTGTTTTTATAGATCTATGTATTTCGTGTTCTTTGTGTTTTATGTGCAGCTATATTTTATGCTTGGAGTATTCTATAGCCTGCTTCGCACCTCACGGCAAACCATACTTTGAAACAAACCATGGTTTAATGTGATTGAGCAGTGTGCCAAAAAGTTATTGCTCTGCCCCCGCCTCCTGCCCCACTCCTGCTGCTGCCACACTGTCAGGAAATAAGCCGGAGTCTGGCTTGTCATGAAATCTGAAACTAGGCTCATGGTTTGTTTCTCTTTAAAACCAGTGTTTCTCAAACGTGGGTCCCTAGCTGTCGTTGGACGACAACTCCCATCATCCCTGTCCACTGGTCCTACTAGCTAGGGATGATGGGAGTTGTAGTCCAGCAACTGCTGGAGACCCAAGTTTGAGAAAAACAGTTCTAAACAAACCACAAGTGGTAACCAAGGTTTGTTCTTGGCTCATGGTTTATTTTGGAGGAAACAGCCCAAATAATAACATGCCAGACTCTGACTTCTTCCCTGGTGCTATGTTTTGTGATTAGCGTAAATCTCTTTGAAGTCCATACTGGGTAAACAGCATTTTTACATTTTTTAACTAGATAATAGAGCGTAACAGGAAAACTTTTGTATGGAGTCCCTTTGTCCAGGCCCTTTGCGCTTTGTTGTTGATCAATGTCAATGTCAAATAAGAAGATTATGTTGAATCTAGAGAGACACTTTCATGAGCTGCCGTATCGATGGGCAAAAATGCAGCAAAGTCTGTAAGTCAGCTCAATGCATTGTGAGTTTTGTTACTGTTCTCAGTGAGTTCTAGGATTTGTTCAGTTGAGTCCATGACTAATAGAATATAGGGGTGACAACCCTAAACTAACAGCTCGTTGCATTTAGAGAAATTATAAATAGAGAATGAATGAATAGTAAATAACAAAGCGATGACTAAAATGGAAGATGGGGGTGGGGACAGTATGGATGATACTATTCAGGTTGGAATAGCAAATATGATAACCATTTAATTAAGAGCTTTGCTGCTTTCTGAAATAGTTAATTAACCATTTCCCCCTGTCTTTCTTTTCTCTTTCTTTCCAGTTTATTTTTCTGGGATGTGTGCATGGCCTTCCTGTCTGTGAAGTCCTGGGTTGATTGTTCCGTAGAAGACTAAAGCTCTATAGCCTCCATATGAGTCACATTCTGTTATTTCACCTCTGTTCCCCTTATACAACTGTACTGTGTACCTAAGAAACATCATCCTTGGAAATGAAGATTAATGGGAATGAGGGACGGATCTAATTTAAATTAGCAACTTTTTTATCTTTTAATGCAAAACCTTTGCTTTCTGTGGATTAGCCACACAATTCAATTAATGTTTCCTGGGAACTCTGATGGGATTTGAGTGTAACTTTGGACTCTTCTAATGGAATGATGAACAGCCTAAACATGCAAAAGGGTTTCCATTTTAGAGTCGCACACCAGCTGAAGTCTGTGGGTGCATTTTTAATCCCCCCCGAATATCAGTTAATAGCTGCCATTCACTCCTAAGGGGGAAATCAATGTGCTTCATTTGGGGGATATTCTGCCCCTCACTCCTGACACAGTTGCCCTGCCTCAAGGACTCCATTGGGGAAGCCTTGGGCAAGCTACATTGACAGGCAAGCCATCTGCTGAACTTGGCATTCAGTTTGGGCACATGTATTTATGTGACTTTCAGATCAACAACCACAGGGATAGATTTCCTCACTGAATTGTGCACTTAAATCGCATGTAAAGTCAAATGCGCAATGTAGCTTGTGAAGAAGTCCTCATATAGTTGTAAGTTTTGATACAGTTCATTATTGTTTCCTGACTGTCAGACTTTTTAAATGTTCACAGCATAGTTCCAGACGTCAGTAGCATGAAGCAACATCTACTGGTATTCCCTATATGCTGTAGCATTGCAGCTGGCAGAAAGCCCTGGTTCATCCTAAGAAACTAAGGGTGTTGATAGATGAGACATTGGCAGGACCTGCAAGCTGTTGTTTTCTAAACATTTTAACAGCCACAGTTGGCATCACTTGGGACTGCAGTGCTGAGGAAAGCAGGTTAACCTTTCCCAAAATGCTGTTTTCCTGTTGAAAATTGCACTTGTCTCTGAACATAGCGGCAAAATGTGCAGGTATTATATCGACACCATGTGGCTCTTCTGGTGTCATGTCATATTGACCTGGTTTGGACAGTCAACTCATAAGCCAGGATATGCATGAGCTCTGCACATCTTCACATAGCTTCTTTGCTTCCGCTCAACTCTTTCTGTTGCAAGATCAGCTAAGCAAACCAAGAAGCTGAAGTTAGCTATAGCTTCCTGCTAGATCTGAACCAGCAAACCATAGCTAATGGCTTCTTGTTGAGCCAGGAAATTAAGTAATGGTTTAAAGCTGGCTTTCAAATCCAGATGTGCTTGGAAGCCATTCGCTACAGTGCCAGGTTTGGGCATCATGGGAGGCTGTGATTAATCACAGGGAAGGTTCTACATGCAAGGTGCCCAGAGCTTCATGCATGCCCAGTGATTGTCTAAATGCAGCTATTGTGTTGATTAATTCTTGCATGCTTTTATTTGGTAAGCGCTGTCCCTTTACGTATTGGATTAAGGGCCTAGCTACATGTTACACCAGTGATGGCTAACCTTGACACTCCAGATGTTTTGGGACTACAACTCCCATCATCCCTGACCACTGGTCCTGTTAGCTAGGGATGATGGGAGTTGTAGTTCCAAAACATCTGGAGTGTCAAGGTTAGCCATCACTGTGTTACACACTAGTGCGCATGACAGTAGTTCAGTTCAGCTCTTTAAAAAGCAAAGCCACTTGGGGGTGGGGGAGCACGGGTGCTGAAACCCTTCCCTTCTAGCTGTTTTCTGGGAAAACCATCCTCCATCAAATGCAAATATCCATTTGGAATGCAGCGGGGTGGGTGGGGTAGAAGTTGGGGAGTTTTGAGTAGAAAACTGTTCTGACAAATCCCTCGCCCTCCTCAAATGGCTTTCCAAGAAATGAAGAAAGAGAACTGGTGCCCACATCCTATTGCATGCATTTGCATATTATAATTAGTTAGCCCCTTACACATGGCAGGTTTGCAAGACATGAGCCGAGCGCATACTTGAATGTCATAGAAGGAAAAGGGCCTCCACAAAACTTGGAGGCTTTCCTGACAGCCCTCGCTTGGCGTGCCTCTCCTCTGTTTCCATCTGCTTATTCCAAACAAAGTCACGGCATGATACTTCAAAGGGAGCTGCAGGAACAAACAGCCTGCAGTTAATTTCTAGCTTTCAGTTGCTTGCTGGCTGGTGGATGACACATAACATCATCTGAGCCATTTAAATAGCAGCATAAGCACAGCAGATATTGTTTCTGAGGCTTTTAATTGCTATGTTTATGTTTTGCAATATGTCAGTTCCTGTCGCCTTTAACTAATACTGAATGATCTAATCCCTGTCTCCTAAATGAATCTGTATTAGCTCCATTAGAATAACCCTGTAATTAAATGCACACACGTATATGGGCTGAGAGGGGAACAGGCAACGCTATCTGCAAAGTTAGGCTTTACAAAATCACATGGCGGGTGGAAAACTCTTCACATCAATGTTCTCTTTGTTAAATAGGCTCGGTAGATGCTAGTCTGAATTTAGCGTTAATTGTTAAAGTGCGTTAAGTAGAGAGCAATGCGTTGTCTGTTCAGATACAGCTTTTTTGAACACCCAGTCAAATATTATTATTATTATTATTATTATTATTATTATGCTATCGTGTTCCTTTCTTTTACAGAAAAAAACCATGGATGTTTACAGGAGAGAGGTAATTCCTTTCCCACATATTAATCAGTGATTGTCGTTGCTGTTAATAACGATGAGTAATAATACAGTCCTGGTAAAAACATTATTTTCCTTGAAACCTTATTCACAAGTCTTCCACTAAGTTTTACTCAAAGTAGGCCCATTAAAATGAATGAGCTCTGAGTAAAACTGAGTAAAAACCCTCTGCAAGCAAAAATTCCAGACTACTGGCAAGGGTTATCCACTTCTCACAGCATACTGTGGCAGGGAGGGGGGGCGGGAGAGAGAAGACTGTGGCAGAAAGAGAGATGACAAGAAAACAAGATGGCAGAATGAGAGAAGGGCTGGCCACACCCACTTTTGACCTCTGGTCCCCATCTGCCATTGGGCTTTGGTCCCATTCAAGGCCAGCATGCAGCCTCCAGCAAATCAACTCCAAGGGAACATCATCCTTATGGATCCTGGGAGGGGGGGATTTGCACTTCTGCTTTACAGCCAGGCAGATAAGGATTCTTGGGGAGCTACAATCTGGGTTTTCTATCTCCTGTGTCCTTGGCTTGGCAACAGCTTCCCCCCCCCCCAACAGTATTTCATGATACCTTGGTGCAGAAAATTTAAAACCCTCCCCCTGCCATGGTAAAATATATAGAATTTAAATTATTTAATCATTGGTGAAGGTTTGGTAACCCCTCAGGCCACACATGCTGTTTAATTGCAGGGACAGCTCTTTGCCCTCGCTCCCCGCTTTCCCAGCTACCAATGCTCAGCCCCAATTACCAACTTGAGACCACATGTAGTGCATTTGCACTTACATGTCAATTAATGTACAACCCTCACAGTTCGAAGTGTGTGTGTGTGTGTGTGTGTGTGTGTGTGTGACTTCATCCCATGTTGGTCCCCTTGACTATCCATGCCTCACATTGTTGCAGATGTGGAATAGCCCAGACTGGGCTCTTTGCATAGCAGGGGATGCATGGATGGAAGAAGAGCTCTGCTCTGGACCAGGCCAAGGGCCCATCTAGTCCAGCAGTTTGCTCTCAAAATGGCCAATTGGATGCCTATGGGAAGCCTGCAAGCAGTACTTGAGTGCAACAGCACTATCCCCACCTGCGAATCCTGGCAACTGGCATTTGGGGACATGCTCCCTCTGACAGAGGAGGTTGAATGTGGCCATCATCATCAACCAGTGGCGCCTCCTTCCCAAAGCCCAAGAAGCTTCTGCCCAGCTGAGGGAGGAAAACGCGATGCTCCAACAGGTCCAAGAGTCCTCCCGGCACCTTCCCAAAGTTCACCCGGCTTTGGGAAGGAGGAAGGAGGGCTCTAGCATCCTGCCAGAGCCCTGATGCCACCTTCCCAAAGCCCAGAAAGCTGCTGCCCAGCTTAGGGAGGCGCAATGCTCACGTGCGCAATGTCAGGATGTCAAAACATCGCACTTATGACATCACCCTCACAAACTAGCACCTCTGGCTCTGACTGTTTGCCTATGAAAAGTTTCACCACACACCACTGATCATCATCATCAACATCATCATCATTTATTAAATTTGCATACCTCCCTTCATCCGATTATCACAGAAAACACAAAACGCATAATGAAGCAAAAGCTAATCAATAGCCCTGCTCCCAGAAGCACACCTAAAAGGCCCTAGAATGCAGTTAGTAGCTTCTGATAGCCTTCTGCTCCATGAATGGAGCCTTCCAAATGGTATTTGCTTCGTCAACTTCTCATATTTCCATTGTGAGAAATAGCATAAACCCTGAATTTTACAATGCAGGAAGCTGATTTCTGGACACTCACCTAGGTACCGTCTTATAAGGGTATAGGAAACCTCTTGCTAGCTTGTTGGTGGGTGAAGCTTTCTCACAAGCTCCTGTGGTTCTGCTGACATAATGAAAACTATTTTCCTGCTTAGATCATGTACTACCAGCAGGCCATAATGAAAACCACAGTAAAGTCCTCTGTCTCCCTGGGAGGGTAAGTGCTAACTTTGTTTTAAGGCATAGCATATTATGCCCTTTGTTTATTAGTGATTTAGGGCTTACACATGCTTAACTTTTCCGCCACTCTTTCTAAGCGCAGTCCATGACTTAAAGCTTTTTGTCCAAGCACACCCACCCACACCATTTTTTGTTTGTTTGTTCTGGAGCTTTCCCTTTGAAAACCCACTCTTTAAAGCTCAATCAGAGCAAACGTCAATCCACAGAAAATCTGAATTGATGTTTGCTCCGATTCAGCTTTAAAGAGCGGGTTTTCGTAGGGAAAGCTCAGGGCAAAAAAAAATTTAAAAAAAATGCTGCGACACAGAGTGTCACAGCATAGACCACTGTCTAGAAAGAGTGTGCCCAAAGGTCAGTGTGGATAAGCCCTAATTCAATACTTTCAATAATGTGATTTAGCTAGCGATTATTTAAAAAAGAAAACAAAAGAAATGCCAGGAAGGGTATCTGTTTTGAGCTTTGCCCTTTCTGACCTGGAAACCTTTCTTTCTAATCTCAGATCATAGAACCATAGAATTGTAGAGTTGGAAGGGATCCCAATGGTCATCTATTCCAGGCTAAGTTACATGAATCCACCTCCATTCAAGAATTCCTGGCCTGAATGGAATAGGGCAGTGGGGAGTCTCTTCTCTTCGCCTGATGCACTGCCTGCCCCTGGGAGACATCGCCATGTGAATCTCCCCCTCTGAACTCTCCTGCTCTTTGTCAGCCTGGGCCACCGAATGTTCTGGGAAAGGGCAGGGGGACAGAATCTTTCCCAGCAGAAGCATCTAGAAGCAGGAGCTTTCTATTAGCCTAGAGGGAAGCCAAAGCAAAGGGGACCAGATGCGCGTCAAATTACACTTGCTAAAATTCCCTGTTCTACACAACTATTGAAGAAAGTGCAGGATCACTTTACGGTTTTGCACCTGGCCTCCTCAGCCAAAACGGTCATCTGTTTTCTGGCATGCATGAGCAAGCAATAGCTGGAAAGCACTGCCAGATTGAAAAAAGTCCAGGTGCATGCCTGCACCGAAGCATGCAAACACCAGGAATGCAGCCAGGTTTTTGAGTTTTTAAAGTAAGATAACACGGAGTTGGATACCTGCCAGGTTGAGTGTCTGCTAACGGAGGCCCAGCTCCCATCAACTCATTGCACGATTAAGCAAAATGGTTGCCTAGAAACATCATTTGATGCAGCTCTTGCTGGACATCGGCACTTCAGACTGCAGGTGGGGGACTTCATGTTTTAATAATCTCCCAATGTTAAAATAACTTTCCAGAGAGAAACTATCACATCTACAGGAAGGCTAGGCTATGCCACTTTCTCTCCATGTAGTTGCTTTCCGTTACATAGGTGGTTTTTTAAAAATACATTCAGGGGTACATTCAGGATACCCATGATCCCTCACCTGCGTTCCAAAGTGGTGGAGTCCAGGCTGGGCTTTGCCAGGTGATATTCTGGAATGTGTTGTCCAGCTTTGAGTTCCCCATAGGCATATGCATGTAATGGATTGTTCAGCCTTTTCGCTCTTCTGCAGTGAGCTTAGGACCAACACAAAATTTGTAACTGTTTTGTGAAATGACGGGTGTAAAATCACTGTTGGGCTAGGCAGGAAGGTTCCAAGTGTTAGAATTCGCAGCACGGAATGTCCTTCATCTTGTGCAGTCGTTAAAGTCATTCATAGTTTTCTTCCCACTGTACTATTTAAGACAGGCTTCCTCAAACTCGGTCCTCCAGATGTTTTTGGCCTACAACTCCCATGATCCCTAGCTAGCAGAACCAGTGTTCAGGGATGATGGGAATTGTAGTCTCAAAACATCTGGAGGGCCGAGTTTGAGGAAGCCTGATTTAAGATGTTGCCCACAGATGATCACCTTGTTTTCATCCCCAATGTTTTCAGAATTGTGAAGTACTGTGAACAGTTCCGCTCCAATGACTGCATAATCTCAGGATGCCTCCCCAGCAACCCCTGGATCTCAGATGAGGTTGACTTTTGGGAGTACAATGCAAAGCTGTATGTACTACGTTTACATTCCTTTTGTGAGTTACAGTGACTTTACCTAAGCAGGGGTGAATCTGCCAATTTCAGTTTCTCTTAGGCTCTCATTTTCCCAATCTTAAGCTCAGTTCTCCACGTTTCCACATCAGTTTGAGATTTTATTTTTATTTTTTTAAAAAGTTCACATGAGAATTCATCAGCCTTTTTTGTGCAAATTTCTCCTTACATATGTTTCTATGCAATTTTGCTTGATAAACACTTTTTTTTTGGCAAAGCAATTTCCCCTTATATAATGAACACTTTATCTCAGTTATATGCATTATATTCACGTTAATTGGCTGGAGAGCAAGTGTGCATTTTGAAGGATGACCGTGTTTTGGTTTTTACATTGTTTTGGAAAATGTGTCTTTGGAAAGCAGAGGAGAGGCATTTGTAATGCGGATGTGCATTCCTGACCGAGATAGGTTTTACCTTCCCATTACAAACCTGTTTTCAAAAAGAGCTGTTTCAAGCCTCATGAATGTTGGCCTAAGAGAGGGGTGCAGAATCTTTTTTGTTGTTGTTATTGAGAACTATGCTATGTCAGGAATAATCTGTAGGCAGCCATGCTCTTGGTGGTCAGAGTCAGTGGTGGAAAGTAGTTGAAACCAGGGGTTGGCAAAAGTGGACGAGACCAGAGCTCACCCTGGGTGAAGAGCTGATCTGAGCATGCTCTGATGTTAGTTGCAGGACAGATGCCAAGGCAAATACCGTATTTTTCGCGCCATAACGCGCACCGGACCATAACACGCACCTCCTTTTTAGAGGAGGAAAACAAGAAAAATATTTTTTCCTGGTTTTCCTCCTCTAAAAGGCTGGGAGGGAGGGAGGGAAGAGAGAGAGAAGGAAGGACGGATGGAAGGAGAGAGAGGGGGAAAGCATCTCCCTCCCTCCCTCCTTGTGCTCTCCAGGGGCGGGGGAGGAACGGACATCCCGAAAGCCCTGCTTTTGGGCTGTCTGTTCCTGTCCCGCCTCCTTTGCCGCTGTGTGGGCGTCGGCGGAGGGGTGGGGTGGGAGGAACAGACAGCCCAAAAGCGCTGCTTTTGGGCTGTCTGTTCCTCTCCCGCCCCGCCGGGAGCCATGGCTCCGGTGGCAGAGGCATCCCTCTGCTTACGACTGCAGTGGCAGCCGAGGGATCCTGCTGCCGGCCAGTGCCTTTGCTCCATAACGCGCACAGACTTTTCCCCTTCCTTTTTAGGAGGAAAAAAGTGTGCGTTATGAAGCGAAAAATGTGGTATATGCCTCCTTGTTACGGTGTGCCTTCTCCAAAAATGTAATTAGGATTTGTGCTTTGTTGTCGGACAATGAGAATCAAGAATACCTGCTCAGCGAAGCTATTGCATTATGAATCAAATTAGAATCAGACTCTTTGTGTATAATGATCCTGCTATATGCAACAATGCTTAATTACCAGTTACTTGGACTCGAGAGCTCATTGTGGTGTATTGGAAAGCAGGGAGGAAATTTCTATGCTGCCAACCTGGTGTGTGTGTGTGTGTGTGTGTGTGTGTGTGTGTGTGTGTGTCTGCGCATGGGGCTTCTGCTTTCTATTAAAACACACAAATAGATAAACTGTTTGAATCTGACAAGAAATGATTTCAGAAAGAAACAGCGCAACTTCTTTGCCATTAAACTTTCGCAGGGTGGAAGTCCCCACCAAATCACGAGTGGAGAGATGGGCCTTCAATTTTAGCGAGCTGATGAGGGATCCCAAAGGCCGCCAGAACTTCCAGCTGTTCCTGAAGAAAGAGTTCAGCGGTGGGTGTGAAATTGTGTCTGCTTTTCCACCTCTCTAGCTCCTCTTTAAAGTGCTGGAGGACTTCGATGTCACACGTGGCTCCCCTGAGATGAATCTCATTTTCCAAAAAAAAAAAAAAAAGTTTCCTTTCTCCCTTTACAATAGAGAGAGGTGCCCTGAGGTAACAGTGCAAAGAGTTACCTCAAATCTGTCCATTATAGCTTTTGCCCATGGCTTTAGCACCTACAAAGCCATCCAAGTGGCTCAAGACAAAACAATACGAAGCCTGCCACCACAAAGGGGCTGCTGTGATGTATTAAAAGCATAGCTGTCAACCCTCCCTTTTTTTTGGCGGGAAACTCCCTTATTCCAATGCCGTTTCCCCACTGCTATCCCGGATTGTTGATATCCCTTAAATTTCCCGGATTTCAAAGGAAGCAGCTCCTCTCCCTCCCTGCCAGCCAGGGAGGCTCCTCAGCTGCGTTGCTCGGCTGCCAATAAGGAGTCTGAGACCGACTGGGGGCGGAGCTTGCATGCCTTGTGCAGCCAGACCCTCACGCCCAACCAGACAGACAGCCTGCCTGCCGTCTACGCGCTCGCTCTTTCGCTCACCCGTTCGCGCGCAGCCTCTGGAGCGCAGGGTGGCGAGGCTACTTGGTGCCATTGCACCGCCCTCGCGGCATCCCTTATTTTCAAATCTGAAAGCTAGAAAAAATCCCTTATTTTCAAATCCGAAAGTTGACAGCTATGGTTAAAAGGGCTTGAAAATACAAAGTTTTTTGCATATTGTAGATCCTCTTTGTATCTGCAAGGCCACAAATAAATAGGGCAAGAAGTAGTATGCCAAGATACAAAGACAGAGAAAGCTCCCGTACTTGTGACATTTGTGCAAAAGCGAGAATTCTGGGAAGGGGAACTTTCCATGCGGAGGAAATAAGAAAATCTCTGCACCTGCTTCTAGAAGAGCAATTCAGGGTCCCCCCTTTGCATCACCACACTAGAATCACATTCAGCCGATTTAGGCTATTGACTTAAAATATTATATATCACGCAGCATTATTTTTCTTTCTCTTTTAATTCAGGGGAGAATCTGGGATTTTGGGAAGCTTGTGAAGATCTGAAGTATGGAGACCAATCCAAGGTGAAAGAAAAAGCAGAAGAAATTTACAAGTGAGCACAGTATATAGCGTTACAAAAACTTTCCCTGCTGTCCTTTTCCTACATGGTACCAATTTTTGTAAAAAATAATAATGAAACGAAACGCTGAGTTGAAATTTCTTTCATGTTTTTAGTAGGATTTCAAAGCACTGGTGAATCCATGCAGAAGTCTTCATGTGACCTAGTTGCACATAGATCTCTGCCACATGATAGATGCAAAAAAACCCAAACCCTACTTTACAGGGAGAAGGGTCACATGAAGTCATTTTAAGAATATGATTGTAAGCACATTTGCCAGGCAATAAGCAGTGCCCGAACGTTCTTCTTTCTAGCTCTGGAAGACTAGCTACATGGCCTGAGACTTTTGCACTGAGGCGTCTTTCGAATATCCTAAGTGAAATGTCAGCTGGAGCCGCTGAAAAGACTCTCAGTGGTTCCAGTGGAGGACTGGTGGCATTAAAGCTGCACATCATTAGGTATATGCGCAGCGTCCAAGATACAGGAGACCTTTAGCGATATCTGTTCACGTCAAAGAGTAAGAATTGCATTCTGTTGGTTGACAGGAGAACATTTAGAGCTGCCTTAAACAGGAAGTATGTCCCTACAGTCTCCCCCCCCCCCAGGTTTATTTTAATCCCCTTTATTTTCATTTTCGATTTCAGGACCTTCTTGGCACCTGGAGCAAGGCGCTGGATCAATATTGACGGCACCACTATGGGCATCACAGTCAGAGGCCTCAAACACCCTCATCGCTATGTCTTAGATGCTGCACAGACTCACATTTATATGCTGATGAAGAAGGTTTGTTGCTTTTTTGCTTATTAATTCCGGCTGGCTGTCCTCCCCAGTTATCCAAGTGGCATCGCCATCACTCCCACCCAAGCCTTTTTGAGAAAAGCAGTATTTGCCCATTGTCTGAATCTACCCTGGTGAAGTTTGAAGAAAATACATCAAATAATTTTTTTGTGACAGTCTTGGGACATCTCCTTTTGGGGCTGACTCAGCCCTTATTTTGGCCATGCAAAAATAATCAAAGCTACACTTTGATGAGGAAGGAACTAATATACTATTTATGCAGAAGAAAATTATGTAAGATCTAAGAATGCCCAATGTATACAATGGAAGTATTTTTGAAATTAGAATACAAAATAGGATAGCTTTGAACTTTTGTACCTAAGGCCACAACAGATCTGCAGTTCTTAATTTCTCTGGCATTTTCCTATAAAGTGGCCTGGTCTGCACTTAAAGCAAACCCATGGTTTGTTTGGCCGAACTGTGACTTGTTTGAACATCTAAACCCAGTCTAACAGACTAATCGTGGTTTGTTTTCTAATGAAATCCATTATGTGAAGCCATGGTATGGTATTGGCTTACAAACCATGGCTCGTTTTAACTATGGTTTAGCATCATGCCTTGGCCACCCTACCTCAGATGCTTGCTAAGCTGCGGAGGCACAAGGCTCCGGAGCAGCTGAAAAACAAACAAAGCTTCGGGGAAATGAAGCATGACTTGTTTGCTCATCTATGTAGGAAGCTGTCTTATGCCATTTCAAACTGTTGGTCCGTCTAACTCAGCGTGGTCTAAACTAATTGACAGCGGCTCTCTGGGATTTCAGGTGTAAAGCAGCTTCTCTCCTGAGCTATGGCCCTTCATCCATCATCTATGGGATGACTTGTGGTTTGTTGAGCAAGCAATGGTTAAAACAAGGCTTAGCGTTATGTGCGAACACACCCTTTTCCATCCCCGGGCACTCTTTTTCAGATGAAGGCATACCTGCCTCTTTTCCTGTTTGGCTGACCTCATAACATTACAGAAGCAGTGGCCAAATGAAGAAGGTTGCGAAGGTAGCCTTTAGTTCAATAGTCAACTTATTTCTCTGGGGTTCAGCTTTCTCAGAATACTTTACAGCCTCTTAGTGTGCTTTCAGAAAATGTAATGCAACCACAGGAAACTTAATTTCAGCTGACACCAACTGCAGCTTGACACAGGAGATGGATGGAGGAAGCGAAATAGTTTAACCACAACATTTGTCCACCCCGCCCCCGACCCCGTAGCAAGTTTGATAATGTGATTTGAAATGTGTTGGGGCAGATGGTGGCGATGCAACCTCATTCATGCTGTGTCATTACAAGAATAATAGATCCAATAGATTTAAGAAACCAGAAGGCCATCTAGCCCAAACTGCAGCAAGTAGTCTAGTGTCAGGACCATCTTACCTCTTCCAATCTCTCTCTCTTTTTTTAATAAATAATTTTTATTAAATTTTTTTGCATACATTCTTTTGAATAACATTTAACATTCATATGTTATACAAGTTTTCTGACTTCCGCCAGCCACTTCTCGGGATTTTCACTTTTCTTAACTTCCTCTTGTATTTCATACTCCACTATTACTTTTAATAATCAACTTTTAATTTTAATAATCAACTAATTTTCTAAAAGATTGGACTAAATTTGAGATATATTTGAAAGATAACTGTAAACAACAAATCACGCTAATAGGCTTGCAAGAAGTTTTGTGAGGTTAATTTTAAGAAATATTACAGAAATAATTTTGGAAAATAATATTTGAATTTGATTACCTCTTCCAATCTCAGTTAGGTAATCCCACCACACTTAGGGTATGTGCCCTGCAAAGGTGCTTACATAATAGTAGCTCTGGGTGACTCGAGGTATATCAGGCCATACCCTTCAAGGATTCATAGCATATATACCCTTTAATTCCCACTTCCTTTCGCTGGCTTTGAATGGCTGAAATGCACACTTGAAGAAGGGAGTGGTGTAGCTTGTGTGATGTTTTTTCTTTCCTAGGATGAGAGCCTCTTCCCCACCTCTTGCTGAGTGCTCTGGCCACAGATTTCTAACCACATGGGCATCAATTTAACCAGTGGTTTTCATAAAACATATGCATAGCTGTCAACCCTCCCTTTTTTTGCGGGAAACTCCCTTATTCAAATGCCGTTTCCCGCTGCTATCCCGGATTGTTGATATCCCTTAAATTTCCTGGATTTCAAAGGAAGCAGCTCCTCTCCCTCCCTTCTGGCTAGGGAGGCTCCTCAGCTGCGTTGCTCGGCTGCCAATAAGGAGTCTGAGACCTACCGTCTATGCGCTCGCTCTTTCGCTCACCTGTTCGCGCGCAGCCTCTGGAGCGCAGGGTGGCGAGGCTACTTGGTGCCATTGCACCGCCCTCGCGGCATCCCTTCTTTTCAAATCCGAAAGTTGACAGCTATGCATATGTAATGTGGAGAAGAGATGTTCCGTTGTGCTCTTGGGCGACATTATGCCCTTCCCTTGCACGTCCCCCCCGCCCGCCTCTTTGACTCCTAAACAGCTGTAAGGAGAGGTGATTTTAATTAGGATGCTTGTAATCTATAACTACCGTTTCCCCTTTCCTTCTCCCCAGTAGGATTCGTTCGGTCGCTATTTAAAGTCTCCGATATACAAGGAAATACTGTCCAAGGCAATTGTGCCGCAAGAAGCCGCCGTGAAGAAAAGGCAAGCTGATTTGGGCTTTAATTGCAGGTTATTTGCTGTTGGTTTAAACGAGGGCACAAAGTGCTGGGGCCTGAGCAAAAACTACTGTGATTTAGGCATTTGCATAATTTAAAGTAGGTTTTTCATGGTGGGCGGTGGGGGGACAAGCTTAGAGACAGATAACACCTCATTTTGGAGTGAGCAGCCTGTGACTCTGCAGATGCTTCGTTTCCAGGAAGGAATGGCTATTGCGGAAAAGCCTTTTGCCCTAACAGCAGTTTCCTCTGGCCAGTAGCCTGCGCCACATTCCCCTCTTTCTTTAAAGCATAGCTGGACAAAAACAGCTGTACCTTGCACTGCTGTTGGTTGTCATGGAAACCATCCTATGGTAAGCCTCGTCTGCAGGCTCCTGAAGCTGGTTTATTGAGCAGCAACAATAAGAAGAGTTGTTAATATTAGCAGCAGTAGTGTATTCATTGAGTGGTTTCCCAAGCAGCTTGACAGGCATGTTCTCGAGATCCTTACTAGCATCCTTGTGTAGTAGGCCTGTAGGTTTATCCTCATGTTATAGAAGGGGCCGGCTGGGGCTGAGAAACGGGGTTCCCTAAAGGCCAGGCAGCCTGCTGACATGCGGCGCAGAAGACAAGACTAGTGGCTGCCTTAGCATTCTGCCTTCTGGAATGTGCATCTCTCACGCAAACTGCAAAGCTGAGAGCTCACCCTACAGGTGAATAAAATGATGCAGTTTCTCTTTCAAGGACGTGTTTGTCTTTACCTTTAAGAGGCCAGTGTGGTGTAGTGGTTAAGAGTAGTGGACTCATAATCTGGTGAACCGGGTTCGCTTCCCCGCTCTTCCATATGCAGCTGCTGGGTGACCTTGGGCTAGTGACACTTCTCTGAAGTCTCTCAGCCCCACTCACCTCGCAGAGTGTTTGTTGTGGGGGAGGAAGGGAAAGGAGAATGTTAGCTGCTTTGAGACTCCTTCGGGTAGTGATAAAGCGGGATATCAAATCCAAACTCTTCTTCTTCTTCTTCTTCTTCTTCTTCTTCTTCTTCTTCTTCTTCTTCTTGTGATGGTTCCCTCAAACCGCCCTCCTCCTTTGCTGCTTCAGATGGCAGAACAAGGCAGCTCTTTTCCAGCAAGCTTTTGAAATATTCCGACTGCTTCTTTATGAAAACTGTTTTCCCCACCTCCCCTCCCACTTTTGTTGCTGTTGCAGCAGGGCTCTATTTGTTCTTTGCATGCTGTTTCATCATGCGTGTTTTTAGTAAGCCACTTTCTGAATTGCAAGATTACGAGAAGTGCGAATTTCGGAAAGCGGCTGCTTTTCAGCGTTGTTGAGTTCAGAAAGCATGAATTAGGTAGATTCGCCTTTAAATGCGAAATGAATCAAAACTCCCTCCCCCCCCATCCGAAGTGTAGAATGACATAGGGCTACATCAAGGGAGAAGCAGTAGACACAGAAGGTAGCTGAAGCTGCCTGTCAGGTCCGCGTAGCGGTTGCTCACAAGTAACGACAAAGTCTGTCTTGTCTATATACAAGTTTATTGTGCAATCTATTTACAGTGCTGAGCTGGTGAAAACATGACTGCCTCAGTCGCTAGCAGAATCCGGGAGTGCCGGTTTTCGGCTGCGACCCCAACATAAGAACTTGGGGATGCCTAAGCACCCCCTCCCCTGTCTCCTCTTGACCCCTCTGTGCAATTGGGGACACGGAAGTGGCGTGCTCCCCTCTGAGCGAGTTTCATGGGACGCGCTGGGTCTCTCAGCAGCATCCTCAAGCCTCTGCCTCTGCCTGTTGCCTGCCCCTCTCCGCTGGAGGAGGAGCCGCTTTGCCCGCTGGAAGAGGTCTCGCTGCTGAGGAGGTGTCGGGGCTCTCTGTACATCGCTGAGCCCTCCCGTGGGGCTGAGGGCAGTTCCCTGACACTGCCTTTTGCTATGAAAACCAACATAGAAATATATTACCCAATGAATAAGCACTTCTCCCCACCCTTTCCCCTGGGCTGTCCCCAAGCTGGACTTATTTCTAGTCTTCGGGCAGGTTGTGAGGAATGTCAGCAATATTTGAGCCCCCTCCCTTGTTCTGTGGCTCTTTGGCAGCCATCCCTGTTCTAAGACACAGTTCTTACTTCCATGTGTATACACTCAAATGGAAACATGTGTTGTATCCCTCTGTTAACAGCAGTTAGAATGGGCAATGTGGCTTTCCATAAATTAACAAAGGGTTCAGAGGACTAGATATCGATCTCATCTCCCTGCTCGATAACATTTGGATCTGCACTAAGAATGTGAGTCTTGGGTTCTGTCTCTTAGCAGGAGAGAGAGTTCAACGTTACCATGTATAAGATTTGTCTAGACAGAGAATTGCCGTAGTTTAATCAAAACCAGATTCTAGGGAACCCAGATTAAGCATGTGTTTGAATACTCTGCGTATAATCTTTTGAGTGTTTTATATTTTAGGACTGCTCCGCTTTTTAATGTGGCAATTGTGTTTGTTGTGGCAAGGCCAGAGTTTCCTTCATTAAGTGCATAAAGGCTGTGTACACATGGTAGTTTAAAGTGGATTTGATGCCTCTCATGTTGTCCACTCAACATTGTCCTCATCCAAGCGATTGCCAATGCACGGGTCCTTTTGGATGTGGGGTGGGGATGCTCATACCTGGTCTGCTGATGTGCACAGGGGCCGGAAACGGGACCCCCATGCAAAATGATCATCGTCTGTAGACTTCCTTTGTGAGTTAGAAGTATCCCCCCCAATTCACATAACAACCTTTTAATCCTGAATTGAGAAATGAACAAGATATCTCATTCACAGCAGTAGCATGTTCTTCCCATATACAGTACAATCCTCCAGAATAATCCCATTGACTTTAGTCGAAATGTTGCCTCTCCGCCCCGCCCCCCAGCCAATGGATGTGGCTCTCTTATTCTGGGACCACACTGTCATTTGGTGTGTGTCAGGGAGGTAGATGGAACTTAAAGGTAAAGGGACCCCTGACCATTAGGTCCAGTCGTGACCGACTCTGGGGTTGCGGTGCCCATCTCCCTTTATTGGCCGAGGGAGCCGGTGTACAGCTTCCAGGTCATGTAGCCAGCATGACTAAGCCGCTTCTGGCAAACCAGAGCAGCACACGGAAACGCCGTTTACCTTCCCGCTGCAGCGGTACCTATTTATCTACTTGCACTTTTGAACTGCGTTTTGGCATGCTTTTGAACTGCTAGGTTGGCAGGAGCAGGGACCAAGCAACAGGAGCTCACCCCATCGCAGGGATTCGAACCGCCAACCTTCTGATCGGCAAGCCCTAGGCTCTGTGGTTTAACCCACAGCGCCACCCGCGTCTTTATATATACTATACTGTATATAGTTCCCAATTACCAAAGTCTCACAAAGAGAATTTCATATGCCTGTTCCAAAGTGTCACCAGCTTCCATCTGCATTTTCCCAAGGTGTAAAGGTAAAAGGTAAAGGACCCCTGGACAGTTAAGTCCAGTCATACTTGAACACTGAAGTGTGTGCAGCCTGCAGCTCTCTGAAATACCTGGCTGCCACCAATGCGATTTTCAAACGCTGCTATGTTGCGCAATGTTGCAAGTAGCACTCACAAATGTAGTCATGTTTGCTGTGAAGTGCTTCTGAAAAGGCTTCACACATAACCAGAAGGCTGCAGACAGCATTCAACTCCACTTTGGAATAATTTGCAGGTACAGAATGAAGTGGTGGCACAGAGCAGGTGTGTGTGAAGCTGAGGGAGTGATCTGCTACCATCTTTCAGCCGTGAATATATCTCTGAAATTAATTGCAGGTTGAAGATCTAGGTCGAGATCTTGTTCCTCCCAAATGGCGTTTGGTTGTTAGCATTAATAACAGAAGCGCTTGCCTTTTAAAATGTTTTGCTTAGGATTTAGGGAGCACGTATCTGTAGAATCAGTAATTATATGTTAGGAAGGGGTTTACATTGGGGGACAGGTCCTGAAAAGTACACACACATACCCACAGAGAACCATTAGAGGTCACTATCTCAAGCTTGTTGACAGACTTATCCTATCAAGGAATTCTAGGGTGTTTTTACTATGCTCCCTTGCTGGCTATCTTAGATAACTTTCAGATCACTTGGAATTCTTTATAGTACTCTGAACTCCGCTAAAAAATGTGGGTGTTTGTTGTTGTTGTTGTTTATTCAACTTATATATTTTGCCCTTTATCAGAAGATCCCAGGACAGTGTACAATATTAAAAACACATTACAGAACATCAGTTATAAAAACATAGAGACAGCCAATAAGAAAAAAGTCATCTTAATAACAGCCCACTCCCTCACAATTTCACTGGCCATAGATTATTTAATAGCCATAGGCCTGGGTAAAGAGAAATGTTTTTGCCTGGTGCCTAAAGACATGTAGTGATGGCACCAGGCAAATCTCTCTGGGGAGAGCATTCTACAATCGGGAGCCACCACAGAAAACGCCCGTTCTCTTGTTGCCACCCTTTGAACCTCTCTGGGATGGGGGACACAGAGAAGGGCCTCAGATGACAAGCGCAGGGTCCAGGTCGGTTCATACAGGGAGAGGCGATCCTTAAGGTGTTGAGGTCCTGAGCCGTGTAAGGTTTTATATGTGTCCTGGTTGCCACCCCAAAACAGAACAGCAAGGAAGTGATCTTTATTAAGGCATGAGTAAAGCGGCGGCAGGAAATGAGCTAATGCAGTTGTGAAGATCTCACAAGGCAAAGGGTTGGTGGGGATGAGCCCAATCTAGAAGCCAGGGGACAGGGTTCGCGAGTCCAGGGTTGGTAACAAGAAGTGCAAGGCTGCCCAGGAGCTGAGAAGTTGTCCCAACAAGTTTCCCACGCCAAGCCATCAAGTTTTAAGGCAGACCTTCCTTCTCCAGAGGCACGGCCTTGTCCTGGGAGAAACATTAGAAGCAGATGAGTTCAGAGGGAGGCTTCCATCTGTTGCAGCCTCCTCCTCCCGTTCTTTCTCGTCTCTCTGCTCATCTTCCCCCAGAGTCTGCCATCCTGAGTCTGAGACCAGCGGCGCCGAAGGAGTAATGACATCATGTTATTTGATGTAGGAAATCTTGCTCTCCCTTTGATGTGCACACAGCAGACACATTTGCCATTGAAATTGTGGAGCATTGATGTAGGTGCAGCAAATATGCTACGGAACGGGTGGAGCTACCTCTAACCCTGGGGCAGGGATGGGGACCCTGCGGCGCTCCAGATGTTGTTGTGGACTCCCAACTCTCATCAGCCCATGCCAGCATGGCCAACGTTTAGGGCTGATGGGAGTTGGAGTCCGGCAACATCTGGACAGCCACATGTTCCTCATCCAGCCCTGGGATGAAAGGTAAGAACCTCTGACCTTTCCAGCATTTGCTGTCTCCCTTTCATAGAATCACAGAATTGCAGAGTTGGAAGAGGCCCCCAAGGGTCATCCAGTCCAACCCCCTGCAATCTCAGCTAAAGCATCCATGACAGATGGCCATCCAACCTCTGCTTAAAAACCTCCAAGGAAGGGAGAGTCCACAACCTCCCGAGGGAGACCGTTCCACCGTCGAACGGCTCTCCCTGTCAGAAAGGTTTAGTCGGAATCACCTTTCTTGGAACTTGAAGCCACTGGTTCGAGTCCTACCCTCCAGAGCAGTTTGATTCAACCCCTGATTCATTCCCCCTGTCTGTGTAGGCAAGTAAATGAGTTTACGGGATGTTATCCCAGGGCAATTCGTTTTGTAAACAGGCGCTGATTAAT
This sequence comes from Darevskia mixta, assembly GCA_034641385.1. Taxonomy (NCBI): domain Eukaryota; kingdom Metazoa; phylum Chordata; class Lepidosauria; order Squamata; family Lacertidae; genus Darevskia; species Darevskia mixta. The sequence continues at coordinate 26,562,953 of JAWWNH010000074.1, forward strand.
CCATTGGCGCAGAGCTGGGTTTGATGTGGTTTCTCGGCGCTCCTGTGTTTTTCTGCCTCCCCAGACACGTCCGCCTCCCACTGTCGTACACAATGACCCTCCCCTTACCGCCTTCTCCTCCGTTTTCTTTTTAGCTCTAATAATCCGTTTGCTCGCCGGCAGCTCCGCTCCAGCCCCAGCCCCGTCATCTTGAGGCAACAGGAGGAAGAAGCCAAGGCGAAAGAAGCAGCAGCCAACGTGGACATCACCCAGGTTATGAGCAAGCTGGATCGTAGAAGCCAGCTCAAGCAGGAGCCCCCGCCTGCTAAGTAGGGCTCAGATGTTGGTGAAAAGGCCAAGCGGAGGAGTCCCGAGGGTGTTGGCTGAATGTAGAGCTGCATTTCCTGCCTCCTCCCTGCAGGTGGCAGTGGTGCTTCGTCATTATACGAAACATTTCTCTGTGCTCTCCATCCCTCCTTTCCACACAGCATGTTGTTGCCATGGCGCCCAGAGTAGTGTCACTTCATAAGCCATCGCTGGTAGAATCGTTGAACGCAGATGGCAGAAGTTGCCATGTGAGCCTCACAGTGACTTTCCCCATATCAAATGGGCTTTTGTGTGTGTGTGTGTGTGTGTGTGTGTGTGTGTGTGTGTGTGTGTGTGTTTTAAACAAGCCAAGGAAACAATGTTTTCTATAAACTGCCTGAAACATCACTCCCAGTTCTAAATATTCGGAAATCTAGATACCATGGCAACTGGCTTCCCTCTTCTCCCGCTGCCTGCAAAAGATGGAGGGGAAGGCAAGGCAAAAGTGTGCTGTCAGGCACAGGGCAGAGCTTATTCTGGTTTCCGGGCGCTGTTGAGGAATCCTAAATAAGGCTCCATACTCCAGGTTGCTTAACACAGCTCAGGCACCCCTCACCTTGCTATGTAACAGTTCAGACGGTTAAATATCAACAAAGGATAGATTATTTTCCCCCTTTCTTTTCAGGGTATGCTTGGGGATTAGGTATTCTGATCAGTATTTGTGGGTTTTAAGCACAGAACCAAGCTGCCACAGTTGACCCATATGAATTAACAAGCAGTACGTATTGTGGTCTTGTGTGTGTAAAACATGCATTCCACATTTCCGAAGCAATTTGAAACAGATGTCTGCTCAAATGCATATTCGTTTGAGCGGAATAGGAGTATCAGTTGGCCGGGGTGTAACTTGGTCATAGAGAGGGGAAGTCCTTTATGGATTCAGAGCTCTAACAGGGAGGGCCATAGCTCGGGGGTTGGAGCTTCTACTCTGCATGTTGAAGGCCCCAAGTTCAGACCCTAACATCTCTAGGTAGGGCTGGAGGTGTCCCCTGGAAAGCCGCTGTCCATCAGGGTAGAGAATACTGAACTACGGTACATAGATCAATAGTCTGACTCAATATTGGACAGCTTCCTATGTTCCTTAGGCTTCTTGTATTAAAGGGTATGCTAACCAATGGAGAACATCCGTTTTCCTCCACTTAGCTCCAAGTCCCATTTGGTTTTATTTGCTGTGAAATTCCCCAAAGATGGGAACCTAATATCTTAGAGGAGTGCACATGTGGGAAGCATGGGGCTGCCATACTGTAAAGGAAGAAGATGGGTGAGTCTCGTACTGACTGGAAGTGTTGAATAAAATGTAGCCTCTCTTGTTTCCTTCATGGGCATAGTCAGGAGGACTTAAATGCTTGCCTCCTCCCACCCCCTCAAAAAAAAAAATCCCTAATCCAAAAACAATGGCAATATCCAGAATCTTATGGGCATCTGAATGGAATCGGGACTCCCTCCTACTCATCTCTTTCCCCATTAAGTTATTTCAGCTGTATGATTTATATCTCTTTTATCATCTGCTCCATCTCTGGGCTTGCCTGCAGTTTTTCTCTCCTCTTTGTCACTGCATTCCATCATTTCCTACAAAATGCCAGTAAAACTTTGGGAATCACTCTGACAGTGGCAGACAGAACATCAACAGTTGAAAAGGGTGCGAGAAAATACCCCCCAAAATTCAATATTAAAAGCAGTTTAGGAGTGATAGCTTCTACCAGCTCAAAGAAGTCTAAAGGTAGCCAAGGGACGTTGATGTAAATTTAATTATTTATTTCATAAGCAGATTCCTACGAAGCACTCAAGTTTGAGCACTGGCAGAGGAAGGGGGGATGCAGTAGGTGTGGCCCGGCCCCAGGTGTCATCCCTGGGGGAGGGTGACATCGCCACGCCACCCCCCTGGGATGCTCGCCCCGCCCCCGCAGGCGGCTAGCCCCGCCCCCGGGTGCACAGCATGCCGGAGCATGCTAGCTCTGCTTCTGAGTTTGAGTGCGACTATGGAGATTAGCTCGTTAAAGGAAACCCCATACCTTGTCCTGCCTCTTTGTTTATCGAGGCCAACATGGAAACAACAGAATAGCCTGAAGCAAGAGGTTTCAAACTGTGTTCCGGGCAACCTTGAGGTTCCTTGGGGTAACTTCAGCAGTGGCAGCCAAACTTTCTTAAAACTGCATGCCCGTCACGGTTGACGCCCCCCTTCAATGTACAGTGACAGAAGAGCATTGGATGCATTGTAGTGTCTATTCTCCATTTACATGGGATGACTGTAAGGCCAAGGACATAGTGGGTGAGATTCAACTAAGTTGTGTGCATGGAATGACGTCCGCTCAGCCAACGGGACTTCTCCCCTCTCCTTCCCCTGTGCCACGTAAATCTGCTCTGGAGGGTTGGTTGCATGAGTAGACCTCTTTCTGTGCACAAATACCCCATTTAGCACTACACTGAATTCCACCCACTATGTCCTAAAAGGTACCCTAGAACCCTTTGTAATGAGTAGGTGGCCTTCAGTGTGGAAAGAGTTCAAGTTCACCAATAGAAAGTTTGAAAACTGCTTAAGCTACCACAGAGCTGTAAGCCTGTTGTTGGCCTCTAAGCTCATGCTGTCTCCCATCTTTCTTTCCTTGTAGCAAATATGTCAGTGCATGTATATGATGTCATTGCTTTTCATTTTCTGTTAAATGCCCAAGATGGAATCGGCTTCACGTCTAGTTAAATTAAGAAGCGGTGGGCTTCAGGTGGATTTTCAGAATACTGCTTTATTTTTCTTTCTCACCCAGATTTTTCATCTTTCCTTTTATCTCCTCTGGTCAAATAAAACTAGAAAGCAAAACCATCACTGTGCTTGTTTGTCATGTCTTTTGCCTCTCTTCCGTGTGTCTTTCATTTGTTCATACTGTGTTGCCTCTGTCCCATTGGTTTGAATCGGTTTTCCTTTTCTAAAATACTGGTGAATAGTGCATACGTTGATTCTTAATGCTTCAAGAGAGCTTGAAAAACCATTGTGTAAGATAATGTCAAATTAGGTAGGCTTCTACTTAATTTGTCAACATTAAGTCTTGCTACATGTCTTAATCATAAGGTACCATCTTCTAAAACTGCCTTCTACTGGCTGTGTTGTAGCAATACAGAGCCTAATAGTCTCCAGAAGCTCCTTATTTACATCCTTATCCTAACTCTACACACCCCAATCCTATCCACCTGTACTTAGACGTACTTCTAAGTAAGTGGGCATAGGAATGCAGCTTTCATAAAGGGAAGCTGATTTCAACCTGGCCACTATTTGCTCCTCTAGCCCACAGTCACATGGCAGGAAAAGGTGGTGGTGGGGAAACAACACAAAATTATTGGGAGCACAATTGTGCTACTGCAAAGCGTGTAGTGAATCTAGTCAAAAGAGTGAAGTTACACTTGGATCCATTCCCCAAGGAGTGACTGCCTAAAAGGCATCCCACCTCATGCCTGAAGGACAATTGCTGACAGTAGTTGCAATGTAAGCACAGTATCTGTGCAAGATCACACCATTCTGTCTCTGCTTGATGGACTTCTCCTATGTATTCTCCATTATATTTGGTTTAGGATTTGTTGATCACTTCTCTACAGCATGTCTAATTCAAGAAAAAAAGAAATTAGATAGCTACAAAGCAGTCAAGAAAACAACAAACACAAAAATAACCAAACCAAACCATTTTGAAAAGTGGAGCTCAGTTAGAAACCTTGTTGCACAGATTAAGTCTTAACCTGATGCCGAAATGAGACCCAAGAAGGCAATTCTTTGATCTTTTGGTGGAGGGAGTTCCAGAGACAAGATGGCAATACTCAAAAAGGCAATCTCCTCATCCATAGAAGGTTCTCAAAAGACATTAATGGTCAGGCAGGCTCATGTAGTCTGAACCGTTGTTCAACACGATAATCAGCTATCAGTTAAACTTTGAAGCCTCCCTTTTTTCACTTTAGAAAAATAACTAAGCCACATTAGAGTTTGCACTTATGAGTTAGTTCTTTAAAATGCAATGGCACCCAGTGAAACAAATAGCCATGTTTGAATACTTTGTTGTTTTTTAGGTTGCATCCAACTTAAATCATTGCATGTACAGAACAACTCCCACAAACACAACCAAACTCTCTGCTCTAGAGGGTTGCGGGGGAGGGGGAACCCAGAGCAGACTTAGGGGGAAAACAGGGGGACGGGAAATTCCTTTGCATTTGCAGGAGAATTCTGTACATGCAATTATTTAGTTAGACAGAATTATAGGGTTGGCTCCATCACATTTTTATCGGTCCACAAGCCTTTCGTTACATATGGTACATGGCACAAAATAAGTGAAACATACACAATTTTTATAAAGTTAAACAATCCAGGGCAAATGCCCTATAAAATATCAAGCCATTTTGCTAGAGGTTATTCGAGTGCCGCTGATGAATTCCTGGATTGTCATCCTCGGGTACCTGCCATCAAACATCACTTCTTGCCGGCTTGCACCAACATGACTGGCACCATTTCATTTATTGGTATATATCAAGGCCATGTGTAAAGGTTCATATTCCCCATATTTTCTCCCATCTGTCTTCATGTATTCATTCCACCAGCAACAGCTACATCAGCAGCTTTGGCGTTGCCATTCGACTCTGAATGTACTTCACCTGATCACTGAGAAAGGAAGAGAGAGAAAATGTTTCTGTTATCCTACTTTTGAAAAATTGTAAGGACTTGGTAAGAGATGGGAAGGGGAACAAAGTGGGATTCCTTCTTCCCAGGACCATGTTTCTTAAGTGGAATACCAGAATTTATTACAGTGTGTCAAAGCTTTAATTAAACTTCTTTGCTTAAATTGGATAGGTATTATCCCCCCCCTTTTTAATGCACTAACTTTTTTCTATGTTTAGTTGCAACTTTTATCGATTATTGGGTGCCATCTTTCTTTGTACATTGCTTTGCACATAACTGTAATGAAAGGCAACTTTGGCAGTATTCAGACCATTACTTTCGTCTGTCTTCGTGATGTTCCTTTTCACATTTTACATGATCATGGTGGAATCTAGTGAACGTTTTAACACTCATTTCCATGTGAATTGTTTGCAACCCTGTCAACTCGGAGAATCACAGGAGTTTTGCACTGACAAAATCTGGAGCGGCGTATTGGCAAACTCTTCTTTCCTGCCATTTAACATTTAGCATGGCATGCCAGTATATTGATCAAGAAGCCATAGTTCCATAACACAAGATACTGCAATGTAATGGGAACGTTAGAACTCGGGACAGAACTAAAGCAATAAACCCCACTTCTGATTGAAGATCTGAAATCTTGAGGGGGATAAACTGCTGGATAGAATGGAGGGTGGGGAGCAGCAACAAGAGGATCAATCAAATTATGTGCATCCTTCCTTCAGGTGAAGCAAGATGGTTGGCTGGATTAGCTAATGTTTCAAATAAATAAATAAAAAGCCTTATGGGTTCGTATCTGGAGATACGAAGAGAAAATAAGAGTTTTGTGCCAGTCTCTGTAGTTATTGGGTTCCAAATGTTAATACAACATTTTTTTGGGGGGGGGGGACTTAATGCGACCCACGGCTGCAACAGTAATAGTAGAGTTTCTTCCCACCGTTCACCTCATCATTACATTATCCTTCCACCCTTCATTTATATGCATTTCAGTCTGATATTGAAGCACATCTCCTTGTCTAAAGAAAGTTGCAGCATGTAACGGAGATTAATTTTTTAGAGGCATATTCTTACCCAAGTCCTTTCTGAGAACAACTAGCAGCAATGGGATGGGTCATATTATGTGGTGGTAACTAGTTAAAGGTGGGGTGGGAAAGAGATCCAAATCAGGACCAGCTCCATGGTTTTGTGGGCCTTCAAGTAAAGAGGTAGGAGCATGAGAACGGTTGGCAGATACAACATGCCCATGCTTCCTAGGAATTCCATTCTGCTTCCTGTGCTGTAAATATTCTCCTTTTCTTCCATGCAGTTGTGCCAATTCACTGCTCCTGTTCCCCATCTGGCCATTTACAGTGGTACCTCTGACTCTCCGTCTACGTCCAATGCTTTTTCTTCCTCCCGCCGTGCGCCTAACCATCGTCCTCTCCAGTGCCCTGGGCGCATTACTCTACCAAACAGCACTAGCTCCTCCTCTGTTAAGGTAGCCCCAGACAGCACCTCTGTCACGGGCAGGAACTGGGATGGGCCTAGCTCTACCTCCGCTCCTTCCTTCATGGAAAGCACTGAGATCGCCATGGATTCTGAGCTGGAGCCCTGCCGCAGCTCCCAGTACCCTATGAGCTCTAAGACCAAGCTGCTGCCCAAGCCCCAGATGTCCTCATCCCTCGGCAGGTTCCTCAAACTGGGATGCTTGAACTCTCCAATGTTTGCAACGTTCTCACCCAAGTGCCCTGGAGTGATTCATGGGAAAGTGCAGCCACTCGATGGTCTGAACCCACAACTGCAACAGAGGTCCAAAAAGGTGTCCAAGTGAGTATCCCTCTGAGTTATTCCATCATGCTTTGCTTTGAGAGCTGCTATAAGGGGAGATAAGGATTGGAGAGAACTCTGATTTTGTATGCATCATAATGAGAAAATACCTAATTTGCCGTTGTTATCTAACCAATACAGTGATACCTTGGTTTGCATATGTCTTGGTTTGCATACGTTTTGGATTACAAACACATCAAACCCAGAAGTGTGTGTCCCGGTTTGCAACCTTTTTTTGGATTACAACCCTTTTTTTTTTTAATTACGAACAAATTTTTTTGGGAAGCCCCATTGGCGAAAGCGCGCCTTGGGTTACAACCTGTTTTGGTTTACAAATGGACCTCTGGAACGGATTATGGTTGTAAAACCAAGGTACCACTGTACATGAATGGAAATGTCTCTCAACTGTGGTGGTTCAGTTCTCCAACCAATGTGTACTAAAATACATCCATTAGGTGAAAGTGTCCATAAAAATGCATCTCTTAGTGAAAATAACATGGAGAACTACATTACTACGTTAGGAGAAATTGCTTGCAAAAATGTGTATATTAGTCAAAACTGCATGCAAAAATCCCCCCCCCCAATTTTTTTTATTAAATTTCCACAAATCTCGCATAAAACCCCAATACATAATAATTTTTTCTTTTGTTTTATCGACTTCCCATCCTGTTTTCATTGGTGTTCCCCCCCACCCCTATGCTGTACCCTATCTTCTCTCTCTTGTATCATAATCATAGTACAATGATTTCTGTTGCTCATAGTTCAAATCCTGCTTGCGAATTCATCATATTATAATATTTCTTTATAAATAGTCTGAAAAAGACTTCTGTTCTTCAGTGAAGCAGTCATTGTTAAGTTCTCTTATTTTAGCTGTTAACATTGCTGATTCAGCATAGTCCATCATCTTGCTTATCTATTCTTCTTTGATGGGAACTTCTTCATCTTTCCATTTCTGTGCATAAAGAACCCTAGCTCTTGTAGTTACATACATAAAAAAAACTTGACCATCATTTTTGGAACTACAAAAATGTTTTTATTAGGGGGAAATTTGCACTAAAATACTGGTGGATTTTCATGAGGATTTTTTTAAAAATCAAATATGGCTGCAAAAATGTGGAGAACTGAATTTAAGATTGGGAAAATGAGAAACTCAAATTAACAGATTCATCCATCCCTAGATGGACATCCCCCCTTGTGTGTCTCTTGGGAGAAGCCACTTCTGGTTTAGCCATAAGTTCTGAACTGTGAGAGCATTTGCATTTTTAAAAAAAACTTACACCTTAGGAATCAGTAGCCTAGTAATCCACTTATTATTAGTTTATTGTGATTGGGAGCCACTTTGTAGGTTCCACTGTAGAACTGAAAGGTGGGATACACATGTTTTAATAAAATAAATAAATTCATCCACATCTTAATTCCAAATACATCAGCCAGCCACATCTGTGAGACGGATGCCTCTAGACTCAGAATGCAAAGCTTTGCCTCCAATCATATACCCTCTGGTTGCCCCAGAAACAATTTGAGGCAACCATAGTAATGGGGAACAGAAAGGCAGATGTGCTGGAAGATCCCCTGTTTTGATGCTATCACAATAGCAAAAGTCCAGGCCAAACGCCTTGGTGTTGGACTGTCTGTCTGGCAGATGCCCACAATGTGACGAGTTTTTCATTTTGCATCCCAGCTTCTTCGCGATAAAAATGGAAATACCTCTGGAGAGCAAGGTCTACCCAATAGATTCGGAGGAGGAGGAAGAGGGCAGCCACTGGGCTTGCAAGGATTCTGCAAATGAAGTTATCTGCCCATGGGAGAATCTGATAGAAGATGGAAAAGCTGGATAAAAAGAAGCCTTTGACGCTATTTGGATATTTTTAAATGGCTAATTTTTTATCCTGCTCCTGAATTGGCAGGTATAATTTCCTATAGATTGATTGATTGATTTAATAATGCTGTTAAAGGGAGTGTAATGGAATAAAGAATGAGAATAATTCACATGGATTGCAAAGCAAGAACCCAGATACATATTTATTTCAAAATTCAGAAATTTAATGTTCGCCTTTTTTGTTTTTTGGCAGTTCAGTGCCATCACTTCCTGGTTTCTTTTATGTAACTCTTAACTACATCAAGTGTATTTAGGAAAAACTCCTGCTTTGTTAGCCTTTCAGAACTATTGCATTTGTATTTATTATGCCTGTGCCCTGCTCTTCCTTTGGAAGGTCAGATTTGCGTATATCTCCTACAGATCTCCTAACCAGGTACTGATTGGGTTGACATCTGCTTGGCTTCAACAATGCTACAGCATCAGGTACTCTTCAGGCCTGATATCTAACTCTGAGTTAGACTCAAATCTTGGAGCAGAAAATATATGTTTGATACATCATTTTCATTTATCAGATAAATATGACATTATTTCGTTGAACTTTAATTGCCCTTCACAAAATCCTTTACAAACATCTGTGAAGGGAAGATTGATATTTCCTTATCAGGAAGTTCTACTGCAATTGATGTAGCTAAATTGACACATTTTTTGTTGTTGTTGTTGTTTCATATTGAATGTTATTTGCTAAATCCATATGACTCTTGGTGATGATAAAGGGTGCCTTCTGATAAACGGCTTGTTGCTTCTGAGTGAAATTAGACTCAGGTTCTGGACAATCCTATGTCTGGGTAATTATAAAGCTGATGAAATATTGGTAGCAGGGTTCTGCCTTTTTATGTTGCTCCAACCTTGCAATGTAGTCCATATTTCAGCGAAGCCAAAGACTTGACACTACTAATTGGAAGTCCGTTGTCTGTTATTACTTTAAATCACTTAGAGAACAGAGAACTTTCAACTGCAATATTATTCATCCTCTTTATCTTGTTGCATTCTCAACATTTTTGTAAGGTAAGTCACCATCACTCCTATTTTATATATAAATAACAGCTGAAGGGAATGACTTTGTCCATAGCCACACAGAAAGACACAGGGCTTCCCTATCTTTGTCCAGCTGTCCACACGCTGAACCATTCTGGATCTCATCTGCACCAATTTATCTGCCTGCGAAGAAGAAGAGGAAGAGTTTGGATTTGATATCCCGCTTTATCACTACCCGAAGGAGTCTCAAAGCGGCTCACATTCTCCTTTCCCTTCCTCCCCCACAACAAACACTCTGTGAGGTGAGTGGGGCTGAGAGACTTCAGAGAAGTGTGACTAGCCCAAGGTCACCCAGCAGCTGCATGTGGAGGAGCGGGGAAGCGAACCCGGTTCCCCAGGTTACGAGTCCACCGCTCTTAACCACTACACCACACACTCTCTATTGTGATGCCTGCAATAACTTCATGTTTGTGATAATCTTATGGTTGACAAGAGGCCTCATTTCATGCTAACACAGTTAAATCCTAAGAACACTTCTGTATACCAGCCATGCATTCAGACTTGTACCTGCATCAATGGCACTGCAATACCAGATCAGTTCTTTTTATTATTACTAAGTCCATTTTCAATCTGTGCTCTCCACTTCCACACACCCACAATCTTCCCTACAATTGGGACCAGTTATGAGATCAGAAACACTAAATGCAAAACACTTCTACAAACAAGTTGGGGATCAGACTGTCAAATCTAGTTTGATTCGGTTCAGACAAGTTTAAAACCCATTCCCTCTTCTCAAGCAACCGTAGGATTTAGTTCTGTATGGAAAGAATAGTTTTCTAACCGAGAGTTAATCAACACCTTGCCGAAATATTCACAGAATATTTGGGATGTCAAACCAGTATAAACTGTAGCGCAGATACTTCTATATTCTTCTGAAACATGAGCCCCTTATTTGTTACCAACTTTCTCACTGAGGTTATTTTTGCTTCTGTTTCCCTGTGTTTGGTTCAGCTGAAGTTTGAAGATTGACTGCATCTCCATCAAGTGTTCCTCTATGTTCATATATTTGTTTTAGCCTTTAATAAACCAACACTGCACAGCTCTTTCAGCTGTCTGCCCTCATTACACACTATAACTGCCTTTCTATTTGGGCGATTTCCTGATAATGGAGTATATTTCTTTTATCTGTATCAAGTGTTTTTGCTTGTAATGAGTTATAAATAAAACTAATTTGGATGACTCTGCTTGCGATAGGATATTTATGATCAACATGTTGTGTCTCTCTTACGTTTTACTTGCTTTGATTTCATTTATTATTTATCAATTCATATATCACATGCCAAAGTGCCTTCTAAGTGGTTTACACGTATAAAATCACTACATGCACCACGATAAATCCATTGGAGCATAAAGAAATCCTTAATTAAACGCACCAAATTTGCAGAAGTTGTGGGCTAATGCATGGTGATCACTTTCCAACAAAAGTGCTGCCTTCATGTCTGAGAATGAAGACTTGAGTGTTTATACACAAACATGTAATGTAAAGCAGCTCTCTTTATTAGGTTTTGTTCCAAGGTGCTGGGGTTATTATTATTCAAAAAACAACATCCTGGAAACCAAATTTCCTTTTAAAAATTCCTGTGGCCGTAACTTCTTGGTAGAGTTCACCGTGTTCTCATTTTTCTCAACTTTGATCATCGTAATAGAGAAAATGTGTGCGCCTTTGTGTGACCGTGAACACGTTCTGCTTTTCACCTATTAGCAACTTACATTCTCAGGAATCTGGTGCTCTCTCTTGCTGTATTGTGAAGTTTATGGTTGTGTTTTAGTGTGACTTTAAAAAAAAAAAAATTAACCATGTTTGCAGCCTGTCTTCCTCCAAGGAGATCAGGACTGGGTATATTATCTAGATCACGGGTAGGCAACCTAAGGCCCGGGGGTCGGATCTGGCCCAATCGCCTTCTAAATCCAACCCGCGGACGGTCCGGGAATCAGCATGTTTTTACATGAGTAAAATGTGCCGTTTTATTTAAAATGCATCTCTGGGTTATTTGTGGGGCATAGGAATTCGTTCATCCCCCCCCCCCAAATGGTCTGAGGGACGGTGGACCGGCCCACGGCTGAAAAAGGTTGCTGACCCCTGATCTAGATCTCTTGACTGAGGAGATAGTCAGAAGCCCAATGTTTAAAGTTTACTGTTGAAAGCATTTCAGCACCTGAGGCAAAACACCCCATTGCTACCCCCGTGATACGCCGGGGGGGGGGGAGAGACTCAATAAGGGCTTCTTAAGGAGAAGTCTCCCCGTTGGGTTGTGGTGGAAATCCTTTTGGGATCCCTGCCCTCCTGACTGGTGGTGAAGCTTTGCACCCAGGAGAATAATAATAATAATAATAATAATAATAATAATAATAATAAACTTTTATTTATATCCCGCCCTTCCCCGCCAAAACCGGGCTCAGGGCGGCTAACAATCAAATACAAATATAAAAACACAGATTAAAAATACAGATATAAAATACACTTTAAAACTTAAAAATTTTGAATTTTAAAAGTTACACTAACAAATTACCCCAAAAGCCAAACGGAACAGCTCCGTTTTACAAGCCCTGCGAAAGGGTGCTAACTCTTGCAGGGCCCTCGTTTCTTGTGGCAGATCATTCCACCATATCGGGGCCAGAACCGAAAAAGCCCTGGCCCTGGTGGCTGCCAACCTGACCTCCTTATGACCTGGGATCTCCAGAAGGTTATTATTTGATGACCTCAAGGTCCTACCTGGGGCATACCAGGAGAGACGGTCCCTTAAGTACGAGGGCCCTAGGCCGCGTAGGGCTTTAAAGGTTAAGACCAGCACCTTAAACCTGATCCTGTACTCCACCGGGAGCCAGTGCAGCTGATAAAGCACTGGATGAATGTGATCTCGCGGCAAGGCCCCCGTAAGGAGCCTTGCTGCGGCATTCTGCACCCGCTGGAGTTTCTGGGTCAGCTTCAAGGGCAGCCCTGCATAGAGCGAGTTACAATAATCTAGTCTGGAGGTGACCGTCGCATGGATCACTGTGGCCAGGTCAGGGCGAGAGAGGTAGGGGACCAACTGCCTAATACGGCGGAGATGGAAAAATGCCACCTTTGCTGTGGCTGCAACCTGCGCCTCCATGGAGAGGGAGGCGTCAAAGGTTACCCCCAGACTCTTGACAAGAGGCGCTGGCACTAATTGAACGCCTGCAAGGGTTGGGGGTTGGCCCCCCAACCCCATGTCGTCCCGACCTAGCCAAAGGACCTCTGTCTTCGAAGGATTTAACTTTAATCGGCTCCCACGCATCCATCTAGCCACAGCTTCCAAACACCTGGCCAGTGTGTCTGGGACTATGTCGGGACGGCCGTCCATCAACAGATAAAGCTGGGTGTCATCAGCATATTGATGACAACCCATCCCAAAGCTCCGGACAATCTGGGCGAGAGGGCGCATAAAGATGTTAAAAAGCATTGGGGAGAGAATTGCACCTTGCGGCACTCCACACACCAAGGAGTGCCGCGGGGACATCTCATTCCCTAGCGCTACTCTCTGTCCCCGACCTGAGATAAAGGAGCGCAGCCATTGTCGGACTGTGCCCTGAATCCCCACGTCGGCAAGGCGGTGGTCTAAAAGTTCATGATCGACCATATCGAAGGCTGCTGACAAATCTAAGAGAATCAGCAGTCCCGATCCGCCTCGATCCAGTTGTCTACGGAGATCATCCGTTAGCGCGACCAAAGCCGTTTCAGTCCCATAGCCAGGGCGAAAGCCGGACTGAAATGGATCCAAAGCCGATGTTTCCTCCAGAAACCCACTAAGTTGTTCAGCAACCGCTCTCTCAATTACCTTACCCAAGTACGGAAGATTCGAGACCGGGCGGTAATTGGATAGATCTAAAGGATCTAAAGAAGTTTTCTTTAAGAGCGGACGCACCACTGCCTCTTTCAACTCCCCTGGGAAGGTCCCTGTGCCAAGGGACAAGTTGATAATCTCACCCAGGGGGGCCCGCACCTCGTCCGGGCACGCTCTAATCAGCCAGGACGGGCACGGGTCAAGGGGACAGGTGGTGGGCCTTCCAGCTCGGAGGAATCTGTCTACATCGGCAGGGAGTATCTGATCAAAGTGGTCCAATACTGGGCCCGAAGACAGTCGAGGGGCCTCTAGCTCCGTTATTGTATCCAAATTGGCAGGGAGGTCATGGCGGAGCTGCAAGACTTTCTCCGCGAAAAAGCTCGCAAATGCCTCACAGCTATGGGTCAAATTCATATTTAAATTTGGTTGTTCCTCTAGGGTTGTTAGAGACCTGATTATTCTAAAGAGTTGTGCTGGGCGAGAGCTAGCGGATGCAATGGAAGCTGAGAAGTAGGACCTCTTTGCCGCTTTCACTGCCATCTCATAGGTTTTCATAAACATCCTATAAGATGTTCTTGAAGCTCCGTCGCGAGCACGCCGCCATACTCGCTCTAGCCGTCTGAGATCCCGTTTCATTTTCCGAAGCCCCTCGGTAAACCAAGGGGTCCGGTTTCGGCGGGGTCGCAGAGGGCGCTTAGGTGCGATCTCATCGATGGCTGCCAAGAATCGGTTATTCCAATCCCTGACAATATCATCTAATGAGTCGCCAGGGGGGGCAGGGTCCCGCAAAGCCTGGCGGAATCTATCAGGATCCATCAGCCTTCGCGGGCGAGCCAAAATAAGCTCGCCACCCAAGCAGGGGAGGAGCTGAAAGTCAATCTTGGCTCTCAGGGCATAGTGATCAGACCATGGCACTTCCACAGATGGGAGCATGATCACATCTATGCCAGCACCAAAAATCAAATCCAGCGTGTGGCCTGCTTGATGAGTGGGGCCCAAAACAAATTGGGAGAGCCCTAGTGTCGCCATGGAAGTCACTAGGTCCAGAGCCTGTGAGGAGGGAGTGGCATCGGCATGGACGTTGAAGTCTCCCAGAACCAATAGGTTTGGGAACTCCAAGGCCCAGCCCGCCACCACCTCCAGCAGGTCTGACAGGGTGGCTACTGGTGCGCTGGGTGGTCGGTACACCAGCCAGACAGCCAAGCACTCCTTGGAACCCCACATCAGACCAACACATTCAATGCCGGAGATCGTCGGTACTGGCAGAGCCCTGAAAGGACAACCCTCTCGGATTAACAATGCTACTCCTCCCCCCCGACCCACGGTCCGTGATTGGTGGAGGACGGAAAAACCTGGAGGTGCTAGCTCGTTCAGGAAGATTACTTCACCTTCTCGCACCCAGGTCTCCGTCACGCAGGCCAGGTCAACCGCCAGTGAGATAAAAAAGTCCCGCATGGTGGCGGTTTTATTGCCAATGGACCTGGCATTGCACAACACCAATGACGGAGGTGGGCAATCCCTGCTCACCCTACCCTCGTCCTTTGGGATGGGGCGTAGATTGGAAGGGGTTCGAGCTTTATTGTATCTCAAAGCCCTTCGCCCATAGTGATATCTAGCCCCACCGCCATACCTCCTTAGCCCTTCCATACTGGGGATCCCAAAAATAAGCTTCTGCATTTTATTGGGTACAGCGGATGTTAGAGAGGAATGATAGGAGCGGGAGAAGCCCCTAATAAGGAGGTTGGTTTAGGGAGTATATTTTGATCATTCAAGCTTCTGTCCTTTCTGGTCTTCTGTCAGTCGACCTCTTGGATGGACTCTGTCCAACCGTCATGATCTACTAAAATTGCTCCGTTTTTAGAGCTTGGCAGCGCGATTTCGGCCTTATGTACTATCAGTTTAGATGTTGGGGGAAGTGCTGGAGAGCCCATTTCGTCCGGTGACAGGTAAAGACATGCGAGCCATTCCTCTTTTGTTAGAGGCTTTGAATCGCCTTTAGCATAATTAAAGTACAGAGAAGTGGGAGAGTCTACAAAAGGTAAGCACTTTCCTATGACAGAGGATTTATCGATTAGTGTGTCTTGCAATTTCTGAGTTTGTTCTAAATTAGTCAAGAGACACTGTTCATTTTCATCTATATTGATGCTCTCTGTCTTTTTTTCTGGGTTTAGGATTTTTTGATGTTGAATCTTGACTTTGGTAGTATTCGGCTGAATTAGCTTGGCAGTTTCTGCTGCACTGGGCTTTGCGAAGCCAAGTTTGTCGCTAGTTATCTTGCATTTCTCTAAGAGGGGAAAAGGGGGTCCGGTGTCCTCAAAAAAGCGAAATGTACGTATCCCCTTTCTCCCTAATTTGTCTTTATTCACCAGTACTCGCTTTGCTGCCATCCAATCCTTAAAGGTCACCAATACCCTATTTTGTATACTGTCATATGGGAGAAATGATATTTTACGGATATTTTCTAAACATATAATTTCGCCGATGGCTTGGAAGATCTTTCTCCGAATGTTGCCTTTCCTTTGTTCTTGTGTTAACGGAAAAGTGTGGCTGGAAAAGGTTGTAAAAATCAACTTAAGTTTGTTTAACGTGAGGTTCCAGCCTTTTCGTCGTATTCTAGAGGGCAACATTTCCTCTTGGGTAGGACGCTCAGTTCCTCCGCTGGCCCAGTTTTGTGGAGTAATCTGTTTAGTTGTCTGGAGATCATTGTTAGGAGCTGTGCTTGAGGCTTTTTTTGGGGTCGTCATGGGAGCTGTAATGTTAGAGGGTGTTGGAGAGATTACTTGCTTTCTTATATCTTCAGTTGAGAGTAATGTGGGCCCGGCTGTATTTTGAGGCGTAGCCTCAAGTTGTTTTGTTGGGTCCTTTGGTCTTTGAATATTTCCTTTCTGTGATGTATAGGAATTTTTTGGTGTAAGGGTTTCCAGTAGGTTAAAAAGTTTTAAAAAGTTCATTTTCCTGTACTGATAGTACAGATTGCCTGGGCGGCGACCCGTTTTAATATTTTTAGTCTTTTAAATGTTTTTAATCTTTTTCTTTCGCTTTATGTATGTTTGGGAACCTCTCTTTTGTATATTGCTGTTGGTCTCTTCGTTTAGCTGAGTCTTATCACTATTTGCAAGGTTGTTAGACTCCCTATGCGGTATCAACAGGTCTTGTTTTTTAATTAGGTCAATTAAAGTAGAGAGAAGCGCCAGACTCTCTCGTTGAAAGGTTTTGACTGACTCAATTTCATTATCAAACCGTGAAGAGAGCTTACTGAACAAGTCTTTAAACATCCCGGCTAGGATATAATATAAATTTTCCATATGATGTGACCATATGCTATCTTGCCATGTTTCCAAAAGGTGGCATTGAGGGTCTCTTAAGTCCTTGTCAGGGGGGGTATGGGAGAAGGTTCTGCTTGGTCCGTTTGCCAAGCTGGCAGTTAGCAATTCTTGCTCTTGGGTCCGCGCCTGATCCAACCCAGTGACTTGGTCCGCGGATCCTCTCATTTCTAGCACAGCTTGACTCTCGTAGTCCTCCTTATCCTCATTTGCCAACGCCGCTTGCTGCAGCTCAGTTGCCAGGTCTATTGCAGTTCCTCTGTTATTTACTATATCTTCCTTTCTATCCCAGAGGCGTTCTACCGACCATTCAAATGGGGGCGAGCAAATGGGAAGAAGATGGTGCAAAGCCCTGTCACACTGCCGGATTGTGGGTGGGGGAGATCTCTGGCAAAGCTGGCTGGCTGAATGCCTCCTCTCTCGCCGACTAGGCAAAAAGGGAGGTGTTCTACAGAGCTTTGCTGCTAGTCCTTCTCTATTCTGGAAGCTGGGCAGCAGAATGTGGGTGCCACACCTTGGTGGGGGGTGGGTGCCGCCTGAGGTGGCCGCCTGATCCAGCCTCATGGTCAGGCCAGCTCTGTTTAAGGGCTAAGTCAAAGAGGCTGAGGGAAGCCGTGCCCAGCTTGGAAGCTAATGACAAAATGAAATATTTGGTCCGCTGCTCTTTGGGAGCATGCTTGGCCATCATCAGAGGAAATTGACGCATGTCAATTGGCTTAAAATGGCTGCCGATATCAATCTGTCCCCAGGCACATTCAGAAACTAGACTTTTTTGGGGTAAGGTCAGCTTGGTTTCTATTACCGCACGCAGCAAAATGTCTTCCAATTTGTACTCCTCCCACCAGTCCACCCGAGATAAAAGGGGAAGAACCTTAAGAAGAAATTAGGGTAAAAGTTGAAGACTTTAATTTTTAAGAAAAGGAGCTAAATAATTGATGCAGCCCCGGTGCCAAAGGTAATTTCAGCTGCGTGCGCTCTCTCTCTCTTCCCCCCTCTCATACAAAGACATTTAGCATTGATTGAGATCAAAGTATTTAAAACCCCTGCTGTTGAACTGAAAGGCAAAACTTTCAGCTGCCTTTCTCCACTCTAATAATATCATCTTTATGTAGTTAATAAACTGCACACTTCAGTCAAACTATATCATTACAGAAGACTTAGGGAGCTAATAATTTAAAAGCAAAGAAGGTGTCTCTGTTCTCTGCTTTGAACTAAACAACATTCTGTTGAATGAGGGGGACATCAAAGCTTAGTCACTATTGCCAGTGTGGATGGAGCAGAGGGTCTCGCAGAGTGTGTACTTCAGTCATCTGAGGTAAAAAAGGGGGGGGCAGGTTGAGATTAAAGATACTGGCTTATCAAGCCATGGGCAAAACCAGGTGTTTTCTTTTTTTGCTGCGCAAGCATCAGGTGCTTTGCTTATCAATGAGTTTGCTTGTTAAATGGATGTACAGTGGTACCTCGGGTTACAGACACTTCAGGTTACAGACGCTTCAGGTTACAGACTCCGCTAACCCAGAAATAGTACCTCGGGTTAAGAACTTTACCTCAGGATGAGAACAGAAATCGCGTGGCGGCAGCGGGAGGCCCCATTAGCTAAAGTGGTACCTCAGATTAAGAACAGTTTCAGGTTAAGAACGGACCTCCAGAACAAATTAAGTTCTTAACCCGAGGTACCACTGTATATGAATTAGGCTGGGCCTGGTGCTCTCAGCTCCAACCGGCTTTAACAAGATAATTTCATCCCACCCAGCCCTTCAAAAAGAAAAGAAAAAAGTATGTTAAACAAAAATCACAGTTACACAGCAGGGGACAGGAAAGGATGGAGGACACTGAACATCGAGAACTATTTGCCCTTTTCTGAAGACATCACAGAATTACAGAATTATGAAGGGACCCCAAGGGTCATTTAGTTCAGCCCCTGCAATGCAGGAATCTCAGCTAAAGCATCCATGACAGATAGCCATCCAACCTCTCCTTGAAAACATCCAAGGAAAGAGAGTCCACAACCTCCCGGGGGAGACCATTCCACTGTCGAACAACTCTTGCTGTCAAGAAGTTTTTCTGTATGTTTAGTCGGAAGTTTGTTTTTTCCTAACTGGAATCTCCCTTTCTTGAAACCTGTAATGTCAAACCTCGTCAGTCATTCAAGGTTTGAGTGGACTGCTGTAATATGCTCTCTGTGAGGCTGCCCTTGAAGACTGCCCAGACATTTCAAATGGTCCGGAATATGGCAGCCACAAAGTTGCCTGGAGCTAATAGGATGGGCCTTGTTAGGGCAGCCTGGGGCTTCCAGTTTGTTTCCAGGTTCAATTCAAAGTGCAAAGTTTGATGGTTAAAGCCTTAAATGGCCTAGGAACAGGGCCTCTCGAGAGTCATCTCCTCCCATACAAATCTTCTCAGGGATCCCTCCACTGATGGGAACTTTCAATTTCCCACACCTAGAATATGGAATGATCATTCTGCAGAGGTGGCTTCCACATTGTTGGCTTTTAAATGGAAACTGCTGTATCCTGAGCCCGGACATTTGCCCATCTAGCCTGGAATTGTCTACTCTGGCAGTGGCTCTCTTTCTCCAGTCTTTTCCAGCCCTGTGACCTGAAATTCTTTCAGCTGGAGTTGTCAGGGATTGAATCTGAAATCTTTCGCCTACAGAGCAGACGCTCTACCACTAAGCTCTGAGACCTTCCTTTGCACGTGAAAGGCTAGCCATGTGGATCAACACAGCTGTGCGTGGATCATTTCCAAGCCAACCTCTAAGATGTGGCTCTGGCATGGAGATGTCCTACAAGGGAGCATTGATTCACATGGCTAGCTGTTCACATACATGAGAATAGCTGGGCATTGACCATGCATCTGCCATCACTTACAAAGCTGGCCTCATCCACTCACAGGCTCATTTCTGGCTCTTCAGTTTCAGGCCAGGCTTGTGCAATGCACCTGATCCAGCAACTATAATAACATTGGAAAGGAAACAGTATGCGGTGGAGACAAGAACGGGGAAGTCGTGGTTGTCTGAGGCATCCTGACAAAGTATTTATAGACATGGAATTAGGGCCTCCAGCCTTTCAGCTGGTCCCTGTTAGTTGTGCCTTTAAGCGCCTCTTGATCTCCAGCAATTAGCATAAGGATAACATTTTAATTCCGTCTTATGAAGAGCTTCATCTTCTAATTCCTGCAGAACAAGCTCCTGTTAAAGGCCTAGCTGCAGAGGCTGCTTGAAGAGCTGGCAACCTGACACACAGAGCTCCCCTATCAAATCCTGGGGTGTCCACTAGGGGACAGGTGGTGATATGACCTACAACAGGGGTCAGCAAACTTTTCCAGCAGGGGGCCAGTCCACTGTCCCTCAGACCTTGTGGGGGGCCGGAAATGAGCGAATTTTTTTTGGGGGGGGAATGAACGAATTCCTATGCCCCACAAATAACCCAGAGATGCATTTTAAATAAAAGCACACATTCTACTCATGTAAAAACACGCTGATTCTTGGACTGTCCGCGCACCAGATTTAGAAGACGATTGGGCCGGATCCGGCCCCCAGGCCTTAGTTTGCCTACCCATGACCTACAACTATTTTGGTGGTAATTGTGAATAGTCTCTCAGGTTTGATAAAGGCCACAGGTCCCCAAGATCACTATAACTGTAGCACAGACACCTTCCCTCCTCATCTTTCCAGTTTCTCATTTGATCCCGGAATGTCCCACTTTCCTTAGGAGGTCTCTATTTTCATCCGAGAAATGTTGGAGGCTATGGAATAGGGCGTCCCTATTTTCATCGGAGAATTGTTGAAAGGTTTGGATATCAGTAGACCACAACTCCCATCACCCGTGACTATTTGCCATTCTGGCAATGATGATTTAGGTCCACTTTTTCTGAAACATGCTAGGACATCCATGGGAGAATGATTAGCCAGAGTGGGCGACCCCCATCACTTTTCTATAGCGTGACTCCAGAGGAAGGATACAACCAGGGTTGTTGTTGTTTCCCACCCCCACCCCCACCCCCCCAGCCGGGACTCAGTTCTGGCACCTCTCAGGTGGGCGCCATTGCATTATAAGAGAACAAGGGAGGCGTTCATGGTGAATTCCGGCACCTCTTTTTCTAGAAAAATAACACTGGATACAATGACAGCCCTCCAGATAACTTCAGAAGGGGAACAGGGTGGGTGGGAGTTGTTACATCAGAACTGGATTTCCCTGTCGCAGTGCGTGTGAGGAAGCGATAGTGTGTGTCTGTACCTGAGATTGTGTGCCGCACACGCTTCCTTTCCCCAGTGGACTGAGAAGAATGAGCAGGCCCCAGTGGAACTAATCAAGAAGTTTCAATGACTGAGGAGATCAAATGCAGCAAATCTCCTCCTTCTTCGGGCTGCATTTAGTTTTCTAACCCATTCCCTGGCTTCTTCACACCCCACCACCAGCACCACCCGCAAAAAAGGGAAGCATTCTGGCCTGCTCCTCAGCATCTGATATTACAATATTCCAGCTCTTTCCTCTGAGCCATTTTCAAGTGTTCAAGTTAAAAAGAAAATGTTTTATTTGAGGCCAATTTCTGTCTCCTCCTCCTTTTATATTTTCCTTTTCTCTCTCCTCCCTCCCACCACCTCCTGCTTGCAACACACACACACACACACACACACACACACACACACACACACAGAGTCTGGAAGGAAAACAAAGTGATTCAAATCAGGACCTAAGGAACTCTGTGTATATTTTCCGCTGGGACTTCATCCCCTACTGGGTTGGGGTTGAGCTGATTGAAGTGAAATGTAATCCCCTCATCATTTGCCATCATGCCATTTCTATGGAAGAAGTAGAAGAAGAAAAAGCCTGCATCTGAATTTCAAACGCACTGCAGAGTTATTCAGGCAGGGGGAATTATTTGGTAAGCTTTGGTTGAGGGGAAGGGATAAATAACTGGCGGAGGACCAACAGGGTTTTCATGGATTTGTCGCCATGCTAAAAATGCAAGGCGTATTGTGATTCCTTTACTCTTTGTGTGGCTTGACAAGCGCCCACCATAATACGCGCTGGGCTTCGTTCTGTATTACTTGGGATGTCTAGGTAGAGAAGGAAGAGAGCAGAGGGAATGTGTGGTGCAATGGCCAAAGTGTTGAGTCTGGGAACAGGAAACGTGCAACTCAATCCTAAGCATGCTTATCCAAACTCCTGCAAACATTTTCTTGGGGGAAAAAACCCATGACACTCTGTGGGGCTTATTTCCAAATCAGTGTATAGCATTAGGTCAGGAGATTTGGTTCTCGTATTTACCAGTGCAGTGGAATTGTTGCATACCCTCCAATATTTCTCCAATGAAAATAGGGATGTCCTATTCCTTATTAATAATAATAATTATAATTTTATTATTTATACCCAGCCCATCTGACTGGGTTGCCCCAGCCACTCTGGGCAGCTTCCAACATATATAAAAACATAATAAAACATTAAATATTTTTTTAAAAACTTCCCTATACAGGGATGCCTTCAGATGTCTTCTAAAGGTTGTATAGTTACTTATCTCCAGGGGTCATGGGTCGTATAACTCCATACCCTCCAACACTTCTCTGATGAAAATAAGGAAAAGCTGGACATTCCGGGATCAGATCAGAAACCGGGACGGCGCCTGTAAATCCGGGGCTGTCCCCCCAAAATAGGGACACTTGGAGGGTCTGTTGTTTTTTCCAGTGTTTTGATCTCCGGCTGCACTTGAGGTGCCACAAGAGACAGTTGGTGTCGGCTGCGCCATTACAGTGGTACCTTGGTTCTCAAACTTAATCCGTTCCAGAAGTCCATTCCAAAACCAAAGCGTTCCAAAACCCAGGCGCACTTTCCCATAGAAAGCAATGCAAAACGGATTAATCCATTCCAGACTTTTAAAAACAACCCCTAAAGCAGAAATTTAACATGAATTTTACTATCTAACAAGACCATTGATCCATTAAATGAAAGCAATAATCAGTGTACTGTACTATTAAATAAAGAAGACAGCATTGTAGATGATAAAATTAAAATTATTATTATTTTCTTTCTGCAGTCACACAATCAATCAGTAGCTGAACTGGGTTCCACACAGTCACAAGAACGAATTAGCCGAAAAAGCCTCATAAACAAAAAAACTCAAAATAAACAGCAAAAACAAAAGTGCCAAACTTAATCCGTTCCGGAAATCCGTTTGACTTTCGAAATGTTCAAAAACCAAGGCGCAGCTTCTGATTGGTGCAGGCGCCCCGGAAACAATAGCCAACAGCCACATCGGATGTTCGGCCTCCGAAAAATGTTCAAAAACAGGAACATTTACTTCCGGGTTTTCGGTGTTTGAGAACCAAGGCGTTTGAGAACCAAGGTACCACTGTATCTTCTCTGGCTGAAGGAATCAAAACCCACTTCAGTACTGCCACTCTCCAACCCAAAGAGGTTTGGTTAGTCCTCTCCCATGTGCTCTGACTTTGCTACCTGAGGGATCAAGTCACAGAGAAATGTCAACTGCAGCACACCACACTAGGAACAGATGCACTGGGCCTAAAGTTCAGGTGCTGAGTTGCTCAGGTGCTCAGGTTCAAAGCTCTGGGATGGCCTCCCCATCAAAGTGGGTCTTGGTCCATCATTGCCTTCATTCAGGAGACAGGGAAAGATGGGCCTCTGCCACCAGGCCTTTAGCAGAGAGTAAAGTAAGATATATGATATGATATGATATGATATGAGGCTACGTGGGGCTACCTTTGAAGGTGACCCGGAAACTGCAATTAATCCAGAATGCGGCAGCTAGACTGGTGACTGGGAGTGGCCGCCGGGACCACCTAACACCGGTCCTGAGAGATCTACATTGGCTCCCAGTACATTTCCGAGCACAATTCAAAGTGTTGGTACTGACCTTTAAAGCCCTAAATGGCCTCGGTCCTGTATACCTGAAGGAGCGTCTCCACCCCCATCGTTCAACCCGGACACTGAGATCCAGCGCCGAGGGCCTCCTGGCGGTTCCCTCATTGCGAGAAGTGAGGTTACAGGGAACCAGACAGAGGGCCTTCTCGGTAGTGGCGCCCGCCCTGTGGAACGCCCTTCCAGCAGATGTCAAGGAAATAAGCAGCTATCCTATTTTTAAAAGACATCTGAAGGCAGCCCTGTTTAGGGAAGTTTTTAATATTTAATGCTGTATTGTTTTAATATTTGATTGGAAGCCGCCCAGAGTGGCTGGGGAAACTCGGCCAGATGGGCGGGGTACAAATAATAAATTATTATTATTATTATTATTATTATTATTATTATTATTATTATTATTATTATTATATGAGGTGTTAACGTGATCGTTGGAACTGCTGCCGCTTTGCCAATATTGTTATGATTTCGATCTGCTGCTTTACGTGGCATTTTGAATTTGTAAGCCACCCTGTGATCGTTCGTTAAGGGGCTGTATAAATATCCCCAGATAATTAAATAGATAAACGTACACTCACTCTCTCTGCCTTACCTGTCTCACAGTGCTAGCCTTAGGGGTGCTAGTCACTACTAGTAAACTCTGCAACTCGTTCAAGACCATTCACCTTATCATAGATTGGGAGGGGGAAGCAACTGGCAGTGCCAGGCCCAATTCACACCCTTGGGAGGGTTTTCTCTTCTTGCGCCTTGATTGTCAATGGCAGAAACCATGGCAGGCTGTCGGGGTGAGGTAAACAGCATTTTTGGCCATGTGAGTCAACTTGGCATCAGGCCATTTTAAGGACGGGATGGGAATTTGGGTCTTTGGGTTGGCCTACTGGCCATCTCTCAAAATAGCTATTTGTCGGCATAACTTTCTGCCCAGGCAGCGGCGGAGCTAGCTGCTCAGGCACCCGGAGCAGCACACATGCCGTGCACCCGGGGGCGGCGTGGCAGTGCAATCTGCCCAGGGGGCGGCCGACTGTGGTGCAGCAAGCCCCCCGGATGGGGGTCCAATCATGGCGCGGCGGTGCAATCCTCCCAGCAGGGGTCCAATCGCGGCATGGCAGCGCGATCCTCCCGGAGGGGGGGCGATCGCAGCTCGGTGGTGCAATCCTCCCCACGGGGGGGCCGATCGCAGCGTGGTGCCACCCGGGGGGGGGCGATCATGGCACGGCGGTGCGATCCACCCAGGGGAGATTTTGTCACCCCTTTCTGGGATGACACCCGGGGAGCACCGCCCCCACTGCCCCCTTCTTACGCACCTGTGCCCAGGGTTGTAGGCAATGATTACCTAGGAGTCAAGCTGCTATTGTGGCTTGCCACTGCTGCCTGTTTCTTCTGTATGGGATAGCTTCAAATGTAAACATTTGCCTCAGTATTTACACTGGCATTATATTCCTGTGGTACTGGCATAACAGGTTTCTGGGAACAGCGAGAAGTGAATTCAGCCAATGACCATAGATGTGGCAGGCGACAGCAGCATTGTTGCTTGCAGGAGGAGCAAACTGTCGAGTTGAGGCACTCTCTGAAAGCCCCATCTGATCCGCAGGCCAATTGGATTATTTGGACTTAAGTCACATCAGCCCCATTTGAATTAATGAGACCTTCACATCAATTAACCTGGAGAATTTGAGACTTAAGCCAGTTTAATGAGATTTGCATTCATAAGGTTACAAAATCAGGAGTTGGGGAATTCAGAATGGGCAGCTTGACCTTAAGGTATCATTAAAATGGCAGCTGCTGCAATACTGTTCTGTACTGGAGCAAGAGAGAGAGAGAGAAACAAACAAACAAACAAACAAACATGGTACAGCCTTCCTGGGACTGTACCACATTAGAATGCAAGTGCAGAATTGAACCCGTAAAGCACCAATGATAAGCTTAATATTGGTTTTGCAGGGCCTGCAACCTCAGCTTTCAGCTGAAGAAGAAGAGTTTCGATTTGATATCCCGCTTTATCACTACCTAAAGGAGTCTCAAAGTGGTTAACATACTCCTTTCCCTTCCTCCCCCAAAACAAACACTCTGTGAGGTGAGTGAGGCTGAGAGACTTCAAAGAAGTGTGACTAGCCCAAGGTCACCCAGCAGCTGCATGTGGAGGAGCAGAGACGCGAACCCGGTTCACCAGATTACGAGTCTACCGCTCTTAACCACTACACCACACTGGCTCTCCAGGTCTTTATCTGCCCCACCACTGACATCACATATGACATCAAGTGGAGGGCAGGTGGGCATAGCTTGGTTGAAATGGCCTCATGGGCCAAAGGGGAGGTCCTGTGGGCCTGACCAGAGGAATGGTGGCTAAACTATTATAGGACTAAACATTTGCTATTTATGACTTCACCTTTGGGGTTTCATGAAGTTATACTGTATTTGCTGTTTTAAATTGTTTCTCCCCACCTTAAGCAACTGAAATAGGTTGAACTACACCACCCTTCCCAACTAGCACAGCTGGGGCCGATGGGAGTTGTAGTCCAAAATGTCTCGAGGGTCCCAGGGAGGTTGGGGTATATCGGGGAGCAAAAATGTAGATCTTATTTGGCAAGCTCAGACCAGAAGCTGGGAAGCTCTAGATCAGGCATCCCCAAACTGCGGCCCTCCAGATGTTTTGGCCTACAACTCCCATGATCCCTAGCTAACAGGACCAGTGGTCAGGGATGATGGGAATTGTAGTCCAAAACATCTGGAGGGCCAAAGTTTGGGGATGCCTGCTCTAGATTCATGCCCTGGATCCTGGAATATTCTTTCTAGCTTTGCTAGCAAAATAGCAAGCTCTCCTTTCCCACCACCTGTGGGTTAAAAGTCCTAACAGTAAAAGGAAGATCTACCACTCTGGGGCAATTTTGAACCACTCCCGCTGAAAGCATCATAAACAACCCATGCAAGCAAGCCAAGGGGCTCTCTTGGGAAGAGAGAGAGAGAGAACTTTGATCCGTTGCAGGTGGTAACTTTGCCTCTGCTCAAAGGGGAGTGGCCCTGCCGGAGAGCTCTCTTGTAATTGCGATACTTTTGGGAAAGCAGAGTATGGTGCAGCCCCAAGGCTCTAGCTTGCACCTGTGTGCCAAGGCGATGCAAAGTGAGCAGGCAGGGTTGTAATTTAACACACACAGCCGGGGGAACATCAGCTGGCTTGGGAGCGAGGGAAGGGTCTTTTTCATCTTCTGTCAAGGCCCTTTGGCTCAACTGAGCGTTTCCAAAACTTCCTGGCATGGCTGGAAAGCGGCTTTGCAAAGCTGGCTTGAAAACCTTTCCAGGTGGGCGTGATGGCCTGTGCCGTATCTAGACATGTGTGGCACAGGTGTATAGCTGGGAAGCAAGCAGGGCAAAAGCGAGAGTGGGGTGGCGGTAGAGAAAATCGCAGGGCATTCGGGTGACTGGTGAGGGAGAAAGGGGGAAATAATTAAAGAGGCTTGAGAGAATTTGAATGGTAGACTCAACCGTTGGGGATGGTAAATGGATCTTAAACGCCCCCACCTCCTGGGCAAGAAGGAATAAATGTGAGGAAAGGGATGAGGCGAGCTGCATATTTCAGTGTTTAATCAGAAGAATGAATAGAATGTTCACCAAGTTCAGGCCCATTTGAAAAGTGGACAAAGGGTTCCATTCTTTAAATTTATGTTCCATCATCAGCAAGCTTGCATGTCATGCAATCTAATATGAACAATGCCTATATGAGGTGATGGCTTTTATTACCCATTTCACTTGTTTACTGGCTGTTTGTATTTATTTTTAAGGGTACTTCAAGGGAAGAGGAGTTGGGAGAGATTGCCTATGATGAAAGAAGGTGGGGAATCTGCAGGCAGGGTGGGCAATTGTGGAGAAGCAGCTATCCCTAGAGGACACCATTCATCCACATGTATGAGGCTGTACCTTTAAAGCATTTCCCCCTCCCCCAAAGCATTCTGGGCACTGTAGTTTGTTAAGGGCTCTTGGGAACTGTAACTCTGTGAGGGGGAAACTACTGTGCCCAGAATGCTTTGAGAAAATGTGCTTTGAAGGTACAGCGTGTACACAGTCTGTGTTATCCAAGCTCAAACTGGTTGTGCCTCATAAACACATAGCTTATCTAGAGCCCTTGTTGCCCTGGAGAGAGAGAAACATTCCTGGAATCAATCCATTTTGATGAGAGGCAGCCTAGAAATATTTAAATCAATAAATATACTGTGGCCAGGAATGAATAGATATTGATAAAACAGTTGCCCTAGCAACAACGGGAAGACCAAGGAGCTGGTATAAACTCTCTCTGTATGTCTAGTAATCGCCACAGAAATAAGAGTCGGTTTCTGGCCACCTCACTTTGAAAGGCACATGAGGTGGGCAGGGTGGGGAAAGTGAGTTGAATCATAACTCGCAAAAATCTGAAAGGCCATCCAAAACAGAACACTTCAAGAACTAGTGTACTAACACAAATAATGAGAAAGTGCTTATTGGGACACCAATAGCCATTTGCAGCTTTTTGTATCTGTTCTCTGGATGAAAGTAAAGCTAGTAGCTGTTCCTTATCCTTTGAGGACAGAACTACACATCTCAACAAACCATAATGCAAATGGGGAAGCGGCACATTCATAAGAATTGGTGCATGGGAGGGAGGGGTACCTAGTTCTTCTCATGGTTATAAATTCTGTCCTTCAGATGCCCCATTGCCAGAGATCCCCCCTCCCACCAGCCAGGCTTACTTGGACAAGCCCCCCCCCCCCCAGCTTTCACATGAAAATTATGAAGCAATCATGGCATCGAAAACTCCGTCTTTGGTTATGCCCCTGAGGCTTGAACACTATTTCAGCAAATCCGTGATCTGTGCTTATAAGCTTCTGCATAAGCAAGCACTTGACACAGGTGGAATTTGACTTTTACATGAGGGATGAAGATATGTATCAGATCTTGCAAATGGGATTTGCAACGCTGACTTGCAAGAAGGAACATTATTGACTTCTGAGTGTCAACGTGTGTGTGTGTGTGTGTGTGTGAGAGAGAGAGAGAGAGAGAGAGAGAGAGAGAGAGAGAGAGGACATCTCATTCCCTTTCCCTAGTTTGAGTGCTACACCTCTTACGGCATCCTAACGGCTAGATTCTAAAGAAAAGCCTCATAGTCTTTGGGCAAGAAAACCACCCTTTTAGAGCAGCATTTAATGATGTGAATGGATTTCATAGATTTCTGTTCTCCTTTCATACATGCGCCCGCACACCCTGGGTTTTGCAGAGCGCAAAACAGCTAAAGTCAAGTCTCGGATGTTTAAAAGGCATTCTGAAACTGGTCTGCTTTGCAAACAGTCAGTCTCTCCCTCCCCTCCCTTCTCTCGGCATTATCAACAAGGAGGTCATAAATCACTGGCTGTGCAAGAGGTGAAAAGACCACCGTCATGTAACTCAAACAGGCTCAAAGTAAAAAGAGTCCCTTCAGTGTGAGGGTGGTCTATGAAGTTAGGAGGCACCTGCTAGCAGATCCCGGGGACACTAGCATCTGTGTAAACTTGCCCCCTCCCTACGACCGCAACCCTTATAAAGGTGTTGAATGAATGGGTCTCATGAAAAAGGCTCTGTCTGAAACAGCCCCCAAAGCTTTCTAATATACCTCAGCAAAACAGAGGCTGTGTTGTTCTCGGATGGATTATTAGAGACCACAGGGAAACCTATTAATTATAGTTACAAGCTGATCTGTTTGTTGACTGTTGGATTGAGTTCCACGATATGCATATTACAAAGTAAGATATAAGGTGTCTCAGACATCTTCCTCCACCTCCAGCCCTCACCTCCATCTACCCAGCTTTCCAGATTAAGGGATTTTGGATGTCTGTAGATTTCTGTCACTGAAAATCAACTGCACTGCTAAAATGGGTATTTGCTGTGCAATTTACTAACGGGTTGGGAATAGCATCCTATAAATACTTGCTGTCAGAAGCACTGACATCGGACCAATTCAAGACCGGTTGCATCTCATAATGGGCAACATGATCGATGTTCTTTTGCAGATCCTGTGCTCAATTCTTGCACATAACTGTCTCAAACTCATTTTGTCAGCAAATTGTGAAATTGCACTTCTGAATATCGTGGTCCCTGATGAAGAATCAGAGGTTGGGTTAGGACTGCTTCATTTGGGAGTGACCCTTCAGTACCTTCTCTGATACCCTCCCTACCAGTTGATGTGGCCATACCGCATCATCCTGGGCTCAAGAGATCAGTCCCCAACAGCACCTTCATCTTCCTGACCTCACAGAAGCCAGTAGTTACAACTGCTGCAAAAACAAGAAGGTGGGCCAACAACTGAGTAGGCCTTCCCAGCTTACACAAGGAATCAGGTGGGAGCTGTCCTTAGTCCTGACTTCCTGGCTCTCTGCTTAATAGATTTGACCTACCTTGACCTGCTGTTGCCTGACTTGACTCTGCCTGGCTTGGCTTACCCAAAAGAGACTCAGCCTATGTCTACATCCCCTATGAGCCTTAAGCCCCAGCAGAGAGGGATACGACTATTGTATTTACTTTGGCCCTGTAACCCAATTTTTGCACTCAAACTCCACTTTCAATATTAGGAGTGAGATTGCAGCCACAGACCTGCCCTCAGCTTGGGGGGTGGTTGCCAGCCCCATCCTCTCACATCTGTGCTCTGGGCATGTTCACCACTGGAATTTTCATTATGAGATTATTTTAAATAATCCTAATTATAATAATTCTGTTTGATGCTCTTAGAAACTTTCTTGCAATTCAGCTATGGATGAATCCAACAGCAGAGCCATCCTGCCCTGGAAAACTCTTTTCACCTCCTAAAATCTAAAAATGCTGACATGCTTCCTGTTACCCTGCATTGGTGGGATGTGGATACGGTGTCAACCCCCCCCCCCAAGCTCTGCACAAAAAATCACATTAACAGAAAACAGGGGAGCTGACAAGAGGAGGGCTTAAGTTTGTTTCTGGTCCGTAGAGAATCTGAGGACAGGCTATCGCTCCTTTGCATCCTTTACCACGCCTTTTGAGTATACGATGTCTTTTCTCTGCTCAAGCCTTGGAATGTGGGGCAGGGGACTGAATACCTTAAAAACCTGAAACAATTTGCAGTGGATTCTGGGGGCAGCTCCTTTCAAAGTCATTAGTTAAGAGCACTCGTGATGACAACAGGCAGCTGCTTTGGAGATTCCCCTTCATAATTAGTTAATAACCTCCATGTGCTTTTCCTATCTAATTAAGCTGCTTTGAGAGCTTCCACTTTGTCAGGACTGCTAAAGAATTATGGACATGGAGGGTCCTTTAGGCTTTTCCTCTCTCAATCTCTCTGTCTCTCCAAAGATGCCTTTGAAAAAGAAGCAGTTTGCTGGATTTAAAGTTTGCCACTCCTCGCGGACTGTGACTTGAGCTACAAAGAACCACATACTATTGCGACCAGCAGGTTGAGGCCCCTGAGCTAAATCTTCCCACCTTCTCAAGGACTGCTGCCTAATCTCCAGGCCTGGCAAGTTGCCAGCCAAGAGGCAAAAATATGTAGAGAAAGTGGTGTCTCTAGGAACAGAGTTTGGTCTTCCAGAAAGTGGAAGATGGGAGTGATCTCCCATTTCCCTACCACATCAGCCACCACACTTTCCTCCAAGACTACTTTCTCAGTGCTATCTTCTCATTCTAAAGGTAAAGGTAAAGGGACCCCTGACCATTAGGTCCAGTCATGTCCGACTCTGGGGTTGTGGCGCTCATCTCGCTTTATGGGCCGAGAGCCGGCGTACGGCTTCCGGGCCATGTGGCCAGCATGACAAAGCCGCTTCTGGCGAACCAGAGCAGCGCATGGAAACGCCGTTTACCTTCCCGTCAGAGCGGTTCCTATTTATCTACTTGCACTTTGACGTGCTTTCGAGCTGCTAGGTGGGCAGGAGCAGGGACCGAGCAATGGGAGCTCACCCCACCGCAGGGATTCGAACCGCCGACCTTCTGATCAGCAAGCCCTAGGCTCTGTGGTTTAACCCACAGCGCCAGCTGGGTCCCTATCTTCTCATTCTACCCACACTTTAAGATCCTTTTTGGCAGCCATGCTATAGTTGCCCCTACCAAACAAGGTCAGGAACCACCATGGAAAAGATGTTTTCCTATTTATGGAACAGTCTTTCTAGGAAGGTTTGCCTGGTGTCAGTTCTGTGGTCTCTCTGACACCAGGTGAAGATCTTTCTGTTCCCCAGGCCTTTTAAATAACCATGCAATCTGGACCCGAACTTGCAAAATAGGTTATGTAAAAATTATACATTGTGCAAATTTACTCCATGCTGCGGAATTTGGTTTGCACAGGCTTTTGCGCAGAATTTGGATTGCCTGTGCGCAGAATTTTAATTTTTCTTCCTGAAAAGTACCCACAGCCAGGATGATATGCCTATTAGATTTCCCCACTTCCCGCCCACTGACTTCATTTTAAAACTTATGTATCTTTCTCCTGCAAGATTTAATGCATGTCAAACGTATATGAGAGATATGTGTCTGGATATATTTTCCTCTGCCCTATAAAAAGCACTGATTGGATTTAAATATGAATAGCACTGTAACTTTCACAGGTTAAGCCTTTGGTTAAAAGTCCAGGATGTTAAAAGGTATATGACTGTTTTAAAAAATGTCTTTCATTATAAATACATCCAGATATTTCTGCTGCAGTTTTACGAGACGGCGTTGAAAGCTTTTGTGATATAATGATCTCACGTGGATCGTACATGTGACATTGTTCCCTTTCTCAGTTTCCTCAGCCTAATGCCAAAATAAATTCGGGGACGGCTGTGCTCCTTTACACGTTTGCACAAAAGTAATCCCACCGGAGCTTTGTAGGGCTTCCTTCTGAATAAGCAGGTGCTGGGTTGGGTTGTGCTGCTGCAATCACAAGAATACAAGAGACCAAAGGCCCATCAACCCCCATTTTCTGTTTCCAACAATAGCTAACCACTGTTGGATGCCCACAAATAAGAAATAAGGGGAATAGTCTTCCTCCTGAACTTTGTCCACATGCCGGTACTCAGAGGTATATTTCTGTATATACCGTGTTTCTCCTAAAATAAGACGTAGCCATAAAATAAGCTGTAGCAGGATTTCTATGCATTTGTGAAATATAAGCCATACCCCGAAAATAAGCCATCCCCCGAAAATAAGCCATACTGTGTTTTTTTGAGGGGGGAAAAATAAGACGGTGTCTTATTTTAGGAGAAACAAGGGTAGGTGCTTTTTTTTGTTTGTTTATTTATTTATACCCCGCCCTCCCCGGCAACACCGGGCTCAGGGCGGCTCACATCACTAAAATCACAATAAAAACATCAAGCATAAAAAGAAAACAATTAATTAACTGTACAGATTAAAAGATTAAAAATTAAAAACCATCTTAACGCAGCAGCCCATGAATATGAAAGAATAGGAGAGAGTCTTATTTACAGTATTATATTATAGCACGAGGGTCAGGCTGGGTCGAACTAACAAAAAGCTAGGTGGAATAGCTCCGTCTTGCAGGCCCTGCGGAAAGCTATCAGATCCCGCAGGGCCCTAGTCTCTTGAGACAGTGCGTTCCACCAGATTGGGGTTCTGTCAAGGCTATCATAAAAGCTGCTTACAAACCATGAATTTATCTAATTCTGTGGGGGTTTTAAATTCACCTACAACTGTGGTCACTGCCATATCTGCCAGAACGATTCTTCTCATTTCTGCGTTTTCTTAAATGGGCATACTTTTGCTTTAGTTACAAAAGTGGTTGATTCCTTCAGTTAGGTTCCTGGTCTCTGAGAGATTGATATTGTATTTGGATTGTTTGATAGTGTTTGTTTGTTTGTTTGTTTTACTATATACGGGCAGATCCACACCATGGACTCAGCTACATTAGGTTTTTGTTTTTTTTTAAAGCTTTTTAAATTACACCAGATGGCGCTGCAGAGTTCAGTCTTTTGGCAACGTGTTTTCCCATTATGAGGTTTACAACGTGTTTTCCTGAAACGTGTTTTTTTATGTGTCTAGATCCAGCCCATACGTTTAAAGTACATTCAGAGCACATGACTCCCTCCCCCCAAAGAATCCCAGATCCCAGGGAATGCAGTTTCCTCCCTCACAGAACTGCAATTCCCAGCACCCTTAAAAAACTACAGTTCCCAGGATCCTTTTGGGGGGGTATGTCATATGATTTAAAAGTATGGTGACAGCCTTCTGTCAAGTAGGGTAGCCAGTTGGAAGGGTCCAAGAAAGCTTTTATGAGATGGGTAGTTCTGTATTGTATTTGCCTATCAAAGCTCCAGGTTGAAAGGTACATCTAGTTCGTGTGAACAGCTGCAAAAGAGGATAGTTGTGCAGAAGGGTTTCTCCCTTTGACAGGCACCATTTCTCTTCTACACTTCATTGGGCAAAGCGTAGAAGTTCTCCTCCTCTGCATCTGGTCCTCCTGCATTTGGGGGTGAGAGCAATGGATCACAGAGGCTCCAGGATGAGACTCTGAGAGGGCAAGGACAACTTCTCATCTCTGATCAGTTCAAAAACTGCACCTAATCCAGAATTCAGCAGCTAGGCTGGTGACTGGGAGCAGGGAACCAGGAAGAGGGCCTTCTCAGTAGTGGCACCCACCCTGTGCAACACCCTCCCATCAGCTGTCAAGGATATGAATCACTATATAACCTTTAGACATCTGAAGACAGCCCTATATAGGGAAACCTTTTACTGTGTAATGTTTTATTATGTTTTTATATATGTTGGAAGCCGTTCAGAGTGGCTGGGGAAACCCAGTCAGATGGGCAGGGTGTGTGTGTGTATATGTGTGTGTGTGTGTGTGTGTGTGTGTGTGTGTGTGTGTATGTATGTATATATATGTATGTATGTATGTGTGTGTGTGTGTGTGTGTGTGTATATATATATATATATATATATGGTAATAATTACCTTTAAACAATTTCTTTCCCGGAGAAGGGATTCTAGACATGACACAACCACACCTCTTCTAGTGGTAGATACATGGAGTGCTGTCTGTGGTGGTCAGAAAGCATTCTGCACATGCTCAGAGGTGCTGTCTGTAGTATGACTCCGGGCTGTGCCCTGATTCTCATTCAGCCCCCCTGCATGCATAGAGAAGGGAAGACACAAACGAAAATGGGTTGATGTAGAATAACATAAACGTGTCTGAAAGGGAAGGAAAAATGCCTGTTTGCTGCCAAGAGCTGGCCACTTGAGATGAACTTTGCCTAGATTGCTTTTTGTTCTGTCTCACTGTCACATACTCATGAGTAGCCGCTATTCCTCATGAGACATATGTAGTACTTAATCTGACCTCATAGAAAGCCTGTCTGAGGACTCCTAAAGAAATGACACCATCTTAAGTCCCCACAGAACTTTCCTTGCCTTCCTTTTTGGATTGCCTCAGCAAAACAAACCTCCATTTTGTATTCTTTCCCCCTTTCCCTGACACTAAGGAGGCCTAAGGCAACCTTTTTGTCTTTCCCTGCTTCTCATCCCAGCTTTCCTTTTAGTTGGCTTAGTGGGGGACCTTTCCCCCCGACCCTTTTATTATTTCTTTTCGTGGAAGGGGAAGCGGGAGAGTGCAAGAGTTTCATCCTGGGCCTCCTAAACAACGTTCTCTGGGGAGACGCAGATGGCGACAAATAAGCAGAGGCAAGATATAGGAGCGCTCTCTTGGAAACGCAGTGGGAATAGCCTCCCCCCACCCCTCCCCTCTCTCCTTCTAACCCCTCAATGCTTCTCTCTTCTGCAGCCCTATGATAAATCTATAATACCAACTTTAAGAGAAAGCTGTAAATAATAGAGCAGATATCCTATGGGATAATTTTGTAAGGGGTAACAGAGGTAGAATTACTTGATGACATTAGAAATGAAGGCAGCTCTTAACTCGTTGGAGAACAGCAGAGCAATGGGCTGAATGAGACGTGCATAAATTGTCGGAGCATAAGACATTGCTACCCTCAGGAGGTTGACTAGCTCTTTCTTTTCTTTTCTTTTCTTTTTTTTTAATGACTGCACTTCTTGAAGACATAAATACTCAGCCAGTCCTTTCTCTCTCTCTTTCTTTTTTAGGCTGACTTGGAGCCTTCTGGAGTTGAGCATCCCTCCTTTGATGTGTAAATAATGAGTGACTGCTGATGATCAAAGAGCATTAGCTTGATAGACACGATTCAGATCCTCCGTATTTGATATCCATATAGGATGATTGCAGCCCTGTTGCAGCAAGCTAGATCATTTAGGCGAGGCGGCATGAATTGGACCTTGGCACCCAAAGGGATGAAACGCTTTCTTGGTTAGAGGGCTGGGCCTTGGGCTGCTAACTGGGGCAACCGTGCTCCTCCACTGCCTGAAAGTAGCTTCAGTAGTGTTGGACAGGTTCGAGTTGTGGTTTCTTCAGCTGCGTTGTGTGCAGGTTTGCAAGGTGTTTCAGCCAGGAGACAGTACCACCTATACCTTTAAATGGCAGGGAGGAAAGATGCAGACCTTTGTGCCTCCTGCTACACACTCTGCCAACCACCAGATATTTTAAAGCTGGATTTTGATGAAGCAATGGAATGAGATACAATTTGGAGAACTCAGCAGCTAAAAACTCTACAACACATTCTTTTTAGATTCAGCTTCACAGGGACATTTTTATTTTTGGGGGCCTTTTTAATGTTTTATTTTGTCTGCAAAGTGAGCCTATCTTTGCACAGGTTATGAGTCCATTTCATATATGTTGTTATGTATTACTGCTGTGCTATTTCATACCGTTGTATCGGCCAATTGCATTGAGGTTGTGTCCTAGCTCCCACCCAAGAACGACAGGCACACTTTCTTTACGTCAGAAGCCAACCTTTATACTGGCAGTTCAAACTCGGCAGCAGGAGAAGAGCAGAAATTAGCCTGGGTGCCCCTGGGTGCCGGCAATGAGACCAGGATCAAACCAACTCAAGAGAGAAGCTTCAGTTCCCTAGAGGCAGTTCTAGGGCAAGGCCAGCTAGTCAGGATTCCAGGACCAGGAGCTGTCATCTGGGAATGCACATGAGCCTAAAATTGTTCTGACCATCAGCCCTTCCTACACACCATGCTTTTAAACAGAGGTGGGGAGAGTCCAGCTATGTACTTGCAAGAACTCTTAAGGCACTGCTGTTGCCTTGGAGACAAGGTCAGACTTTTCTTCTCCCCTGACAATTCAGGCTGTGTTCTGGAGCTCCCTCCCTCCCTCCCTCCCTCCCATGGCAATAAAGGTAAAGGGACCCCTGACCGTTAGGTCCAGTTGCGGATGACTCTGGGGTTGCGGCGCTCATCTCGCTTTACTGGCCGAGGGAGCCGGCGTACAGCTTCCAGGTCATGTGGCCAGCATGACTAAGCTGCTTCTAGCAAACCAGAGCAGCGCACGGAAACGCCGTTTACCTTCCCGCCAGAGCGGTACCTATTTATCTACTTGCACTTTGATGTGCTTTCGAACTGCTAGGTGGGCAGGAGCTGGGACCGAGCAATGGGAGCTCACCCCGTTGTGGGGATTTGAACCGCTGACCTTCCGATCGGCAAGCCCTAGGCTCAGTGGTTTAACCCACAGTGCCACCCGCGTCCCCTGGCATTAGGTGTCCTGTTACCCACCCTCCTCCTTTAATTGCTGTAAGAACATAGGAAGAACCGTGTCAGATCGGACCAAAGGCTCAACTCATCCAGTATCCAGTTTTCCACAGTGGCGAGCCGGATCCTAAACCTGAGTTGCAGTTGTTCACGCAAAAATGAGAGCGACGCCCTTTCTGTCCGTCTGCTTGGCCTGTCACGTGACCTGGCCCCTCCATCTTGGGGGCCATCAATGGGTAGTCAGCCAGTATGAGGCAGAAATAAAAACCAGCAGTGATCCACACGTTGGCTTTGTCGCACTTGATTTCATCCTTTCCTTTTATTCTCCTTTCCATAGTCCTCCTGATAGCACCACGTCTTGCTTTCAAATGGTTAGCCTGAGAACAGGGACTGTGTCATTTCTGAGGGATGGATTCATTCAAGCTGTTGCACTAGCAGAAACCTGAAGTGTAGGTGGGTTCCCACGAGGCAAGACACCGTGATAACCGCAAGAACCTTTATTGAACTAACAGAACTAGACAACAGGAGCAAAGCAACTGCTTATATACATTTCTGAAGGCCTGGGCCACTCCCAGTCCCAATGTGATTGGCTGTCTAAACTTCCAAGCTGCGAATCATGACTCAGAGTTTAAGGGCCAATGGCAGAGGCCCAAGTCCTGAAATGTTCTTTGATTGGATATCATGTATGGAATCAGAACACAGGGACTCAGAATCCTTAGTCCAGACTCAAGCTCAGGCAAACGCAGATGACTGAATACATAACAAAGCCTATCGCAGTTAGTATCTGGACAACAGACCAAGCAGGCCTTCCCTGCTATAGTGAGATGTATTTCTATTTAAGTCAGAACATTGTAATAATAATAATAATAATAATAATAATAATTTATTATTTATACCCCGCCCATCTGGCTGGGTTTCCCCAGCCACTCTGGGCGGCTTTCAACAGAGCATTAAAATACATTGGTATGTCTAAACGTTCAGATACACATTTTATACAAAGCTGTGTCTTCATTCATGCTCTCAGGGATGTCCTATTCAATAATAATAATAATAATAATAATAATAATAATAATAATAATAATAGTATTCTGCTCATCAACTGTGTTGCCCCAGCCACTCTGGGCGGCTTCCAACATATCTAAAACATACCGGTAATAAAACATTAAACATTAAAAAACTTCCCTATACAGGGCTGCCTTCAGGTGTCTTCTAAAGGTTGTATAGCTCCTTGGCTTGGGGGGGGGGGTCGCATAACTCCATACCCTCCAACATTTCTTTGATTAAAATAGGGATGCCCTACCATTTCCTCCAACATTTTTCCAATGAATATAATGAACATTTCTCCTAAGGAAAAGCAGGACATTCCAGGATCAAATCAGAAAATGGGACGGCTTATGTAAATCTGGGACTCTCCCTGGAAAATAGGGACACTTGGATGACCTGTCTTTGTGATGTTGTGTAGGGGAGCCACCTTAAATGAGGCTCCCTGTACAGGTTTACCGAAGGTTCAGGAGTGGGTGGATTGCCCATCCATTGGACCTAACAAGGTACCCTGCTACTTTTCTTTGAAGTGGCAGAAGCTCTTTGAAACCTGCAATCCAGCAAGCCTTCTACGCTCGCCTGTCCTAGTGAAACCAACAAGGCCTCCTTTTAAAGCTAGGCGCAGAATTGCAATCTAAGTGCTCTTGAACTATTTCTCTCGCCACAATCTATCACTCAGGATGCATAAAGTGCAATGCAAAATCTCACCTTTGTGTGTGAAAGCGTGTGTGTTAGCTGCACAGAATCATTAAATCACAATAAAAGAAATCTTTGGAAATCTCCCCGGGGCGACAGTAATTGACCCAGGAATTTTCCAGTGCAGGGCCTGCATTTTTTTTTCATTTTCATTTTTTTTTATATTGTAATAACCATGCAGAGATGTAGACACGGATCTCCATTGGGGGATACACCCCCATTGTTCTTCTCAGCCCCGATGCTTTGCCTTCACCCTTTGAGCTTTTCAGAGGATTCAGATTATTTGGTTTCTTTGAAGAACAAAGGCCTAAAGGGGGAGGGGGGCAATTTTTTTTTTTTTTTTTTTAGACGACTGGCTATTTTGATCTACTAGGTATGCTCACAGTATGATGGAACAAACATCAGCAATCATTAAGGAAAAAGCAGAGGAGGAAACATAATCAAAAGGAGAAGTGCAGACGCTTTTGCTTTGTCTAGTCATAGGATCTGGGGGTCTGATGCTAAGGCATCACTTCCAGCTGTGGCACTGGATATACCTTTTGCCATGTTGGAGGTACCCTCTCCCTTCCCTGCGCTACCCCACTTGCCCTTCTGCCATCACCTTCTCTGTCCTAAAACAGGGGGAACGAGCCTTGTGATTTCAGGTGTGGGTAGGGCTCAATATAATTCGGAAGGTGCCTGGGAGTCAATGTTCCGGCTAAGAAGAAGAAGAGTTTGGATTTGATATCCCGCTTTATCACTACCCGAAGGAGTCTCAAAGTGGCTAACATTCTCCTTTCCCTTCCTCCCCCACAACAAACACTCTGTGAGGTGAGTGGGGCTGAGAGACTTCAGAGAAGTGTGACTAGCCCAAGGTCACCCAGCAGCTGCATGTGGAGGAGCGGAGACGCGAACCCGGTTCCCCAGATTACCAGTCTACCGCTCTTAACCACTACACCACACTGGCTCTCGCTGGCTAAGTTGCGATGCATGTGGCTGGAACAGCAGCTGTGTGCCAGGGACAGAGACAGCATGACGAAGGAGGAGGCAGTTACAGGTAGGTAACCGTGTTGGTCTGCCATAGTCAAAACAAAATAAAAAAATAAAAAAATTCCTTCCAGTAGCACCTTAGAACAAACTTAGTTGGTCTCTAAGGTGCTACTGGAAGGAATTTCTTTTATTTTTTATTTTGTTTTGAAGGAGGAGGCATTACACTTTCCTTGCGTGCAGGATTGGTGAGAGGCGGGTCAGCACACATTTCCCCCGCGACAAATACAAGAAAGAGTTCAGTGGCACC
Organism: Darevskia mixta; assembly: GCA_034641385.1. Taxonomy (NCBI): domain Eukaryota; kingdom Metazoa; phylum Chordata; class Lepidosauria; order Squamata; family Lacertidae; genus Darevskia; species Darevskia mixta. The sequence continues at coordinate 26,603,228 of JAWWNH010000074.1, forward strand.
TCAGGGACCAACCGATTTGAAGGCATCAATTGTTGGCAGCTTGCTGAGCAGGCCTGGGTCTGGTCAGTGTGCCTGGATGGGAGGCTGCGTAGGAACTCCAAGCGCACGGCCTTAAAACCTATGGCAGGCAGAAGGTTGGGCGCAATGTACCAAAGACATAAAGTTACAACACAATATTGTATTGTGCAGGGGGCAGGGGGCTAGAGTCCAGTTCATCAAAGGCATGAAATGTTGTCCTCAGTTTGCAAATGCATTAAACAATAATAATAATAATACAGACCCTGCAAGTGTCCCTATTTTCCAGGGACAGTCCCGGATTTATAGAAGCAATTCTGGTTTTTTATTTGATCCCAGAATGTCCCGTTTTTCCTTAGGACGTCCCTATCTTCATCGGAGAAATGTTGGTGGGTATGAAAATCGGCACCTGTCAACTTAGCACAAAAAGAACTCTGGGAGAGACCTTACAAGAACCATCGTTGAATTGCACACAACCTAAGATGTGAAACTGCAACCGGGGCATCTCCAAGTTGAAAAGCAGCCATGTTCAAACCCTGTGAAATAGAAACATGCAGCTAAATGAACACAACCGATGGGATTTTTTTTTTTTAAAAAAAGCCATCAGTGCCATTTCTTTAAGAGAAAAAAGGTTCCCTGTGTAAAACCTCCATGAATGAACAATGCACAAGAAACATTAAGCAGCACTGCTTAAAGAAAAAGGCTAATAATCTTTGTTGAAACAGAACCTGGGCACCTGCAAATTCCACCTCCTCCTTCCAACCTCAGCTTAATTCCGTTAGATTAACTCTGTAAGTAATGCTTTACTTTAACTCTGGAAAATCAGTTCCTTTAGCAGAGAACTCCTAACCTTTCGGCTGCTTCTTCAAATGAAAGACTTGTGTTTTCAGAAGTGTGCTTCATTTCCATGAACTTGCCAGATGTTCAGGTCCAGTTAGTGGGCATACTGCATACATTTCTTTTAAAAAGTGATTATCTATTTAATCCTGAAATATCGTGTGTGTGTGTGTGTGTGTGTGTGTGTGTGTGAGAGAGAGAGAGAGAGAGAGAGAGAGAGAGAGAGAGAGGTGGAACCTACACACATATATAAAATGTTCTGAAAATGCTTTTTTTAAAAAAAGTGTTTCTAAAAATACATTGAATTTTCCATAAGGCTCACCATCGCCATCTAGTGTCACATTGTATATTACACTTGAAACACACTTAAAACGTCTTATTTGCAGCTGTATAGCTGAGTCCACAGCGGGGGGGGGGGGGGAGCTACGTGCAGGCATGTGCGTGTGATGCTGGCATCAGTGGCCACTTCTTTTCCTCCTCCTATCCGCAACCAGTGAGGCACCCTTCTTTTCCATGGGGAGGGACTCAGACTTGACTCCACGTCTGAGCCCCACCCCCTGGGAAAGGGTACTTTGCTGGCTGGCTGCAGAGGGTGGAGCTGAACTGCTTCTCGGATGCAGCACCGCTGCTGCCTGCCAGCTTTTTTCATTGACTTTGTGGGTACTTGGCCCCCACAATTATATTATTGTGGGTGCCTAAGCACCGAAGGCCCCCTGGAGTTGACTCGTATGCTGTTGGGCACCACTGCCCAAGGTGCATGGAGTGCCTTTTGAGTGGTGGCTAACCCTAACCCTAACCCCTCAAAAAATGGTACCACCTCCCTTCTTTCAGATGTCTCTGAATCATATGGGCCTTTGCAATATGAATTTTCTCTTTTTACCCAATCTGTGTTTGTTGTCATTTGCAGCGGTGTTTTTATGGATGTTTTTGCTCCCCTCCCCCATCCCTCATATGTTGTAGATGGCCTTGATATAGGTTTTTAAAAGCGTGGGTTGTAAATGAACAAACAAACAATGGCACTTGCTACTACCGGTATAAGATGTGGTGATGGCTGCCAATCCGAGTGGCTCGAAATGTTGGTTAGGCAAATGCATGGAGGGTATGGCTGCTAGTCACGATGGAGATGTGTTCCTAGAATCATAGAATCATAGAATCATAGAGTTGGAAGAGACCACAAGGGCCATCCAGTCCAACCCCCTGCCAAGCAGGAAACACCATCAAAGCATTCCTGACAGGTGGCTGTCAAGCCTCTGCTTAAAGACCTCCAAAGAAGGAGACTCCACCACACTCCTTGGCAGCAAATTCCACTGTCGAACAGCTCTTACTGTCAAGAAATTCTTCCTAATGTTTAGGTGGAATCTTCTTTCTTGTAGTTTGAATCCATTGCTCCGTGTCCGCTTCTCTGGAGCAGCAGAAAACAACCTTTCTCCCTCCTCTATATGACATCCTTTTATATATTTGAACATGGCTATCATATCACCCCTTAACCTTCTCTTCTCCAGGCTAAACATACCCAGCTCCCTAAGCCGTTCCTCATAAGGCATCGTTTCCAGGCCTTTGACCATTTTGGTTGCCCTCCTCTGGACACGTTCCAGCTTGTCAATATCCTTCTTGAACTGTGGTGCCCAGAACTGGACACAGTATTCCTGATGTCTTGCCTCTGACTTCCAGTTGCTGGGAATAACGGGCTTGCCGATCAGAAGGTCGGCGGTTCGAATCCCCATGACGGAGTGAGCTCCCATTGCTCTGTCCCAGCTCCTGCCAACCTAGCAGTTCGAAAGCACACCAGTGCAAGTAGATAAATAGGTACCACTGTGGTGGGAAGGTAAACGGCGTTTCCGTGCACTCGGGTTTCCGTCACGGTGTCCCGTTGTATCAGTCATGCCGGCCATATGACCCGGAAAACTGTCTGTGGACAAACGCCGGCTCCCTTGGCCTGAAGTGAGATGAGCGCTGCAACCCCATAGTCGCCTTTGTCTGGATTTAACCATCCAGGGGTCCTTTACCTGTACCGTACCTGCTTGCAGGCTTCCCAAGTGGAGCCAAGTGTGGTGTAGTGGTTAAGAGTGGTAGACTTGTAATCTGGGGAACCGGGTTCGCGTCTCCGCTCCTCCACATGCAGCTGCTGGGTGACCTTGGGCTAGTCACACTTCTCTGAAGTCTCTCAGCACCACAGTGTTTGTTGTGGGGGAGGAAGGGAAAGGAGATTGTTAGAAGAAGAGGAGAAGAGTTTGGATTTGATATCCCGCTTTATCACTACCCGAAGGAGTCTCAAAGTGGCTCACATTCTCCTTTCCCTTCCTCCCCCACAACAAACACTCTGTGAGGTGAGTGGGGCTGAGAGACTTCAGAGAAGTGTGACTAGCCCAAGGTCTCCCAGCAGCTGCATGTGGAGGAGTAGGGAATCGAACCCGGTTCACCAGATTACAAGTCCACTGCTCTTAACCGCTACACCACACTGGCTTTGAGACTCCTTTGGGTAGTGATAAAGCGGGATATCAAATCCAAACTCTTCTTCTTCTTCCATAAGCATCTGCTTGATCACTGTGAGAACAGGATGCTGGATCAGGTCGATCTTTGGCCTGATCCATCAGGGCTCCTTCAGTGTTCTTTGCGGATTGGGATTCTGGCAATCTCGCAGCGTAGTCAGCTGCTAGCAGCAGCCAGCAACCACACAGATATCAAGTAGCATGTATTGTCGGAATAGCAAAATAAGCATGTATTTGTTGCGGGAGTCTTTTAAAACCATAGCACATGAAAGTACGCTGTGCAAATTGTGGGATGTATAACACTGGTGCAGTCAATCACAACATTCCTAGAGTGTACACAAAGGGGTCTTGGTCCTCCAGGTAGAGTTTCCTGTGCCAAGACTGAAATCATTTCCTTTGTGTGACCAGAAGTGGGAGTGGCCTTACCTGTAGCTATTCAAAGATACAGGTGAGCTGCTACACTCCCTCTCTTCCCACCAGGACTCCGAGGATGCAACATCTCAGGAGATGCTCTCTTGGCTTCCAGCCAAGAGAGGCCCACATGGAGCCTTTCTCCCTTAAGGAGAATCTCCACATGTAAATACATTTAATCTAAGCTAGCCTGCCTTTCTGAGACTGTAGAAGCTTGAAATGACTGTGAGTAAAACCTTTATACTTTTATAAGCTTATGTGTCGTGTATTTTCTTTTAAGAGGGAACCAGGGGAAATATGTGCCAGGATCTGCCTTATTCTAGAAGTTCATAGGAACTTAAACGCCACGCTTTGCTGCGCTTTATTGGGGATGAGAAACTCTGCTAGTTTGGAGCTTGTTAGCACAAGCTGGGATAGGAAATATTAATCAATATTCCCTCATCCACATTCCCTCTCATCTCCCACAAAGGGTTATGGGCCCAGAACTGCGTATTTTGTGTATTTTTAAAGGATTGCTTTGGATTGTGATTTTTGGCAGAGTAGTATTTTTCTGTTTGTACTTCCTGGTAAGCACATGGTCCTTTGTTCTCCATTGTGCTGTGAAAAGGGGGATTAGCGACCCCTCCCCTCCCTCAGAGCTCACAGACCTCAGAGGCAGTGAAGATTAGTTTGCATTTTGAGATTTTTAAGTTTTGATTTTTGAATTTTAGCCATTTTTGGGAATTTTGAAAATTTTTCAATTTTTGAGGATTAAGATGGCAAGCTCAGGATTTGATAGTGAAGCAAGATCAAGCTTTATGCTGCTGAATGATCGTAATTTTGTGCAATGGAAGCAGCGCCTTTTAGTGCATCTTGGTGCAAAACAAGTGCTTAAAGCGGTGAAAGATCCCAAACCTGATTTTGCTGATTTAACCAAGAAAGCAGATTGGGAAAGGCAAGATGCAGAAGCTAAACACATAATTTTGAGCAGTTTGAAAGATGAGCATTTATCTCTGATTGACTATGAAAGTGATGCATCTCAGATTCTAAAGGATATTGAGAGGGTTTATGCACAATCATCAGAGAACTCTTATAGACATTTATTGGATAAACTGCTGAAGTTAAAGATGAATTCCAGAGAACAATTTACAGGGCATTTTAAGGACTTTAATGAAATTGTTCAAAGGATTGCCCTAACTCCCAGAGCTTTTGATGATGCAACCAAAGTGACTTTTATGCTGGCATCATTAGGAAAAGAATTTACTTCATTTAAGAGTATAATGGATCACACCAGAGATTTGACTTTTAATGAACTAGTAAATCACTTAAGAGAGGAATGCAGAGATTACCTTGATTCTCCACAAAGGAATCCAAGGAGGGACACAAGTTATGTTTCTAAGCAATTTCCCAAGTCTAAGGAAGTGTCCAAAGAATTAATATGCCATAACTGCAATTTAAAAGGGCACATTGCAAGGAGTTGCCAGAAGCCCAAGAATAAGTCCCGCCCCTTTCAACCAAAAGGTGAAAAGAAGGGGGGTCACGAGCGTACATTTCTACTGCAAGGAAAGAGTTTAAATGTGCAAAGAAATGAAAGGAAAAGTGACCAATTTATTTTAGATTCGGGAGCTACAAGCCATTTTGCGCATAAAAGAGAATATTTCAGAGAAATTAATGATAGTGAATGGACTGAAATCCAGATTGCTGATGGAAATGTTCTAAAATCACAAGGTGCAGGTTCAATGCGTTTGAAATTCAAGGTGAACAATGAATCTCTTGAAACAACTGTGCCTAATGTTCAATATGTCCCAGAATTGAATTGTAACTTGCTTAGTGTGTCTGCTTTAGACAAGAAAGGTTTCAAGGTTACATTTGCCAATGGAGAATGCAATGTAACGAAAAATGATGAGGTTTATGCTCAAGGGAAACTAATCAATGGTGTTTATGAGATTAACGTTTCAGAAAACCAATCAGCACAAGTCGCCCAATCCAAGCAGAAGCATGAAGCAGATCTGGAGCTCTGGCATCGAAGACTGGGTCACCGGGATATCAGAGTCATCCAGGAACTGCAGAATGGAGATCTTGTGAGAGGTCTACAGGTAAACAAAAGTAACACACCCACACCAAAGTGTATAACTTGTGTAAGTGAAAAAGGAGTCAAACCTTCTTTCCCACGTTGTGCAGAAAAGAGAAGCACAAAAGTTCTGGACATTGTGTACACTGATTTAGCTGGACCTATGAATATACCTTCCTTAGGAGGAAATAAGTATATTTTGATATTTTTGGATGATTATTCAAGGTTTTGTGTGGGATACCTTCTCAAAGAGAAGAGTGAAACAGTGGAATTGTTCAAGCAATACGTAAGCATGGTCAAGAACAAATTCCATCGAGCACCCACCACCCTAATGTCCGATAATGGTGGGGAGTTTTGCTCACGTGAAATGGAAGCCTTCATGGCTCAGGAAGGCATAGCACATGTGACCACAGTAAGCTACACACCTCAACAAAACTCTATTGCTGAGAGGAAATTTAGGTCCATCCTAGAGATGACAAGGTGTATGCTAAAAGGATCCAACTTGTCGAAGAAACTTTGGGGTGAGGCAGCAAATACTGCGATTTATATACAGAATAGGCTGCCAACAAAAGGCACAGAGCGCACGCCATTTGAACTTTGGCATGGAAGAGTCCCAAATTTGTCACACATACGTGTATTTGGAAGTTTGTGCTATTACCACGTGCCCAAGGAGCACAGACACAAACTTGACTCCAGAGCAAAGCCTGGTATCCTAGTTGGATATGCCTCTGGAGGAAAAGGCTACAGAGTTTTGGACTTGCAAACAGGGAAAACAAGTTCACATCACATGATTCATTTTGATGAGAATGAAAAGGCTGACACAAGGAACACAGCAATTGACTGTTCCAATGAGCCAGCAACAGAGGAGTTTGTAAGTTTTCCTTTTGAAGCCATACCAGAAACTAATCCACCTCCTAGTATTGTACCTCCTAGTGTTGTAGCACCCCCTACAGATGACACACCAGAAGACGCGGAGGACCAGATGTCAGAAGGCTCCAGAGACGAAGAGGACCCGTATGCAGGGATGCCGCCATTGGAAGGAGATGAGGAAGCTGATGCGGTTCAACAAGAGCCAGAGGTCAGACGTTCCTCCAGGTCCAACAGAGGCGTTCCACCACTACGACTGTCCTACTTTGCAGGGTCGGCGCCACCACAGGAACCTTCCACGTGGGAACAGGTTCAACGGTTGCCAGCTGCTGAGGCCAGTCTCTGGAAGCAAGCCGCGCAGGAAGAGATGGATGCACTGCATCGCAACAAGACCTGGACCCTGACAGAGCTACCTCCTGGTAAGAAGGCAATTGGGTCCAAGTGGGTGTTCAAGCTTAAGAAGGGGTCAGAAGGGGAGGTGCAACGCTACAAAGCTAGGCTTGTAGCACAAGGATTTTCACAACAGTATGGCGAAGATTATGATCAAGTATTTGCGCCTACAGTGCGATACAGCAGTGTTAGATTACTTCTAAGTATTGCAGCATCTAAAGGCCTATCAGTCCGTCATGTCGACATAGCAACAGCTTTTCTTCATGGGACGATTTCTGAACAGATTTATATGAAGCAGCCCAAAGGCTTTATCAAGCAAAATGAGGCACATCTTGTATGTAAACTTCAGAAAGGAATTTACGGTTTGAAACAAGCTGCAAGAGCATGGAACCAGAAATTACATGAAATGCTGGTTCAGCTTGGGTACAAGCAGTCGACAGCTGACAAGTGCCTGTACACTAAGAACAGAAATGGACAATTCTCTTACATTCTGGCTTTTGTCGATGATTTATTAATATCAACGTCCAATGACAGAGACTATAAAGACATAGTCAGACATCTCAACAAAGAGGTGGAAGTAAAGGAATTGGGACTTGTCCAGTATTACTTGGGAATTCAAATTGAGAGAGAAGAAGACGGCTCATTTCTTCTCAGCCAGAAGCAGAAGATAATAGAACTGATAGAAAGCATGCAGATGCAAGGTGCACACCCTGTCGCGACACCCATGGCCACAGATTTTCTAAAGAATCAGCAAGATTCGAAGCTGCTGCCAGACAACAGCGAATACAGGTCAGCGATTGGTAAACTTTTGTATTTGGTTACTACCAGCAGACCTGACATAGCAAGTGCAGTGGGGATCCTAAGCAGAAAAGTGAGTTCTCCCACTGAACATGACTTGGGTGGGGTCAAGAGGGTGGTGCGTTACCTCAAGGGTACAATGAATTGTAAATTAAAATTGCCAGCTGTAAGGGACCCTAAGTTGGTTGGGTACAGTGATGCAGATTGGGCTGGGGATAAGGCGGATTACAAATCCACAAGTGGTTATGTTTTTATGTTTGGAAATGCACCTATCATTTGGGGCAGTTATAAACAGAAATGTGTAGCCTTATCGTCCACAGAAAGTGAATATATTTCAGCTTCGGAAGCATGCAGAGAGATCATCTGGCTGGATCAACTCCTGACAGACTTTGGTTTGCCGAGAAAAGGACCTGTCAGCTTGATGGAGGACAATCAAGGCTGCCTGCAGCTAGCGCAAACCGAAAAGTTCCTCGCACGTTCAAAACACATTGGGGTCAGGTATCACTTCATTCGCCAGATGATCCAAGATGGACTAGTAGAAATGTCCTACTGTAGTACACAGGAGATGACTGCGGACATTCTCACGAAACCCTTGCCACGAGAGAGTTTCCAGAACCTACGTGTCAAGCTGGGACTCTGGGTGGTTGAATAAAGTTGTTTTATGTTTGTTAAATGTTGTTCAGACTGAGAAGGGGTTTGTGGGATGTATAACACTGGTGCAGTCAATCACAACATTCCTAGAGTGTACACAAAGGGGTCTTGGTCCTCCAGGTAGAGTTTCCTGTGCCAAGACTGAAATCATTTCCTTTGTGTGACCAGAAGTGGGAGTGGCCTTACCTGTAGCTATTCAAAGATACAGGTGAGCTGCTACACTCCCTCTCTTCCCACCAGGACTCCGAGGATGCAACATCTCAGGAGATGCTCTCTTGGCTTCCAGCCAAGAGAGGCCCACATGGAGCCTTTCTCCCTTAAGGAGAATCTCCACATGTAAATACATTTAATCTAAGCTAGCCTGCCTTTCTGAGACTGTAGAAGCTTGAAATGACTGTGAGTAAAACCTTTATACTTTTATAAGCTTATGTGTCGTGTATTTTCTTTTAAGAGGGAACCAGGGGAAATATGTGCCAGGATCTGCCTTATTCTAGAAGTTCATAGGAACTTAAACGCCACGCTTTGCTGCGCTTTATTGGGGATGAGAAACTCTGCTAGTTTGGAGCTTGTTAGCACAAGCTGGGATAGGAAATATTAATCAATATTCCCTCATCCACATTCCCTCTCATCTCCCACACAAATGAGAGAGAGAAAAAAGAGGCTTCATGCATCCAATATCAAGGGAAACAGCAACACACAGCGGAAGGACAACCATTTCTGATTAATGGCCTACGGTGCCTCAGACTGCACATCAGGCAGGTTTTTTTACCTTTGGAATTTGCATCACAATGAAAAGCTCAATCTTTTATTTATTTAAGTTCAAAAAAATCACTTTTGCATCTGAGCTTCATATGTGCAGGAAATGTGCTTTGATCATCTTAATACAGAAGCCACGCTTTTACAATAGATACTGTGTTTACTTTCCGTTACTTCTTTTTTGTTCTTTGAAAAGATTAGAGCCAAAGAAAGGAATAAAGTTATCATGACCTCGTTACAATTTGCAGGGTGGAACAGAAACTGTCAGCAGGGCCTGTGCTGCTGAGTCTGAGTGATATCGTGGCAGAATCGAAGCAGCCAATAGGGCCGCTAACATATGCCGCAGTGAGCAGGTATTGATACATGTCACAACTAACATGCAACCGGAATCCCCCGCCCCCTAATATCAAGCTTCCTTTTTCTGCAGGTTGGAAAGCAGACACTTTATCATGTCGCCACTAGATGGCTCTATTTCACATCCTCATAGTGGGTTTTGGCCATGCTTGATGTAACCCTTCAACAGGAACACCAAGTATTTACGATGGGGATGGAATAAATCTGGGAGAGAGAAAAACAGTCAAGTCTTTCCACTCCGATTTGCTTGGCAAATTGCAAACTTATATTTTCTAAGTCAAATATTTTGCCCACCTCCCTATTCATCGATGCAGTTGATTTCAGGGAGTTTAAGAGATGCCACCTACCCTGTTTACATATGCTCCAACATTTCTCCGATGAAAATAGGGACATCCTGTTGTTGTTGTTGTTGTTGTTGTTGTTATATTATACCCCATCCAGCCACTTTGGGTGGCTTCCAACATATATAAAGACATAATAAAACATTAAACTTTTTTTTAAAAAAAAAAACACCTTAGGGCTGCCTTCACATGGTCTTCTAAAGGTTGTATAGTTACTTATCTCCTTGACTTGGGGGTCGCATAACTCCTTACCCTCCAACATTTCTCTGATTAAATTAGGGACTTTCTAAGGAAAAGCAGGACATTCCAGGATCAAATCAGAAACCGGGATGGTTTCTGTAAATCTGGGACTATCCTTGGAAAATAGAGGCACCTGGAGGGTCTGCTGATGTAGAATTTTAAGTACTGTTACTGGCTGCTTGATTGGACTTGATTTTAATTGTCTTTGCGTATGATTGTATTGCATTTTATGATAAAACTGTTCCCTGCCTTGAAATGCCTGCATATCAGGCAGAATATGAATCTCTCTCTCTCTCTAGGTTGAGGTTGACAAGAAACGCAGATGTCACTCTGTAACCATTGCGTGGCATTGCGTGGGTTGCCACTGAGCAGCGGTAAGGTGGGTGGGGCAATTTTGCGTGAAGAGGCAGAAGGGGCAGATGGTGCTGGGAGGCAATCCTGCCCGCCTGCAACTTCTTCGCTTCAGATCAACCTCTGCCCATGTGTCATTTATGTGTACAGTCACAACGCACAATCGTAACAGTCAGGCTATGCTTTGTTAGATCTCATAACCACACACACATGCCTTTATACTAACTCAGAACTAGGGCTGAACAAATCTGCCCCGTACCCTCAAAATTTTCTCCAATGAAAACAGGGACATCCCAACATTTCTCCAATTGAAATAGGGACGCCCTGGTTTCTCTCAGTTTTTCCCCAGTCTGAAGTTCAGCTCATAACATTTCCACATCTGTTTGCTTAAAAAAAAAAGTCTTCATGAAAATTTGTCAGTATTTTACTCCACATTTCTCCCAATATATAAACATTTTGCCTATTTTTGAAAGCATTTCCCTCTAATATCATCTATCTTGGTCTGTTCTTTTCACAGATATGCATTTTTATGCCCACTTTTCCATGGTATGCACATTCTTGCACACATGCTTTGACTGGAGACGTGCACTGCAAAATTTGGAGAAGTGAACATTTTGAGGGATGGTTGGCGCTTCAGCTCGTGTATGGTTTTCATGAAAATGTGAGAACTGAATTTCTTCCCTCTCCTTACTTGGGACGTTTGTCTATCTACTGAAGTACTAATGGCTCTTATGGAGAGTGGCTCTTAGGATCTCAGTTTTCCCCTCGCCTCATGACTTGAGATTCTTTGAACTGGAGATGGCAGAGTCCACATTTGGACTCTGAGATCTTATGCATACAAACCTTGTGTTCTTCCACAGAAGTTGCATCCATGTTGCCTTACCTATAATACTAGAGAGGTGATGCTACAACCATCAGATCCACCAGCAGTCAGCCAAACAAAATGTAGCATCACTACTGAAATATTAGCAAATTTTGAAGAACCTGGAGACTTTTGACAGGTTGTGCCGAAGGGATAAGGACAATTTGTCAAAAGACTTGACCAGCTTCCTTCTCCTTCTCCTTCTCCTTCTCCTTCTCCTTCTCCTTCTCCTTCTCCTTCTCCTTCTCCTTCTCCTCATTATAAGATCTGTGCACATCATTTTCGGTCCAGCTGACTCATATGTCAAACGATTTCCTGTGAAGCTGCTTTGCTTTGGAGTCTCCAGGACCTTTCGAAGGCAGGCAAAGATACAAAGCCGGTCCTTTGAAACAAAAATCACTATTCAGGCCATCTCGAACAAACGCGGCTTTCTTCCAAAGTAATCCAGTGTAAAGGAAAGTGTTTGGTTTCCTTTCTAGAGCAGCTGCAGAGAAACAGACCTAAGATGTCTTGTGTCTGTTTAGCCATCCCCAACTCTCGGAAGGGATGAAGCAGTTCCAGCTTACAGGTGTGAATTCTGGGCCTGCTCTTACAAGACAAGCAATTTTCTTCTTCTTTTTTCTTTTTAAAATATTTTTATTGGTTTTTCCATGTATACATCCTCTAATAATATTTCTCTAACAATTTTCCATATTTCCCCCCCGGACTTCCCTCATATTCCCATTTTGTTTCGTTTCCATATTACTCACCCTGCGTGTTGTTTCCCAAAATTTCCCCAATACATATAATCTTACTTTTTGTTATATACAATTGTGTTTGTTTATTCAAACCCTGCCAGTGAGTCCAATTATTTATTATGTTGCTTCTTCATATATGTTGTAAATGGTTCCCATTCTCTTTTAAAGTCTTTGTTATCCTTTTCATGTAATTTATCTGTTAATTCTGCCAGTTCTGCATATTCCATAAGTTTCCCTTGCCATTGTTCTTTCGTTGGTATTCAAGGCAAGCAATTCTCATGCACTTAAGAGAGACTTATAAAAATGGCCGGTCTACTTAACCAGGAAAAGTCTTCCCCTTTCTCACCATATGTGTTCAAATAAAATTGTTTCGTGTTCTTCCTCACAGCCGAAGACCTTCAGCCAGTGTGGTGTAGTGGTTAAGAGCGGTAGACTCCTAATCTGGTGAACCGGGTTCGCGTCTCCGCTCCTCCACATGCAACTGCTGGGTGACCTTGGGCTAGTCACACTTCTTGGAAGTCTCTCAGCCCCACTCACCTCACAGAGTGTTTGTTGTGGGGGAGGAAGGGAAAGGAGAATGTTAGCCGCTTTGAGACTCCTTCGGGTAGTGATAAAGCGGGATATCAAATCCAAACTCTTCTTCCTCTTCTTCTTCTTCATCTGCCCTTCTGGCTTTTCCTATTAACCTCCGATTGGGAACTAGAAAATGAATATTTATTTTAAGGATCATCCTTCCAAAACATTATTATTATTATCATCATCATGAAGGAATTTATATAATGGGGGTGCATTTGCCAAAGTGCCCATTTCAGTGAGATTTGGACCTCATTCAGAATGAACATGTCTTGCGCTGACAGAATGCTCAAAAGTGTGTGACATTGAATTCCTTCCCCTGGTTCTTTACATCTCCAGGGGAAAATATACCAGCAGACCCTCCAAGTGGCCCTATTTCCCAGAGTTACAGAAGCCCGCCCGGTGTCTGATTTGATCCCAGAATGTCCCGCTTTTCCTTAGGATGTCCTTACTTTCATTGGAGAAATGTTGGAGGGTATGGAGTTATGTGACCCCTGAGCCACGGAGACAAGTTACTATACAACCTTTAGAAAACACCTGAAGGCAGCTCTGGATAGGGAAGTGGTTTTTTTTTTTTAATGTTTAGTGTTTTATTATGTTTTTATATATGTCGGAAGCTGCCCAGAATGGCTGTGGCAACCCAGTCAGATGGGTAGGGTATAAATAATAAAATGGTGATGATGACGATGATGGAATAGGACATCCCTATTTTCATCGGAGAAATGTTGGAGAGTAAAAAAGTAAAGGTAAAGGACCCCTGGATGGTTAAGTCCAGTCAAAGGCGACTATGGGGTGCAGCGCTCATCTCACTTTCAGGCCAAGGGAGCCGGCGTTTTCCACAGACAGCTTTCAGGGTCATGTGGCCGGCATGACTAAACTGCTTCTGGTGCAACGGGACACTGTGACGACTGCCAGAGTGCACGGAAATGCTGTTTACCTTCCTGCCACAGTGGTACCTATTTATTTACTTGCACTGGTGTGCTTTCGAACTGCTAGGTTGGCAGGAGCTGGGGCAGAGCAATGGGAGCTCACCCCGTCGCGGGGATTTGAACCGCCGACCTTCTGATCGGCAAGCCCAAGAGGCTCAGTGGTTTAGACCACAGCACCACCTGTTGGAGGGTATGTACCAGTCACATGCTATGGATAGGCAGTTCTGCCACTGTACCCAAGCCTCTCTCGGGAGACAATGGAGGAGTGAGCCTTTGGGGCTGAAGTCAAACTGTTGGAAGGTTGCAGTGTCTGCTGTGGCTGTAGAGACCAATACGGGAGAGACATGTTTCGTTGCAGCTGGGGCAGATGAAGGCGTCCGGTTGTGCTGCTGCAGATGCAGCCTAGCCATGTATCTATATATCTATATGTGACTTTTTTTTTAGTGTCAGCTGCCAATAAGTCACATGGAACATTCATACTTACCTGGCAGAGGTTTTTTTTCTTGACTCGTAAGTCTTTATCGCTTTTTCTCTAACGAGTAATGTTGATGCAACTTTTAATTACAGTTCCCCACTGCATGGCTTTCATGTATAGGTTTGCACTTAAGGGGGAATGTTCAAAATCTAGAGGGATCGGATTCTTCCTGCGTTGTAAACGCAGTATCAATGCATCAAGTAAGATAAAGACTGTTCTCCAAAGAAGTTGTTGGCTACATAAACAGAAAGGACATGGCAACACACCCATTTAACAGCTGAGGAAGCAAGGCTCAGGGAGATTAAGTGACTCAATCAAGGTCACATACAAAGTATGTAATGGAGACAGGAATTGCATTCAGATCTTCTGAGTTGCAGTCCATTTGCTTTGAAGAGTGCAGCCAGTTTCCTTAGACTGAAGATTAGCCTGGAGCCGAGAGCGTGTGCCACAATTCTATCAGGGTGGAGGAAAGGATTTTATGAGGATACTGTCTCGCAAGCTTCTAGGAAAAGAGACACAGAGTCCCGTTTACGCAATCTCTCCTTGATCAGTTTCATAGATCATGTATGCTAAAAAGCTGCAGGCTGTCTGGCCAAACCAGGATAGACACCAATTTCTACGAAGTCAAGTGCATAAGAGGACTTCAAAGCAAAGTGGGGAGTTGAGTTTTGCTTCCAGTAACGTCCAATTCGTGCCAGCGAGGTTTGTTTTAGATGCTGGCCTTTGTCTTACATAGATGTCCTCATCACTAATCTTTATAGAACTCAGTAAGGGAGTTCTGGATTGTGACTTCAGGTGATCTTTCCACCACATCAAAGATGTTCTGAGGAGGGGCGAACACTGATAGTCAAAAGCTCCTTCTGCAAATTGGTACTTGCTAATCCAGATGAATGGGACCCAGGTGGCGCTGTGGGTTAAACCACAGAGCCTAGGGATTGCTGATCAGAAGGTCAGCGGTTCGAATCCCTGCGACGGGGTGAGCTGCCATTGCTCAGTCCTAGCTCCTGCCCACCTAGCAGTTCGAAAGCACATCAAAGTGCAAGTAGATAAATAGGTACCGCTCTGGCGGGAAGGTAAATGGCGTTTCCGTGCGTTGCTCTGGTTCGCCAGAAGCGGCTTAGTCATGCTGGCCACATGACCCGGAAGCTGTACGCCGGCTCCCTCGGCCAATAAAGCGAGATGAGCACCGCAACCCCAGAGTCGGACACGACTGGACCTAATGGTCAGGGATCCCTTCACCTTTACTTTAATCCAGATGAACAGATACACATTAGGAAATAAGTTTAAATAGAAATGGATCGGGTGACCTGGCTGCCTGCTTTATTTATAAAATGGACCGGGACACCTTCAAACAGAGAACTGTACCCTGAAAAATAAGACATGTGGTCAACCCTACATCCACCAACCACTCAATTGTTGGGTGACGTCTGAAGGAAAAGCAGGACATTATGGGATCAAATCAGAAACCAGGACGGCCTCTGTAAATCGGGAAGGGTCTGCCGGCTACATTTCTCTTTTTAAAAATTCAGCTCTGCCTCCACTTCTCTTAAGTCGTCTGAAAGCCTGGTCCATCGCTGAGAAACCTCTTTGAAAATGCAGGAGTGGGATTCCTCTAACAACAAAGAGGGTACGTACACACACACACACACACACACACAGGCAAATTCCCACCGTAAATTTAATTCTCTGTGTCATTCTTCTAAATAATGGGTCCTGCTGGTAACATTCTGAGTTATTAGCCAATGGCTGATTGAACTTGGTTCCTTACCTCCACATCCCTCAGCAGTGAAACAACAGTAGCAGAAGGCATTTTATGGCTTCTCCTATATTTAGTACCTTTCAAGTGAAGATATTGTGGGGCTGTATATTATTTTGTGGGCTGAGTTAATGATTTGCGCCATATATTATTTGCAAGTGCACCTTCGCTTTTGGGAAAGCTCCGCGAAGTTTGGTTTTATGCTATCTGCCTCGGCTGTAATTAGAAAATGGTGTGCTTCTTGCACGACCTCCCCCATTAAAAACATATTTCGAACCAGACAATACTGTGTAATTCTCTTTGGAAGCTGCTAAAAAGAGAGAGAAGATTTTTCAAGGCATTGTCATTCAACTCTTCTCACTGTTCTCAGTGCCCAGTCACTTGGGTGGTCCTTTCCCACTCCCCCCCCCCATCAATATACTCACTGGGTTTCTTGTTTTTAAGAGAAAAATGTGTAAGCAACTGTAGCAGGAAAGCTGGAAAATAACAATATTAGATCAAAAGTACCATTGCAGTCTTGTACTAAGCAGCCCTGGGTTATTCCATTCCAGAGTTTCCCAAACTTGGGTCTCCAGCTGTTTTTGGACTACAATTCCCATCATCCCTAGCTAGCAGGATCAGAGGTCAGGGATGATGGGAATGGTAGTCCAAAAACAGTGGGAGACCCAAGTTTGGGAAACCCTGCATGATTAGGCAATGAAAAAGGTGCTGTCATCATAGCAAAAGAAAATTTCTCTCTCTCTATCTAGTAGCTGTTGCTTGAATGTTATGCCTGGAACACAAATTGGGGGGTGAAATAGTTGATTTGATTCTGAGCTGTGCTAAAGGGGGAGTTTGCGCATCACTTGTCGGGACAGTGATATATTGGGGCATCACCATGTTTGTCATGGTCATGAGGTTCAGAGCACATCTCTCAAACAGTTTGGAAACATTTCTACAATTGAAGCCAACCTAACATTAATTTGCCCATCGATAAACCTTTTAAGTTTAAACCATTTGTTGGTGGAAACTTACCTGTGAGTAAGGCCTTTAGAACACTCAGCACTTATTGAGAAGTAAACTTGCATGGGACTAGGCTGAAAATGTAAAGTGTGACTCACATTTTAAGTTAATTTATGTCAGATGTGTTCATTTTGTTTCCACATTTGCTTTCCCCAACAAATCTGCTAGCTAATGAATATTACGGGCAAGAACATTTGCTTAAGCAGTTTTTTAAAATTATTTTAATGATCCTGGAAGAGAGCTGTAAAAAGACACTTTCTGGCTTTGGAATATTGATACTAGAAATTTGATTCTAGGGCTTGCATTCATCCAGTCGAGAAGGCTGTATCAAGTGGCCTTTGTGTCCAATCACGTCTAACCAAAAATGCTTTGAATTTCCGCGTTTGCAGTGAACTTCACAAGCAACATGTCCTTAGCAATAAAGCAATCCCTAGGCAGTTCTTGGAAGCAGGTCAGAACATGAAAGTCTAAAAAGTGTTCCAAAGTATTAGATGGATGTGTTAATGTGCTGCATATACACGTATCTGTGCCTCAGGATCTTTAAGTGTCAAAGGAGAGAACACACAAATGTAAATACCCGAACCTGGCACAACCTAGCTGCAGAATTGCCACTTAAAGGGAACTGGCTTGGCTATGGAATGCTAAATGGAATGCCAAAGGATCTGTATTGGGTCTCTGTAAACAGATGTTTCCTTCCTATATGAAGGCACCTTGCAGGGAATTACTGGCTAGTCTGAAGGTGCTGCAATCCCACCTGCTGAACGCAGAGGAAATGTTCAGGAAAAATAGAGGGCAGCTTTTCTTTAATTAGCACATGAAAACACAACATATCACTTTGCCTCCTCGTTTGGGGGAGGGGGAGTTCCCTTAAGCAAAATAATTTTTAGGGTCTTTTTTCTAAAACAATCAAATTCATTTTAAAATGTCTTCCCTTATTTTAATACTGGGAGGAGGGGAAAGTACCGGTACATATAGGGGAAGGGGTTTGTGTGCATTTTCTGTGTAATGTTTGCTTCTTAGAATGCTGAAAATTCAAACAAAATGGCTGGTTTCTGGAGATGTTGGGAGCTGGAGTCCAACAACAGCTGTATGGCAACCTTTTACCAAACATATCTCTATAGGAAACAGATGAAATTATGTGACTTACTGCTAGAGTCTTTCCATTTCGTCCTCGTCTAGGAAAATACCCACTTGCTTTCCATTTTATTTTGCCTGTCAAATTGTTTTTCACGGTGTTTGTGTGTGTTAAGTTTTCAGTGATCGGTACAATTTGCATCTGCCTTTGATTTTACCCAAAGGGAAACCCAGATGTTGAAGAGCAAAAAAATGCAGACTTAAGTATTAATAAAAGACGTGGCTGGGTGGTTTGCCTTCGTCTTCAGAATCTCAGAACGTGTCTGTGTGTCTGTGATGAGAATCGTTAAGTTTGAGTTCTTCACATGCAAGTGGAGAAACAAACAAACAACAACAAAGAGCAACCCCCCCCCAACAAAAATCATTGTAGTCTAAGTCTGCTCCACATCTCTTTACTGTACTTTTGAAAACTTGATTTGGTCCATTACTTCCGAAAGGCCATTTCTTGTGTATTGCTCTTGCTGCCAGTATTATACACGGAGGTATTGCAGGCTCTACTCATTCAACTGTTGGCCAATGTAATGCATATTGGCCAAGTATCAGAAGGGGGCAGAGTAGCAGACTGTTGATTGACCAGACAATATTTAGAGAAAGGCCATAGCTCAGTGGTAGAGTGTCTGCTTTGCCTGCAGAAGGTGTGGTTCCACATTCAAATCCTGGCATCTCCAGGTAGGTCTGTGGAAGACTATCTGAAGGCCTGGAGATGGCTCAGTGGTCTTACTCAGGGTTTGGCAGCTTACTATGTTCATAATCCAGGACCACATCTGAAGGGCTAGCCATAAGTTCTTTAGGAGGCATGGCTGGTGGCAATGGCTGGAGCTGAGGGTCCATGATGTCATGAGTGCCCACAATGCCCTGAGACTACCTCTGCTTCTTTTCATACATCCTTTTCCTCAGGAAAGTGATGTTTATCCCCTCAGGATGTGTTCAGTGTTCTCATAACAGCAAGAATGTTGTTCTATTATAAGTATTAGAATGCATTTTGAGAATCAAAGTAACCCCCCCTCTCTATGTGTGTGTGTGTGGGGGGTAGGCTGGGAGCACACCATTGGCCTTGCCTTCTTGTTGGGTGTAACCATGCTGCTGAACTGCTGCTGAGGTCCAGAGACAATCTTCATTATCCCTAGTACAGTCTTTATCTGAGCTTGATGATAAATTTCTCCCAGCTGGCATTTTTTTCTATCTTTCTGTAAGCCAATTCACTTTGGATTCAGAGAGAAAACAAATCCTAATAACACCTTTTCTGGGATACTGAGAAAAGATATAGTTTGAGGAGAAAGGAACAAGGAGGCTTTGTTTTTTCTCACTTCAGGCCTTGTGTATAACATGGAGAAATTCAGCCAAACATACAGAGGAAGAACTTCCTCAGTACTACACAGCCAATCAGAGCACATGTGACCTCAGTGAAGTTCCTACCACTCTGCTTGGTTGCTAAGCAACACCTCCACCCATCACACTCTGGCCCGGTTCACTTTAACACTAACAGAATTAACTCTTAAATTACAAACTGAATGAACCCTGCTGTAGCGCTTCCAATGCTTAGCCTTGGACACTGTGAACATGTTATCCTCTCACATTGTTTGCAACATCTACCTGGCACGAGACACTTAGGGGACTTAGAAATCTGCCTTAAAGAGGACCAGACATTTGTCCATCTTGCTCATTTTTCTCTAGCTCTCCATGACCTCAGAGGTCTTTCCTGTCACCTGCTATCTGATGCTTTTAGCTAAAGATGGTAAGGATTTAAACTTGGGGTTACTGCATGCAAATTATTCCTGAGCTGTGGTCCCATTCCTGTAGGCTTGCCCTCACATTTTTATACTGCTTTGATTTAGGCCAGGTCTAGAGGGTGGTCCTTGAAGAAGCAAGTCCAGAAGCCTAGAAGTTGTCACATAGGGGGCAATCTGATCACCATGTCTGACATAAATCTGGTACCCTGGAGAGCCAGTGTGGTGTAGTGGTTAAGAGCGGTGGACTCGTAATCTGGTGAAACAGATTCGATTCCCCGCTCCTCCACATGCAGCTGCTGGGTGACCTCGAGCTAGTCACACTTCTCTGAAGTCTCTCAGCCTCACTCACCTCACAGAGTGTTTGTTGTGGGGGAGGAAGGGAAAGGAGATTGTTAGCCGCTTTGAGACTCCTTCGGGTAGTGAGAAAGTGGGATATCAAATCCAAACTCTTCTTCTTCTTCTACCGCAAATGACATTTCCATGGGGACTGGGGAAGTCCTCATGTCATTGCTTTAAAAAGAGCCTAAGGCCAGAAATGTCCCCCAATGGACCCTCACAGAATCACAGAATCATAGAGTTGGAAGAGACCACAAGGGCCATCCAGTCCAACCCCCTGCCAAGCAGGAAACACCATCAAAGCATTCCTGACAGGTGGCTGTCAAGCCTCTGCTTAAAGACCTCCAAAGAAGGAGACTCCACCACACTCCTTGGCAGCAAATTCCATTGTCGAACAGCTCTTACTGTCAAGAAATTCTTCCTAATGTTTAGGTGGAATCTTCTTTCTTGTAGATACTCATTGGATGACCCTTTTAATACTCATCCAATTATTAGCTTCTGATAGCTATCAGGCACATTTTTTCTCTCCAGCGATATCATTGGCCATTGGTGGTCATCATTTTTGCATCTGGGCTAATGGAAGTTGGAGCCAAATTTGGTGAGTCACAGGTTTTTCATACCTGTGCAAAAGATTACTACCGGTATTATACAACAGGGCAAAAATGATGAAAGTGCTTTGGAAGGGCAAGGGATTGTATTCTCTTCATTCCCTCCTAAACTGAATTTATATATTTCAGTTGAATAATCCCCTTTTAAATTTCCCCTCTCTAAACAAAATGACCCTATTTCTTAAGCTTTTAATTGAATAAAAGAGTGATGATGTTGACCACTGTCCCCCCACTGTTGTGGTTGTTGTTGTTGTTGTTGCTGCTGCTGCTGCTGCTGCTGTGCACTCCTGGGAACAGCCCAAGGAAATTGTATTTGAATGTTGGGTATAAATAATCACAATCATAATCATAACCACAATAATAACGCAAGCAAATCTATGCAAAAAGAGCCTTCTGGCTTAATTTGTGGTTTTTTATGGTTCGGGTGTTTTTTTAAGGGAAACTTTTGTGGAAAATAGGTGGTTTGAAATTGATCAAAACCAGCCTGGAGCTCAGAAGAGCCTCAGAAACAGTTTTCCATGTGGCACGAAGGTCTCCTCTTTGATGAAATGCGTTCAAATCTCAAAGGTGCATTGGAGCCATTTCCTAGGGGCCAAGGTCCCTTCAGCCCCCCCACCAAATATTTGAGGAGGCTGCCCCCAATTGATGTGCATTGGTGTGGGGGTGGGTGGAGGTGCCACGTCTTGCAATCGATTAGGTGGGGCAGGGTGTGAAGTGGCCCTTTGGACCATGTCTTGTGTGGAACAGACCACGAGAAGCCATTAAAAAATTATTATTTTGAAGATCACTGCAGAATGTCCCCAATTCTATCTCCAGGCGGAGCTAAGGAAGACTTGAAACCCTGGAGAGTTGCTGCCTCAGTAAAAGGCAGCTTCCTATGTTCCTTATAGTACATACTCTGTCTCCTTGCTAATGTATATAATCACTTCCATGGGATACAACTGATGCTCTGTGTAATTATAAAAATGAGTAGAAACAAATGGTGGCCAGTATCCAAAACACTGAAAAGGGTGGATGAATGCTGAAAACAAAGAAGGGAAAATGTGTGTGTGTGGACAAATCTGCGAACAACACAACACAACACACACACACACACATGCTCAAGAGAAAAATAACAGCATTGCAGTGTTTTCAAACTACACAACGTAACTTTCGCTGTGGGAAAAGGGGCAGACAAGAAGCAGCACGACTGATCTAGTTCCATCTTTTGCAAGTCAATAGCAACAACAAAAAAGGTCACCGTTTCTAACTGCGTGGTCTGCATTTCAGAAACTTCCTTCCGTGGGAAAAAATGTATCAATGACTAGGGGTGACTCAGTCCTCTCACCACAACGAGCCTGTACTTAAGCGTGATTATAGAAAGCTCTGCTGCGAAGGAAATACCCCGTCGTTTAAAGCCCAATGGTGGGGACATCCTTTCTCCCTCAGCCTGATGTCATGGTGGTTTCTGCGGCAGAGGATATTTTCAACCAAGGCCGAGCCAATCAGGCTCTCCTTGGAAGTATTTTTCCCATGCATGTGATTGGTTGTTACTCTAGAACTGGTGGTGGGTAATGGCAACAGGGACGAGGGGTGGGGTTAGAAGCCGCAGAAATGATTGCCGGTTGCATGGTTTTAGTAAGCTCTTGGCACTGGTCAGATCCCTGATGTGCCCATTAAGCCCCCCTTCTAATTTCTAATGACCCATTTGTAACACATCAAGCACAGATGTGTCTAAGCACAGTCTAATGCAGAAGTGGGGAACTTTTCTTTTCCCGGCTTGAGGGCCGCATCCCCTTCTTTGAAGGGCCACATGCCAGTAGGATGTGGGGCCAGAGGCAAAGCTGGCAGAGAAATGGGTGCAAATCTTACTTTTGTTCAACAGGCTAGGACTCAGCTACATTAATAATAATAAAAAGCATTTTAAATGCGTCATAACACTGTGACACCAAATGGCACTGTAGAATTCTGTCTTTCAGCAACGTGATTCCCCATTACAGTGGACCCTCCGGATACGAATTCAATTTGTTCCAGGGGTCCGTGTGCACCCCGAAAATTTCGTAAAAACAGGTGCCGCTTCTGTGCACACGCGGGGCACGATAGAGTGCTTCTGTGCATGCGCGCAGTGCACAGAGTGCTTCTGCACATGTGCGAGGAGCGCAGAGTGCTTCTGCGCATGCACGTGTTGCAAAACCCGTAAGTCTACACTTCCGGGTTTGCAGCGTTTGCAATCTGAAATTTACGTTACCAGAGGGTCCACTGTATAAAGTTTACAGCGTGTTTTCCTGAAACGTCTTTTTTATGTGTCTAGATCCAGCCCTAGTGTATACAACACACACACCCACCCACCCACCCAAACAAACCCCTGATTGGTTGATCCAGGCTAAACCAAACCCAATTATGAAAAATCATAGCATTCTCATCAATCGCACACCTTGGATGAATAATCATTACATCTTTATCACAAAAACTACTCCTCCTAACCCTAACAGCTTATCTACTAATAACCACCTCCCTATTCCTAACTCTTATCCTCTCCACAGCAAAAACCACTAAAGACTTAGGAATAATGTGGAAACCTCTTCAATACTTACCACTACCACAATAATTACCCTAATATCACTGGGGGGCACCCCCCCACTAACAGGCTTCATACTAAAATGATTAATCCTAGAAGAATTAACAGCCAACCACCTTACCCCACTAGCAACTACTGGTATACTCACCCTAACCTCTCTACTCAGCTTAATATTTTATGTACGCCTAACATACACTACAACGTTAACTACTGTTTCTCCTAAAATAAGACATAGCCATAAAATAAGCCGTAGCAGGATTTCTACGCATTTGTGAAATATAAGCCATACCCCGAAAATAAGACATAGTGACGTGGCGCCTCTCCCTTAAGACAGCCTGGATAGGCGTGGCTATGCAGCGTACCGACGCAGAGCGGTTAAAATAAGCCATCCCCCCAAAATAAGCCATACTGTGTTTTTTTGAGGGGGAAAAAATATAAGACGGTGTCTTATTTTAGGAGAAACACAGTATCTCCCCTAACACAACCAACAGCACAATAAAATGAGCACAATAAACCAGGGGTAGGCAACCTAAGGCCCGGGGGCCAGATGCAACCCAATCGCCTTCTCAATCCAGCCTGCGGACGGTCCGGTAATCAGCGTGTTTTAACATGAGTAGAATGTGTCCTTTTATTTAAAATGCTTTTGACTACTCCCCGCCCCCTCTTACTCCTACTCCTCTCATCCTCAGGTATTGAAGCCGGTGTAGGCACCGGCTGAACCGTATATCCCCCATTAGCCAGATATTTCTGATTTGATTCCAGAATATACCACATTTCCTTAAGATGTCCATATTTTCATCGGAGAAATGTTGAAGGGCATGGAGTTATGCGACCCCCCCCCCCAAGCCAAGTAGAGAAGTAGCTATACAACCTTTGGAAGACACCTGAAGGCAGCCCTGTATAGGGAAGTTTTTTAATGTTTAGTGTTTTATTATGTTTTTATAAATGTTGGAAGCCACCCAGCGTGGCTGAGGCAACCCAGTGTGGTGTAGTGGTTAAGAGCACTAGACTCATAATCTGGTGAACTGGGTTCGTGTCTCCGCTCCTCCACATGCAGCTGCTGGGTGACCTTGGGCTAGACACACTTCTTTGAAGTCTCTCAGCCCCACTCACCTCACAGAGTGTTTGTTGTGGGGGAGGAAGGGAAAGGAGAATGTTAGCCGCTTTGAGACTCCTTCGGGTAGTGATAAAGCGAGATATCAAATCGAAACTCTTCTTCAATTAGATGGGTGGAATAATAATAATAATAATAATAATAATAATGAAAAGTTGGAGGATATTATTTCCTACCCCTGGTATAATATTGCATGACCTCTCTGGGATTTGTATGGGGTAAGGAGGAAGCACAAGTCATGCAGCAGCTGATCGAAACCACAAGGCAATTTCATCCCCATAGTTTTGGGGCATAAATAAAAACCTGTCCAGATTTCAGCTTTTGACACGTCCCCTTTAAAGTCAGCCTAGGAGACACATATCATGCAGGAGAGGCCACTGCTTACAAACAGCCGAGGCTTTAAATAAAATAAATAATATGTGACAGCAGCATCCTAAAGCCAGGCAAAGCAAGAGTGTTGGCCACAGGATGATACTATTATTACTACTACTACTACTACTACTACTACTACTACTACTACAGTGGTACCTTGGTTTTCGAATAGAATGCGTTTCAGGCACTGGCGGAGGAAGGTGGGTGTGACGGGTGCGGTCCGCCCCGGGTGTCACCCCTGAGGGGGTTGACATCGCCGCCCCGCCCCCCGGGACGCTTGCCCCACCCACGCGGGCAGCTAGCCTCGCCCCTGGGTGCACAGCATGTGCGCCGCTCCGGGTGCCGGAAGAGCTAGCTCCGCCTCTGGTTCCAGGAGTCCGTTCGACTCCCGGAACAGTTCGAAAACCAAAGCGCGGCTTCTGATTGGCTGCAGGAACACTCGTTCTCGAAAACCGGAACACTCACTTCCATGTTTCGATCGTTCAGGAGCCGATTTGTTCAAGAGCCAAGACGTTCGGCTTCCAAGGTACATCTTCTTCTTAAGCAATCAGCAATAAATTATCTCCAGACACTGTTGCAGAGTTAGGGCTATATAGGGCTTTCTCCTAACTTCATCCGGCATTAGGAAGTTTGCCATCGCTTGTAATTAGCACATCACATATAGAGACAAATGGTGTGTGTGTGTACACACAGACACATATATATCTGAAAGGTTTCGCAGTAGATTTCAGAAATACATATCACAACATGAGCACACAAACCCATATATCTTGCCACTGATATTTTTTTTTAAATGAACTGCTAACAGCTCAACTTAATTTGTTTCTTTGTAGAAGAAGATCTTTGAACCTCCTGTGTGTGTGATGCCTTCTGCAGATTAGGACTGTTGTGTGCCTGCTTTGGGGGAATTTGTTCCATCTCCCTGCCACCCTCTTCCCTCCCTCCCTCCCTCCACTGATAAGACATCTGTAAACACTCTCTGAAACTCTTAACAGAGCCTCCTCTGTATGTTGCTTTGAAGCAGATCTGCATGAAGACCTCTGTACCAATTTGAAAATATCTTGCAAACTGATAAAGAAGTGAAGATACAGCCGAGCATCCGCTGTGTAATAAGGATTAGGAAACCCAAGGATGTTTGCTAGGCTTGGAGATTGACTTGAAATAGATGGGAGTCTGGGATTCAATCAGAACTAATCTGATTCCTTCTGATGGTGGAATCGGCCTGCACCCTCCCCAAACACATATCCATAATAAATATTCAGCCCTTCAAATCAAAATTGAGTAGTTTAATTTTAACAGCAGTTTGGAGTATTTAAACTACCCTCTCTTCATTAAGACATCAGATGGCTTAGTGGAAACATCTGCCAGCGTAATGTAACTAGAGGATCAATGATGGAATTCTCTGAGATATGTAGGGTGGGGTGGCCCAAATTTGAATTTTGGCTAGGAATACTATCCCCAAATACCTATTAGCATTTCCAAAGGACATCAGATATCTATAGGTGCCCCTGTGTAGGTGATTAGTCGATTCAACAAAACCCCAAAGGCTCTGATTTGATTTGACTGACGATAAAATGGACCATATTATCCATTGTAGCTAATTGTATTCATGGATATCAAGCATACTTTAACTAATGGGGGAGAAAAAG
The DNA here is from genome assembly GCA_034641385.1 of Darevskia mixta. Taxonomy (NCBI): domain Eukaryota; kingdom Metazoa; phylum Chordata; class Lepidosauria; order Squamata; family Lacertidae; genus Darevskia; species Darevskia mixta. The sequence goes on from JAWWNH010000074.1 coordinate 26,629,612, forward strand.
AGTGAGCCTGGTCAAAGCTTATTTGAAGAAATGGCATGTTTTAAAAGCTGACATGACTTAAAACAGAATCATATAAGTTCCTTGCTAAACCACTTTCAGGATATATTAGGTATAACAATAGTTTTCTACATGAAAATGGCTTTGAAAAAATCTCCAAAGAAAAGTATTTTAAAAGAAAAGATTTTTTTTTTGGTGCGCATTAAATTGGATGTGAATTTGACAGATTTCAAAGACTGTCAAAATAACGAATTTACATCATAAATGTGCAGGCTTCCTTTTTAAAGGCTCTTCAACAACTCAGGAAGGCATTTAATGGTGAGCGAGTTCAAAGTGTCACGGGCTCCCACTGGTATAAAAAGAAGGCAATACCTACGATAGTCTCTCTGTTTCAGATAATGTATCTGTCTCCTTTTCAAGTTAATAAACTGCACTCCTGTCAAATTGCAGATAAATGAAAGCGACCAAGACATTGTTTTCCCCACATATTGCTAAGAAAGATATCTCCCAATATTTCTGAACTACCAGTATGCTAAAGAGAACTTAAAATGAATCTACCCTGCAGTTATTTTACAGCATCAAAGACAATGAAATTTCCACAGAGGCACTTTCTGAAGTTTTAAAAGCTTTATTTCTGATAGCTGCTCATTAAGAAGCTTCCAAGACTTTTTTTATTGTTTCAAAGGCAGTCATCTAAATTTTTAATCATTCAACAGTGCTATATGGTCATGATGTTATATTCTCTATCTTGTGCAGGGAGGTTGTGTGTGTGTGTGTGGGGGGGGGGGTTATTTAGTCTTTTAAAAAACCTACATGCTAATGTCAACATAATGTTCCTCCTGAATAATAGCTAAGCACGGAGCTTCGGCTTAAAAGAAAAAAAAAAGATGATTGAGAAAGGCCACAGTTTTCGAGCAAAGGGTAAAAATGTCCACATGTATTAGAAAATTAATAACCTTAATACTTAGGGCACGATCCTTCCTTGTGCAAGGTAGTAGTGCCTGCATGTGGCGAGACTTGTGGTTCCGTCTAGCGCAGTGCTGTAAACACAATCTGTCAGTAGCGCTTTGGGGGCTCAGCTCCCATTGCTCGGTCCCTGCTCCTGCCAACCTAGCAGTTCGAAAGCACATCAAAGTGCAAGTAGATAAATAGGTACCGCTCCGGCGGGAAGTTAAACAGCGTTTCTGTGCGCTGCTCTGGTTCGCCAGAAGCAGCTTAGTCATGCTGGCCACATGACCCGGAAGCTTTACGCCGGCTCTCGGCCAATAAAGCGAGATGAGTGCCGCAACCCCACAGTCGGACACGAATGGTCAGGGGTCCCTTTACCTTTACTATTCTGTACAGCAGGGGTAGTCAACCTGTTCCCTACCTCCCACTAGTGGGCATTTCAGGATTCCAGGTGGGCTGTAGGGGGTTCTCCAGCACATGTTACTGTAGCACTGGTAGGCGGTAAGGAAATTTTACCATCTAGAAAGATGCATTAGTGGGCGGTAGGTATAAAAAGGTTGACTACCACTGCTGAAGAGCAACCCAGAACCTGTGACTGGTATTATCATCCCCAAATAACTAGTGGCGAGCTCAGAGATTTGGGGCCCCTCCTGACGAGAGTTTTGTTGCAGGTGTAATCCGCACCACGTTCTTGGCAAAATGTCAGTGCATTAGTGCTGGGTTTATACTGCTTTATGAGATGTTTGCCAATGCTTCCTCAATGCTGCCATGTTCTTGCTGTCCAGAAGGACTATAATGTAACAACCGCACCCCAACCCCGAACATTTGTGGGATGAAAGGTTAAAGGATTTCCGCAGGAAGTTACAGGATGTGCACGGACTGGAAATGAATTAGTATGACTGCCCCCAAACCTTTGCAGCCCCAAATAGTATTGGAAGTGGGGTAACGTACGACCACTCCAATAGCACCATGAACACAAATCATCGTGAATTTGCAATATAATGAGAGTGTCTGGAGGGGACCATTGCCGGAGGTCACTTGGTGAGTTCATGGCTGAGATTATACCGGTATTTGAGCCAGGATTTTGCAGAAACACCACTAATACTTTCTACCACTGTACTACACCAGTTCTGTGACTTTCGCTGGAGGGTCTGTAGTGCAGTGGGCCCAGATTAGGGGTGGGGACACACGCCCCAGGTGGCAGGTTAGGGAGACGGCAGAGCAGCACCCTGCCCTGCTGTTGAAGGTGCCGTGCTTGCTGCAACCACAGCACACCTTCGGTGACTCACACTTCCACCAGGTTGTACTTATTAGAAGAGAAGGGTGCCCACCTGCATAAAATGAAGTCAGGACTGCGGGTTATCTCTACAACGCCCATCACCCCTAACCATTGGCCCTGCTGGCTGGGGCTGGCGGGAGTTGGAGTCCCAACATCTAGAGCAGTGTTTCCCAACCTTGTGCCTCCAGATGTTTTGGGACTACAACTCCCATCATCCCTCGCTAGCAAGACCAGTGGTCAGGGATGATGGGAATTGTAGTCCCAAAACATCTGGAGGCACAAGGTTGGGAAACACTGATCTAGAGGACCCACTCCTGAATTAGACTGCCAGCAGACAGCAAGATCCAAAACCGGTCAGAGGATCCAAATGGTTGCTATCATGGTAGTTTGCTGCCTAGGGAGGTGGAAGTGCCCTGCTTTGGGATTGCAGAAGCTCTCACGCGCTGCTGGCACTGTGAATTTTAACTGCAAAGCAGCTGCCTTAGCTGGGCAATAGGAATGGAATGTTTGCTGACCTCCAGAAATCCTAGCTGTTAGCTCCAGCGGCTGACACTGCCATAGGTGTGGTAGCCAGTTAGAATTATATTCAGGAGCGGACAGATGCCACAGTATAGCATACCCAGCAGCGCAAGGAGGGCTGTGCTAGAAGGAAGGGAGCTGCGGACGGCCTTACATGCACAATAGGGGAGCAAATGCTCTGCATGCGCACCCCAGCCATTGCACCCAGAGCCAGGCTACTTGGGAAGCAGCATAACTGTCATGGTGGAATTACAGATGGTTTGGCTTTGCTTCTGCCCTCTTTCCCACAGAGTGATGTCTCTTTGAAGGACAGGCTGGGTTTCCTTCTCAGCCACAATGACTGTTGATTCTCACATTCATGCACCAAAGGGGGCGGGGGTAGGAGGGGTTGTGCTACAAACCTGCATCAAATTTCCTCCTCCAGAAACCACAAACCACCTCCTCATCTCTTTGGGGACTATTTTCCATTCTTGGGAACATAATACAGTGTGTGATTGAGGCCTCCTGTCCTAGGCCGAGCATCATTCCTCTTCCACAGGCATGAAAGCATGTGGATTCAATGCAATCCGGTTCAGATAAGGATTAGGGCAAGAGAAGCTCAGAAGAGTTGCTATTGGCTGGAGAGAGGATGTTGACCCGGACAGGTCAGTGGGCTGAGCCAATGAAAAGAAGCTCCTAGTTTTTTGGGTGGGGAGGAGAATCAAAGCTAGTAGAACCTGAATTTAATACGAGTGAAACTTTCCACATGTCAAGTCTCTCATGCCAGTTATGATTAGAGATGAACTGAAGGTAATCACCTCCCCCCCCAAAAAAAAACCCCCATCAAAATCATCTCTTGTTTGGGGGCAGTATCCTAGTACTTTATGTGAGGATGTTTACTTATTCATTTACTGAACTTAACAATTGTTCTTGTCTTCTGTGAGCCAAATCTCTTCTGTGGCTTTGTGATATTATTCTGTCCATTGTGTGAGATCCCTGATTGGTTGGGACCACACATGGAATAATCCAGGATGCAGCAACAATGGAAAAATGTATTTCGCTCCAGCATTGCCATTCACTGTTGAGTCGCTAGAGCTAAAATTAATGAGACCCTCATCAGAAGCACAATGGGACCATATGGAAGGACTTGTAAAGCATTAAAGCATTGTGTCTTAGCACTGTTATTATGCATGACTTACATAGCATATTTGGCCATATATTTATATGGCAGTTTACTTCTGCCTTTCTCTCACTCAAAAACAGATATTTATTTTTACAGATGGAGATCTGACATAGGGTCTTATACATGTTTTTTAGGGAGTTCAGAGCTGAACAGGAGCCAGTGTGGTGTAGTGGTTGAGCGGTAGACTCGTAATCTGGGGAACCGGGTTCGCGTCTCCGCTCCTCCACATGCGGCTGCTGGGTGACCTTGGGCTAGTCACACTTCTCTGAAGTCTCTCAGTCCCACTCACCTCACAGAGTGTTTGTTGTGGGGGAGGAAGGGAAAGGAGAATGTTAACCGCTTTGAGACTCCTTTGGGTAGTGATAAAGCGGGATATCAAATCCAAACTCTTCTTCTTCTTCTTCTTCTTCTTCTTCTTCTTCTTCTTCTTCTTCTTCTTCTTCTTCAAAAACCATACCTTCATAGATAGAGCAGAGCAAAGCCAGAACCTGCCCCAAGTATAACCCAGGTGTGCTTGTGTATACAAAAGCCAATCTTCCCTTCAACATTTCCCTTCAAAGTGAGCATCTGTACTCAAATTTAGGATTTCATTTTGTGCCGTATACAAAGAACTGTTTTTTTAAATAAAACAAAAACAAGCACACATAACACTCGCAGAGAATTGATTTTTTTTTTAAAAAAAAAAACCAACAACACCAAACCCAAACCTCACACATGTTATTTATTTCATTAATTCCCTTTTGCCCTGTGCATCTTCCTCTGCGGTCCTTCCTCCCGCCTCCCCTTGTAAATGGTGTTTTTGTCAATCGATATGACTGATGGGAGAGGAAGAGAGAGCGGTGCGGAGCAATTTGTCCGACTTCAGATGGCCTGAAAGACAAACCGTTTCAAAGGCAGGTTGACTATCATTTAATAAGGAGCCAAGAGGGTGCTGCGTTTATCACACGGTCCCTAGACTGGCCGTTATCCTCAGAGGCAGACGGGCTCAACTTGACAGGAAAGCAAGAGGCGGAGGGAGGGGGGGAAAAACCCTGCTGGCTGCAATTAACAAGAGATATCATAGGAATGAAAAAGAAGGGTGGTTTTTTTGGGGGGGGGGAGCTGTGTGGCTCTGCTAGTGCCAAGCCTTGGAAGAAGGATTAGTTACTAACCGTTTCTACCAGGAAAAAAAGCAACGAGAGTTCTCTGGAGATTGTTGCGTACAAGTGTCAAGGCAAGGTGTGGCAGTGAAGGGCTTGTTTTGTGTCTGTGCACACACCACACCCCATCTGTGTGTGTGTATGTTCTGAGACAGGGCTTAGCTTCCTTGTAAAATCCAGTGTGCATTCTTTGGCTCCTAACAGAGCACTGAGATCACTAGATGCTCCGAGTTGTGAATTGTCTGTGATTTGTGTTGTCCTCCCCGCAGTTTCCTTCTCCCAGCTAGAGGAAAGCTCATGGAGGTGTGAACCCATGTGACACAGAATCCCCCCACCCATTGTCAGAGTCCTTGTTGGCCAACCATGATGTTTGCTCATCGCATCTGAGTTGGCCGCGTTGTGTTCAGTGGAGAAGTGGGGCATGGGACCCAAGACTTTCTACATGCAAGGCTCTACCTAAGAAGAGACCTGCTGGATCAGGCCAAAGTCCCCTCCAATGTAAGGTTACCAGATTTTTTTCAATGACTCCAGGGACACTTTTCAACTTCAATGGATTTTGTATGGGGACTGATTTGTAAATCCGGGGACTGTCCCCGGGGAACGGGGACGTCTGGTAACCTTACTCCAATGCAGCAAAAATGTTGAAGTTGAATTTATTTAACAACACCATATATTTGTGTGTGTGTGTGTGCAACTCAACAATTTCCCTGACAAAGAAATGTCACCAACAGCTTTGATAACGTGCTTTCATTGCTTAGATCTACCACCTCCCCGCTTAAAAACAACAACACGCTCTTCATCTCAGCCATTCTTTCCATTTCTGCCTATATGAATCAGTTCTCTATTGCACGGAACTCCTGCTGGGATTAATTTCACTGTATTTTATTTCATATGGAGAGCACAAGGTGAAAGGCAACGAGAGCTCATTTCTTTGTGCTGGTTTGTGCGGGGTCAGGAGAAAGTTACTAGGCTGGATGAAAGTCAGGGCTACTTTCACAGGACTCACGGTCCACTCCGTCCGAAAGGCTGAGCGTGGGAAGGAAGTATGCATTGTTAAAGGGTGTGTTTGTCTATATGCTGTGTTTATGTGTAGGAACGAGATGGATGAGTGGGAAGCCGCTTTGGTTCACATCTAGAGATGAAATATGCCCAATATGCACTTCTCTGAATTTTGTAATGTAGTTTTCAAGTCAAGTAATTTTTTTTTTTAAAGGCATAAGCAGGTGTAAAGTGTGCATATCAGTGCATATATTAGTAGAATATTTGTTTTCTAGGGGGACACGGGGGGGACGCATATCCCTAAACATTTTGTGAATCTACGTTTCGCCTCATTGAGGGGCAATATTTCAAGATGAGTCTCTCTCTCTCTCTCTCTCTCTCTCTCTCTCTCTCTCTCACACACACACACACACACACACCACAAGAAACCTTTTAAAAAAAAATTATTGAAAGAATTTCAATTATAAAGAAATAAATCTGGAAATTTTGGTATGGCAAGGTGCTAAGAATTCCCTGCTACAGGTCCTTTTCTCACTTCACATCCAACCTTATATTGTGTATAGGGAAGCTTTTAATGTTTGATGGATTATTGTATTTTAATATTTTGTTGGAAGCAGCCCAGAGTGGCTGGGGAAGCCCAGCCAGATGGGTGGGGTATAAATAATAATTTATTATTATTATTATTATTATTATTATTATTATTATTATTCAGGACATTTATTTTTTTTGTTTATATGTATTTCTAAACCACTTAATATTTAAATATTTCTAATGTCAATAGAACAATTAGAGTCTTGAGAGGAGGAAAGACTAAGATTTTCTTAGAGTTTTAAGTTGTCCAGAAATGATTATCCAGAAAGTTATTCAGAAATAAGGGAACTGCTATAAGCAGGTGAAAACACTAGCAGGATTGCAATAACACTTGCAATGTAGCAAATACTATGGACAAAATGGAGAGACATAAAACATGGATTATGAAATAATATGCAGTTGAAAAGGATGACAATAGGACCCATGGAGGAGAAGGTGAGAAGTCCAGAGATTTGGTGAAATCTCTAATTATGGATATCTATTTTGTATTGTACTGTTATAATTCTATATTTGTAAAACCAAATAAAATTATTTCAGAAATAATTACTGCTACTGCAGAAATAATTAATGCAGATAAACCCTTAATATCAGAATGTAAGGGTCTGCTCTAAATCGTATGACTGTAGAGTTCTTTCTTTTCTTTTCTAGCCTTTATTGGCATATAAGTTAAAACAGTCAAATCATTAAAATCATGCAAAATCATCCAAATACATTGATAATCCAAACACATACAATAGATAACCACCACTGAATAAATCAGGTAACTGTAGATTTAGCTTTAAAGATCTCGGCTAAGTATCCCGAAACAATCGTGGTAGTTTTGGGAGTATCTTCCCTCAACAAATATTGGATTACAGACTCTTACAAACTCTATGAGTTGGAAGGGACCCTGAGAGTCACCTAGTCCAGCCCTCTGCAATACAGAAATATCTCGTTACCTCAGATTTGATCGGTGGAGAAGTGGGGTATGGAACCTGGAACCTTCTAAGTACAAAGCAGGATCAGGCCAAAGTCCCATCCAATATACAGCATCTCTGTTCTCACAATGATCAACCAGATGCCTATGGGAAGCCTGCAAGCAGAAGTATGAGCGCAACAGGAATCTCCCCACTTGAGGTTCCCAGCAATGGATATTCAGAGGCATACTACCTGCAACAGTGAAGGAAGAACATCGCCCCTGATAGGCTTGTCCAAACAACATGGAACCCAAACACTGCAAACCCGGAAGTAAGTGTTCTGGTTTGCGAACTTTTTTCGGAAGCCGAACGTGCTCCGTTTTGAATGTTACGCTTCCGATTTGAGTGCCACACTTCCGTTTTCAGTGCTACGCTGAGGTCTGTCTGTTTTAGCTATTTATTTTGCATTTTTGTTTTTGCGGCTCTTTTTTGGTTGTTTTTGCGACTGTGTGGAACCCAGTTCAGCTACTGATTGATTGATTGTGTGACTGCAGTACATTGTTTATTGCTTTCATTTTATGGATCAATGGTCTTGTTAGATAGTAACATTCATGTTAAATTGCTGTTTTAGGGGTTGATTTTAAAAGTCTGGAACGGATTAATTCATTCTGCATTACTTTCTATGGGAAAGCGCGCCTTGGTTTTGGAACGCTTTGGTTTTGGAACGGACTTCTGGAACGGATTAAGTTTGCGAACCAAGGTACCACTGTAGTTTGAAAGTGAATTCCTGCCACTACTCCTGAACAACAACCTTTTGCCAAATGAAAAGCAGCTCCAGGTTGCTGACACTTAAGTCCAAGTGAACAAAGAATGGTTAAAAGTTCCTATACGTAGATTAAAAAAACAACAACAGCAACAGCAACAACTACAACTACAAATGAATAGCTAAAGAGAAAATCCTTCTTTGGTATGACATGACAATTTCTAAGACATAGCAATTTAGGAATTGGATTGAAGCTCCCTATAAAATTATGACAGCTAGCAATATCTAGCAACTTATTTGTGATCCTCCTCCTCATGGCACCAGGGTATTTTCCCTCCCCCCAGTGTTTTATGATGCACAGTGCCAAGATGACTCTCCTTTCTCCAGCAACAAACTTTGCGTTTCTTAATAATCACAAAATTCTCCGGGGGGTGCGGGTGGGTAGGTGGTGGAATCAAGTTGTGTCCTTCTTTCATCATGTCCCTAAAAACCACGAAGCCCGGCTTCAAAAAGGAGGAGACTTCAAAGTGTCGAAAGCAACAGTGTGCACACTCTGGTCCAGCCAAGCAGCCAGCCAGCCCCTCTCAAGTTTCTGTTTGTGGCAGTCTGATCATTGCAGAACTGCAGCACCAATTTCCTCCTCTTTCCCCTGAACCGATGCCATCACTCCATAGACTTGGAGGAAGGTCACAGAATCGGCTGCTTGAGCGGGATCCTTTCCAGGACTGCTGGTCCTCATTTTTGAAGTGAGCGGTCGGGAGGAAGCAAAGAAGAAGAAGAAGCTGTCATTGCGACACAACAAGAACTTTTTGAAACGTCTGTGGGGATGGGAGGACTCGGCACAACAGCAAAACTCTCGGGTTTTGCTCTTCGCTTCTCACTTTGAGGCATGATCCTGATTTCCCTAGATGCGCTTGAGACAGGAGACAAATGGATGCCATTGGCATCTGTGTTATATACTGTTCGTCCATGTCCTTTATGAAATGTATGTATCTAAAACATTTAATACAGTGGTTTCCCCCGCTGTTCCTCCAAGGAATTCAGGGCATCCTGCATTTTATTTTCACAAGAGCTCTGTAGGACAAGGCAGGGTAATTAATATAAGTTTAACAGAGGGCAGTTCAACAACCTCTGGAACACACCTGGTTTGGTTAGTCTTTAAGATGTTATAAAATACAACCACCCCTTGAAAAGGTTGGGACTGAGCCAAACTGAAGAGGTAGAGGCTGTGAATATTTTTATGCACCTTGAAAAGGGGACCTGTTTATGTTTCTTTTTTTTAGGTGGAGAGGGAGGTGTGCTCTTAAGGATGTGAAAGCAAAAGGGGAAGGGAATGTGCCCCTGTTGCCTTGGCCCGTTAAAGTTCCAAAGCAGCAGCAGCAGATCAGAGGAAAGATATCTTCAAACAGATGTGAAAAACTGCATGAGAGAGAGGAAAAAAACCCACCAGTTGTGTGACTGGCTGGAGATGAAGTAACATGTGGAGAAATGCACAGCATCTCATCTGCAGCCTTCTGCAGCCAGACCATCAGCCCAAAGAGAAAATCACCCTTGGGTCCTCAACTGCATGGTATTGCATGGCTTATGCTCGTAGGTCTTTTAACTACAAAGATGGACAGTGGAATGTCCGGGTGCCAGGGCTATAATGGGTGGAAGCATTCCCTGCATGGAACATTTTAATCTATCTATCCATCCCACAGTCTAATCACCACCACCACCACCATCAAATCAAACCAAACATGCTTTACCTCCACAGTTGGAGGGCAGTAGGCCTCTGTCAGGCTTTGGGGGATCGGATCCCTCCCCCAGTGGCAGTAAATAAGCAGATCAAACGAAAGGAGCATTCTTACCAGTTAGTTTCTTTTAATAATCACAGCGAGAATGCATATCTCTCTAGAGCGAGAATGCATATCTCTCTAGAAATGGCATTGCTCCCAGTAAAGGTTCACCCCTTCCGTCCCCATTAATCCAAGTCACTCCTGCATAGGGAAATCTGAGCTTGCTGCTGCTGCGCTCTCTGTTCTATCACTCTCAAAGCTCGTCTAGTCTTAGGCGAAGGCGGGTCAGGAATGCTGTCCAAGGACATGGAATCTGCCATCTCTCTCTCTCTCTCTCTCTCTCTCTCTCTCTCTCTCTCCTGGTTTTTCCTTTTCTAGCTGTTCCTCACCCAGTATTTCCCAGCTTTCCCCCTCTGGACTATGCCCTTCTGCAAACCACTGTTCTAAATCAATACTGTCCTCCTGCCCTTGGGAAGGTTCAAGAGAATGGGGGTGCGGCTCCCACCATTCCTCCTCAGTCCAGCCCCTGACAGCCTCCAAATGGCGAGAGTGCTTTTGTATGTAGGTCCTGTTTGGTCATTGTGTGAACAGGGTGCAGGACTAGGTAGGTTTTCCCTCTGATCTACCAGGACACCTCTTATGTTCTTATACCTCCTTAATGGTGACTAAATCATAGTAAATAATAAGCTATATTCCAGGGGTCAGCAACCTTTTTCAGCCATGGGCCAGTCCACCGTCCCTCAGACCATGTGGTGGGCTGGACTATATATATATATATATATATATATATATATATATATATATATATTTATATATATATTTGGGGGGGATGAACGAATTCCTATGCCCCACCCAGAGATGCATTTTAAATAAAAGGACACATTCTACTCATGTAAAAACACGCTGATTCCCGGACCGTCTGCGGGCCGGATTGAGAAGGCGATTGGGCCACATCCCGCCCCCGGGCCTTAGGTTGCCTACCCCTGCTATATACTTATATACGCACGAGGTGCGCCAACTCTAGGGGTGGAGGTGTCTTCTGCCCCCTCAATATTTGTTTCAAGGGGGACCTGCCACCCCCCAAAAAATATTGAGGGGGCCCAGCTTGCATACTCCGTCAATGCTAGGATGAACATTTTGTTTACTGGATTATATGCTCTGATCCTGTGGTTTATTTAGGCTGGATCGAGACACACCAAAAAAGCGTTTCAGGGAAACACGTTGTCAACTTCATAGAGGGAAATCACGTTGGCCAAAGCGCTGTCTGGTGTCACAGTGTTATAACGCACATAAAACGCTTTTTCTTTAATAATGTAGCCAAGTCCATATTCCTACAGACCTCTGCTCATGCAACAGGCACTCACCTTCCATCCCTGGTCTTTGCAGACCCCAATCCTCCCTCCAGATCTGATCCAGAGGGTCCCCCAACCCTCCAGCAGATATTTTTTGAGAGAGTGTGGGGAGCTTCGAGGTGGGCAGTGGGAGGAACATCCCAGTGCACCAGTGGAAGCCCAATCTGCTTACACACAGACAGCATTGGCTATCACCCATGGACAAGGGGGAATAGCTATTCTCTTTAGTTTTTCCACCATTGTACATTGCAAAATCCGATAATCCTGTTGCCCTGATTAAGCTGATTGGTTCAGCTGAATGTTTGCAGTTCCCTGTGTAACTAGGAGGCCACATTGGCGGGTATGTCAAGCCATGCTGGCATTGCCATTGGTAGCCTGGAGGGGGAAGCACAGCAGACAGTATTCCAGAAGACAGAACTGGGCCATCCTGCCCCAAAGGACACCCTTGCATTCTGTTGCAAGCCCAGAAACAACTTGTTGGAAAATGAAGTATTTGCAAGAAATCAACACTGGATCCTTCAGAAAATAACGCAGTAGGTGCACCAATTAGAAGCGACACAGAGATGTCTGTTGTTCTTGAGTTCATTGTGACAGACAGACAGACAACCACAGGGGTCGTAAAATAATGGCTCCTTTTATCATATGATTGGCAGCAGAGGGATGAAAAAAAGATAACATATTTTATTTATTTACAGTATCTTTTCATATCTATAAAGAAATGTGAGCAAAGGAGGATCAATTTGAAATACGTAAATTGCTAGAAGTTATTCCTTGTGAGTTCTTCCTATGCCCATCTACTCTCCTCCCCCAAATTAACAGGTTCTCTACAATCTTTTGTGATCCACCTGCCCTTCTAGAGGCCTGTTCCTAGTCTTCATTCTTCCCTTAATTTCTGGACTGATAAACTTAGGCATTAGTGACTTTATTCATGGCTTGGGACACATTTGTAATTGTGGAGAAAAAATGTGCGTGCATATTGGAAACATAGATTTGGTTTGCTGGTACAAATGCCATGTGTCAGATCTGCTATTAAGCTAGGGATTGCCAGCCTCTTTGGAAGTTTTGAAAAAGGGATATGGGTGCCAGTCACAAGATGGCTGCCACCTGGACCTGGCAAAAAACAAAATGGCTGCTGTGGTGGCATGGTATAACACAAGATGGTGGCCACATCTTAAAAATCAGTAAAGGGGACATTGTTAGAAGGATCTAGAGAGGCTCAACGATCCTCCCTGTTTCCTCGAAAACCTTCTACTGGTGATGTCATAACAGAAAAAGAAGCAGCACCTTCAAACAGAGGTGCCAAATGTGAGAGGATAATAATAATAATAATAATAATTTTTATTTATACCCCGCCCTCCCCGACAACACCGGGCTCAGGGCGGCTCACATCACTAAAATCACAATAAAAACATCAAGCATAAAAGAAAAACAATTAATTAACTATACAGATTAAAAGATTAAAAATTAAAAGCCATCTTAACGCAGCAGCCCATGAATATGAAAGAATAGGAGAGAGTCTTATTTACAGTATTATATTATAGTACGAGGGTTAGGTTGGGTCGAACTAACAAAAAGCTAGGTGGAACAGCTCTGTCTTGCAGGCCCTGCGGAAGGCTATCAGATCCCGCAGGGCCCTAGTCTCTTGAGACAGTGCGTTCCACCAGATTGGGGCCAAGACTGAGAAAGCTCTGGCCCTGGTTGAGACCAACCTAGCCACCTTATGGGTTGGAACCTCCAGCGTATTATTATTCGTGGACCTTAAGGTCCTCCGCGGGGCATACCAGGAGAGGCGGTCCCGTAGGTACGAGGGTCCTAAGCCGCGTAGGGCTTTAAAGGTCAAAACCAGCACCTTAAACCTGATCCTGTACTCCACCGGGAGCCAGTGAAGCTGATAAAGTACTGGATGAATATGATCCCGCGGCAGCGACCCCGTAAGGAGCCTCGCCGCGGCATTCTGCACCCGTTGGAGTTTCAGGGTCAGTTTTAAGGGCAGCCCTGCGTAGAGCGAGTTACAATAGTCTATTCCGTTTTATTTTGATCCCTGCTTCCCCCCGCCCCCCGTATTTTGAAGATGCAAATAAACAAAGCCACTGAGGGTCTCCTTTGCACATGAAAAATTGACGTTGCAGTTGTGGTTTTTAAAGAATAGCTTTTACAGAACAGCAAATATCAAAATGCCATTAAATATTGATAAAGTTTGCAAAATTAAGGAAAGAAAAACATGGCTGGAAGTTTTCTAAAGTCTTTACATTTTTATGCTGCTGTTCCCAGGAATGTTTTTTTAAAAAAACAACAACGTATCTTCCTGAGTGAAATACTCAAGAAGGCATATTTGAATGTTCATGGAGTGGATCTATGTGAACTGGCTAAAGGGAATTCTCTTTAGAACATGATAAGAATTCTGCTGGATCAGACCAGAGGCTTATCGAGGGCAGTATTTTGTTCCTGCAGTGTCCAACCAGATGCCCATGGAGGCATGAGGACGATAGCACTCTTCCCCTCATGTTTCTCTGGTAGCCTTCTTCTCCATGGATTTATTTAATCCCTCTGGGAAGCCATCTAAGCTAGCAAGCATAATGGCATTTTATGGTAACAAATCCCATAGTTTAACTATGTGAAGATGTCTGTCTGACTGTTCCAACATTCAGTTTCGTCAGATGGGTTCTAGTATTATGTTTTTATACACTTCTATCACATACCTCTTTATTCACCTTCTCTCTAAACTGAAACAAAATAAAAAAAAATCCTTCCAGTAGCACCTTAGAGACCAACTAAGTTTGTTCTTGGTATGAGCTTTCGTGTGCATGCACACTTCTTCAGATACCATAAACAGCTTTAAAATTTTAAAATTTAAAACAGCTCTGTCTGTTTAAACTACTGTTTCTTGGTTCAGCTGTGTTTTAACAAACCCCAGTGTTCTTTATGGCATGAGAGAGAAGGAAGGGAGCATATATGGGCCCAACATTCATTCTTGGTCTAATAAACCACAATTTATTAGACTGACAATGCAATCCTGTCTAATTCAAAAGTAAGTCCCACTGAGTGCAGTAGAACTTATTTCCAGACATGTGTGCACAGGATTGCAGCCCAGGATTATTACATTGGAATCAGACCTATGAGAGAGAGAGAGAGAAGGCAAATGTATGTACAGGAAGTGATCTATCGTATCTGGATTGCATACATGGGAACTGTGTATGAACTGTCCACTTCATTATCCACTGGAGATGGGAAACAGATCCTGCAACCTCAAAGTTCCTTCTGATTGCGAGTGTGGCATCAGCTGAACGATGAATGAGAGGAAATAGGCATTTAGATTTCAGAAGGACTGCTCCTACCCCTGTACAGAGGCAGGGGCAGAATGGAGGCAGGCCGAGCAAGAAAAGAACTTGGCATGTCAGACACAAAGCCTGGGCTCCACCCAGTAGACTGGGGCAACGGCAAGGAAGGTCGCTCTGTAGTGGAGCATATGCATTGCATGCAGACTGTCTCAGGTTCAGTGCAGAAGGCACTTCCACTCAGTGTAGACCAGGGTTTCCCAAACTTGGGTCTCCAGCGGTTTTCGGACTACAACTCCCATCATCCATAGCTAGCAGGACCAGTGGTCAGGGATGATGGGAATTGCAGTCTGAAAACAGCTGGAGACTCAAGTTTGGGAAACTCTGGTGTAGACAATCCATACCTAGATGGACCTCAGTATCAGCCACCGTCCTATGTTCCGACGAAGGAAATTGTAGCTTATGAGCAGAGCAGAGCCAAATCTGGATTTTGGGAGCAGAACGATGCATTTGATGGTGGCCCATTGGCTGAACAACAGTTTCACTGGTCAGCCAGTAAAACATCAGTTGGCTGGAAGGCGTCTCTCCCCAGAATTCGTATAATAATCTTTTTTTTTTTTTCAAATGACTCTTCTCTCCGCTCGTCACTACTCTAACTTATGTGACTGGCAATTTGTTTCTTTTTAAGAAGAATTAATTGGGGAGGAGGGAGTTTGCATAAATAAAGAATCGCTTCCTTTAAAGCGGATGATTCTGCTGGCAAAATGTGGCACGTGTAAGTGGGGAGGAATTGTAGCATGTCATCCTCCACTTGGAAATCGGCTCCTGAAATCCTGTCTCTTTGCTCGCTGCAGTCGATGGAGCAGTGGGGAACCAGCTCTCCACATTTTGTTAGGGAGTAATTACATTATTCATATTTTATTTATCCCCTCAAAAGAAACAAGTAATTATTATTACACAATCTGTACCCTTCTTCCCCCCCCCCCAAAAAATACTGCTTTGGAAAAATTATCAATTATAATCTAGAAGATTGTCCCCCAAGTAAGACTTCAAATGCGTCTCATTACATATTTTTTTTGTTTTGTTTTGTTTAAGGAAGTGTGGTGGAAAAAACAAAGAACTGCTGTGCCGTTGTCTTTTACTTCTCTTTAATGTCGGGTTCAGAAGTAATGATGGTGAGAACAATCAGCCTTCAAGTCTCTGTTTTCCTGTGTTTACTCATTAAACATGAGAACCAGGTGCTCTCATGGGGAGGAAAGCTCATTGTAACATTGGCTTTAGATATCAAAAAAGCCTTTCACCTTTCACTAACAAGCATAACTTCACAGGCAAGGGGGCTGAGATAACTAAAGGAATAAATAAAGGAAGGGGGCCTGCTTTAAAATAAAATGGCAGGGCCTGATCCTGTAAACAAATACTTCTGGCGTGGGGGCAGAAGACTCCCCTTCTCTTGGAGAGGAATCTGACGGAACACAACAAAGCTTTGCCTCATGCAAAGGCTATGCAGATGGAGGTGCTTTGCCATATTTCGTTCTCTTGCACATGTTACTGGAGTAGCCTCGACGTTAAATCAAATTCTGCCTGTAAAAACAAGGATAAACTGGACCCAGTTCCAGAATATAATTTCGTGCCGGAAACATGTGGCACACCAATGTCTCTTAACTCTTCACTCTTCCTTCAACCTGACCTCACCACCAAGCCTTGGGGATCCTTGTCCTTTAACTCCCCTATTTCCTGGCACCTCTTCCAGGCCCTCAGCCTCCTGTTATCTGAGATTTTGATCCCAGCCAAGCAGACAATTTTCGCTTCCCTCACAGAAGTTGGATTGCAAACCTTTTACTTCCAGGAGCAGCTGAAAATTGTCTTCCAGTCAGGGGCTTCATCACCATGAACAACATTTTAGACTGTATAATAAAAAATAATTAATATAAAACATAAACAAAATAAGCCGAGTCCCTTGGCCTAGGCTTCTTATCTTTTGTCTTCCTTTCAGGAATGGGAAGGTGAAACAGAGTGAGGAGAGAGAAGAGTATAAAGTCTCCCAGTTGATTTATCTCCTGAGGTGATGGTCTCTTCAGGAACTAGAGGTAGCGCTGGCGACCAGCGTCAGCTTGGTTGGGCATGTGCTAAGAGCTCACAATCCAGTTGGGCCCCTTGCCCAAGGACTCTGTAGATCCTAGAGCGGACACTGACTAGTGGTAGCACCTCATTGAGCTCCCCGTATTGTATGTCTGTTCTCTTCTTTTTGGTTTTTATTTCTTCTGATGCCATTCCATAGAATTGTGGAGTCGGAAGGGACCGTCTTGCCCAACCCCCTGCAAGGCAGGAATCTTTTGCCCATGCCACCCACGACCACACTGCCCCTAAGCTCCCTTCTTAGAGCTCGTCCCCTTTGCGTTTTCTTTCTCCAAAACCAAAACAAAACCTTGTAATGTGAGCTTATATTGTGTGTGGAGGGGAATCAATAGGAAGATGGCTGGCATGTTTTGTGTGGTTCGTTTGTTATGCTTTCTGGAGACTTCCCTCTTTTCTTCTGGTTTTTATGGCTGACCTTGTTCCTGTTGTTAGTACAGAGGGGTGGTGGTTTTTTTTTTGTTTTCCCCCCTCCTCCTTTTTCCTCCTCCAGTGTGGCACTTCTGTAATGTTTTTGTTCTTTGTTCTAGTTCATTCTCCCTTTGAGGTTCCCTCTGATGTTGAGTCAGCGGCATGTTTTTGATACATTCTTCCCTGGCATGTGCATCCTCACTCCAGGTATCAAAACCCCAGAGCAGTGGTTATTTGGAGGGACACTTGTTCGGAGCGACAATGCCTGCCTCGTCCTAATGCCGTCCGCCGTAATGGCCACCTGAGTCAACAAATGACCGGTGTTTGAACAAAGGAACAACAGACCTGCACTTTCTCTCAGGCTTTGCATTTTCACTTTGGCTGTGGCACATACACACACACACAGAGAGAGAGAGAGAGAGAGAGAGAAAGAGAGAGAGAGAGAGAGAGAGGACTCCTGTGCTGTGGGGCTTTGAGGAGCAGGTGCGTGACCAGGAGGCAGCTGAAAAGGCATGATGACTTGTGTCGTTTGGATAATACCTAGCAGCCAGGCCTCCAATGAAAGGGCAGCTTGTTTTGCCATTGTCTTTTAAGGTCAGGGTCATAAGAACAAACATAAGAAGAGATCTGCCGCATCAAACCAATGGTCCCTCCAGTCCTGTTTCCCACAGTGTCCAACCAGGTGTCTCCAAGAATCACACACAAAGGGAAGCCTTTTCCCACTGCATCTCCTGGTGTAAACTGTAGTATTTTCGTTCAGTCCTTGTTTCATGTGTAGTCATACCTTGGATCTCAAAACGCCTTGGCTCCTGAACAAATCGGCTCCCGAACGATCGAAACCTTCCAATTTTCGGAAGCCGAATGTCCGGCACAGCTTCTGCAGCTTCCGATAATCAGATGCCACGCCTTGGTTTTCAAACGTTTCCGGGAGTCGAACGGACTCCTGGAACGCATTCTGTTCGAGAACCAAGGTACGACTTGTATGTTCCAGTCAGTAGCGTAGGAAGGGCAGGACGTAGGGGCGGGGTGCCCCGGGTTCCAGGGGAGGGGGTGACACTCAGTGGCCCCTCCCGCCGAGCCCCGCCGCCTGGCACCCTGTCCGTACTACGGACGGGGCAGCCCCACGAGCCAGTGCTCGCTTGGTGGCTCTCCCGGTCGCCACAGGAGCAGCAGTGCCGGCCCAGATGGAGTTGGACTGCACATGCCCAGAAATTCCGGGATTTCCGGGCATGTGCAGTCCATCAGGACGCCCCACCCCCAGGGGGTGCCGCAACGCCGCAACGCCCCGGGCAGCCAAGAGGCTTCCTACACCTCTGGTTCCAGTACACAGAGACTAATCCTTTTTTTTAAGCCATCTGAGGCTGCCCTCCTCTGTACACTTACTTGGAAGCAAGGCACATTGAACACAGTGAGATTTTCTTCTGAATAAATATGCAAAATATTGTACTGTAAGCCAGTGGCCTCAGTCCCATCTTGTGGTACCAACTTCACTAAGGCAGCAAACCTATGTGCACCCACCTGAGAGTAAGTCCCATTGAACTTTTATTCAAAAAGATTTCTGAAAAGCTTAATGTTTTTTAAAACTCCTAAACAGTATACTGTACAAAAAACAACACCAAGACAATAAAATCACACACAAAAAAATAAAAGTAAAATAACAGATAGAAAGAGGAACAGTTAAAAAGAGGAGTTCAGAAACAATGGTGTGATCTTATGGGTCAGGGAAAATCTGGGCAGAAAGTTATGTCTTCACAAGACATCAGAAGCAACTAAAATAGACAATGCTTAAAATATGACAGAGGGAAGGGCTTTTCACAGTGCAGGGGCAATGGTAGAAAATGCCCATTTTGGAGACACCACACTTTAGGTTGCTGTGCCATGGGTAAAATTTCCCCTGATGAAATAAGGGATCTTATGATGACCATGGGGCTGTCCTAATATGTCACTAGCCCAATGCATGTAGCAGGCAACACTCTGGACCTTCTTTTCTCAACTGGGCAGGAGGAGGGTGATCTGGAAGTGGAGGATATTGACACCAGTCTCTGCTTTTTAAGATGCTTTCTAGGTTTGTCATTGCTTTTCTCCCAAGAAGCAGGCTCATCCTGTACATCACCCTAACATTGTGCAATGCAGGCAGCAGAGCAGTGTGGATATGTCTGTCTACAGCCAAACTTCTGGAACTGTAGCATGCATGGGTAGACTTCAATGACCTGAGAACTTTAACTTCATTTCTCTTTTAAAAGCAATTTGCGGAGCCAATTTCTGTTGCTATGACTGCAGTCATAAGCCTGTGGGTCATGTCTGGTGAAAGCTGATGAGGAGCCAAGCACTTCCGGCAGTCAGATGGTGGGCTTCAGGACTCCTCCCTATGGTAGCTGGTGATAAATAAAGTATGCAGATGTGCTGAATTAGTGAAATCTGGTGCTTCAGAATGGGAGTTTTCTTGGTGAAGAATTTGGAGTTATAAGGCACAGAATTCTGGATTTCCTTAGCCCCACACATGCAAGGGTGGCATCAATGGGCAGCAGCACCAATGAGATATGAATGCAGGCTGAAAGTGACTGCCAGCTGGCACTGCATTGCTCCACCAAAGTAAACTCTCCAGGCCCCCAGATCCAGGCCCCCAGATCAGCCAGACCCTCTCTAGGGTCCCCCAGATCAGCTGAGGGTCTCGTCAACCCAGGAGCACAAGTAACTCCACCCACCAACCCCTCGCACACACAAACAACTGCAACAGGGAAGTTCGCCTGGTGCCTTCATTATACACCTTCAGGTGCCAAGCAAAAACGTTCCTTTTTAACCAGGCCTTTGGTTGACCTGATCGACATCCTATACCCTTTTAAAATGTGGCTCTTGGGGTGTGTGTGTGTGTGTGTGTGTGTGTGTGTGTGTGTTATTTTGATTTTATATATTGTGATCTTTTCTGTGAACTGCCCTCAGACCTCCGGGTATAGGGCGGTATATAAATTCAATAAATCATCATCATCATCATCATCATCATCATCATCATCAACTGAATGCAACCAACCATGCTCCAGGCTCTCCAACTTCTCACACCGCACAAACAAACAAACAAACAAACAGATAACTAAAGAACCTATCCCCATGATGCTGGCCAAAGCAAACAAGATGAATTTTAACAGGGAGAAATGTAAAGTACTACACTTGGGCAAAAAAAATGAAAGGCACAAATACAGGATGGGTGACACCTGGCTTGAGAGCAGTACAAGTGAAAAGGATCTAGGAGTCTTGGTAGACCACAAACTTGACATGAGTCAACAGTGTGATGCAGCAGCTAAAAAAGCCAATGCAATTCTGGGCTGCATCAATAGGAGTATAGCATCTAGATCAAGGGAAGTAATAGTACCACTGTGTTCCGCTCTGGTCAGACCTCACCTGGAATACTGTGTCCAGTTCTGGGCACCACAGTTCAAGAAGGATACTGACAAGCTGGAACGTGTCCAGAGGAGGGCAACCAAAATGGTCAAAGGCCTGGAAACGATGCCTTATGAGGAACGGCTTAGGGAGCTGGGTATGTTTAGCCTGGAGAAGAGAAGGTTAAGGGGTGATATGATAGCCATGTTCAAATATATAAAAGGATGTCATATAGAGGAGGGAGAAAAGTTGTTTTCTGCTGCTCCTGAGAAGAGGACATGGAACAATGGATTCAAACTACAAGAAAGAAGATTCCACCTAAACATTAGAAAGAACTTCCTGACAGTAAGAGCTGTTCGACAGTGGAATTTGCTGCCAAGGAGTGTGGTGGAGTCTCCTTCTTTGGAGGTCTTTAAGCAGAGGCTTGACAGTCACCTGTCAGGAATGCTTTAATGGTGTTTCCTGCTTGGCAGGGGGTTGGACTGGATGGCCCTTGTGGTCTCTTCCAACTCTATGATTCTAAAACTCTACACATACACTAAGCAAAAGAATGGAAAATCATTATCCCGCCCTTCTTCCTCCCCCCCACTCCTTGATTTACTCCCCCCACCCACCTCACAATGTCAACGACAGCAGCGTCTCACACCGAATGTAGCTGAAAGGCCAATGAACTGAGAACAGAGAAGTTGTATGTTCCCTTGTTGTCTATGAAAATCCTTCAATTAAAACAATTAAAACAAAAACACATAGGAGCACATGAGGTGGAAAGAAGGAAGACTAATGCTGAGCCTACTCTAAAATTTAGTGGCCCTCCAAAATGTTGCTGTCCTCAGGGAGGAGCTCTGACCTAGGCAGGAACAGGCATGGTATATATAACACCCTGAGCTGCCTATTTGAACACACAATTCAGAACACCTCCATGAACACAGGAAAAAGTCACTCAAGAGAAGGCTAACCTGGAACCTTTCTTCCCATCTTGAAATCTATTCCTGGACTTTAACCTTAGTGTTGGAGAGAGCCTTCAGTCCCGCATTGCATTTTGTGGCCTGAACCATATGGGCTTTTCTCCAGAATGTGTAAATTAACTCATAGAGGCCGATGTGTGTTGAATATGCAAAACTCAGAAGCCTGTTTGCATGATTAAGATAGCTTTTCATCTCGCGCAATCACACCCACCCCATACCCTCTTGGGGAAAATTGCAACCAACTCTAGTGCTGCTCGTTCCTGAACATTTTCTTTTGGACTTTCAAGTGATGCACTTAAGTTTGAACTGTGAACTATGCAAGAACCTTCCAAATCCTTACCGCTTGGTCCAAGTCCATTGCCAGTCATTTCAGTAATACAATAATTATACCGTGTTCAGGGTATAATTAAAACTCAGCCTAATAAGATAATTAGCTTATAACCCTAACCCTAACCCTAACCCTAATAAGATAAATATCCAGGGTTAAGACCTGGATTGCTCCTATGTACACCTGCCTGGATGTCAGGAGCGGCTGGGAACATCACCTTAATAGTGCTGTACCCAGCCAAGTGTGCATTATGAGGCCATTCACAATATTCACAGACCTGACACCCTAGCAATGGAGTGCCCACCCCTCACAGGTCTGGCTGGTGCTGACTTTTGATGGCTTTTTGGCACCATATCTAATCACCCAAGCTTCAGGCTAATGGGAATTTGGGTAGGGGGGTGGGGGGTATATGTTCACAGATGTGCTGATCTGGTTCATGCCGTATCAGTGTTGAGTTTTTAAGTAATATTGGTTGTCTTATTGAGCTGGTGCTGTTAATTTTAACTTGCTCTGGGATTTATTTTTTAAACGACAAGCAAGCTATAAATGTTTCTAATTAAAAATGAAGCAAAAGCATCATTGCAAAACCCAATATATTTTACAGTGATAAAATACTATAATTCAAATTCAATTCCAAAACGACTAAAATAGGATCTTCCCCTCTCCCTTTAAAAAAATGAATTCAATGCTTCAGCAACAGAACAGACCCTACACTATCAGCCCCCCACTATCTGGCATTTTTTAATC
Source organism: Darevskia mixta (assembly GCA_034641385.1). Lineage (NCBI taxonomy): Eukaryota > Metazoa > Chordata > Lepidosauria > Squamata > Lacertidae > Darevskia > Darevskia mixta. Next base: position 26,652,269 of record JAWWNH010000074.1, read on the forward strand.
CTCTTCAATCACTCCAAATCAGGAGAGGGGAGCCCTATTCCAGCCTGAGGGCCACATTCCCTTTCGGACAGTCTTGCATGGCAGTGGTGTGTTTGGAGCAATGAATGCAAATTTTACCTTCGTACAGGAGGCTAGTTTCTACTCGCACTTGCACACTATTCTCCACCCAGACAAGCAAGAGGCATTGCTGGAGTACAGAGACACATACCAGCCAATCACAAACACCCCAAAGGGTGGAAAGTAGGCCTGGTGAGGGGTGTGGCCCGAGGAGAAGGGGTGTGCTGAACAGGCGGCATAACCAGGGGCTGCATAGAGAGCGCTGAAGGGTCTCAGCTGGCTGAGGTTCCCTTCTCCTGTTGTAAATCATGCTGGCAGCCCATCATACGGAATCCACCCACTTGTTTTTAACAGGCAAAACTGCAACTAGAAAACTAGCTAGAGCAAATATGATCCTATAATAGGTCTGTTTTGTCAGCAAAAAGACCGATATATCTTTGTCTTCCCGATTCCTTTTGTTCCTCCAAAACAAACCAGTCCATTACAGATTTGTCTATACCTGTGACTACCCTGTAACGCTACATATTCCCAAGGTTTCCACTGCAGATTGTCCACATAGACAACGGAGTCCTTTCAGTGCATCCCATGAGGAATTGTCCTTGAGATCACAGAAGGTCCAGGAAGCACAGCAGAACTCACTATCTTGAAGAAGAGTTTGGATTTGATATCCCGCTTTATCACTACCCGAAGGAGTCTCAAAGCGGCTCACATTCTCCTTTCCCTTCCTCCCCCACAACAAACACTCTGTGAAGTGAGTGAGGCTGAGAGACTTCAAAGAAGTGTGACTAGCCCAAGGTCACCCAGCAGCTGCATGTGGAGGAGCAGAGACGCGAACTCGGTTCCCCAGATTACGAGTCTACTGCTCTTAACCACTACACCACACTGGCTCACTGGCTTGAGTGACACGTTCAACCACAGGATAGTTATTCCCAGACTCTACCAGGTGGGTGACAGCAATTTTGTGATTTGTTTGCCCATGTCAAAAAGGAGCACATCAGGGAGGGAATGAGATTAGTTTTCATACAAAACTGCCTTATGCAGAGTCAGGAGAGTGGCCTCTCATCTCTTGACTGGTGTGGCAATAGCTCTCCCAAGGTCTCAGGCACAGATTCCCTCCTGGTCCTGATCCCCGACAGTCTGCAAAAGCCAGAAACCGAACAAAGAATGAGCTGTATTCCTGAGCCCTCTTTCTTATTGGTATCCTAGATTTCTTTGAGCAGTATATAGTGACTTTTGCCAGCTCGGATTTGCAGTTCTCCTCACTTTGAGCTGAAGAGGTAGAGGAAGCCATATGATGCTTCTGAAGGCATAGGCCAGCCACTGGTGCGTTTTACCACCATGCCACGCTGCTAATGCATGTTTGAAGTGGAGAAAAAGAAAGCAAGGACACTGATTCACTTCTCATCTGCAATGCCCTAATGATATGTCACCACCACCACCACCTAAAGCAGCTCAAATCCCTGTGTGTGTTGCAGGGGGAAGGGAATACCTAATATTATCCCACTAATAACAAGAGCTGTTTATTACTTCATTTGAAAAATGCAGACTCCTTGCTGGAAGCATTCTCGCTCGCTGCAGCATGCCATGGCTTGATGGAGCAAACATACCATTTGAAACACGCTTGACCTCGGTTCATCCTTAACACGCCTATCTAAATTGCTGGTGGCATAACTCTGTTAATTGAACATATGCACCACTTGAGGCATGGGACTTCGGCAAGGAACTCGTTGCTTCGTTGCTTTGAGTGCAGGTTGGCACAACCAGATACCTTGCAAAGAGCAAATCCACCCAGTCCTCTCCCTTCTTCTCTTCCCACCCCCCCACCCCACGCCATACTTTTGAAAGGCAATGCAAAATAGGAGGTTTGGCCCCACTCTGGTGAGAATCTTCAAAGCGGGACTCCCCCCTCTGTGATCTGAAGGATTTTCAAGAAGGAATCCCCTCCAGCACTAGCAACTCTCAGAAGGGATGCCAGCACCCTGTAGAACAAAAGCTTTGAAGATGGGGCCTCCCCATTGATAGAAGTCTTTGCAGAAGCTCCATCCCTACCTTCCCTGTTGGAAAGTCTTTCAAGTGCCAGGAAGTTAGAGACTTTCAAAGGCTTCAGTCACAAAAAGGACAGGAGGACGGCCCTTTGTTTGGATCTCAGGTTGAAGGTCAGTTATAAGGTCTGCTGGAAGCACCAGCTGCACAAAGGCAGAAAATATACCAGCCTTTTGTCAATCAAACTCACAGGGGTCTTGCGTCTGCAAAATCTTCAGCAGAAAATGTGATCATCTGTCCTGCCTTTGTGCTGCTCTTATATTCATTTTGCAATATGGGGAATCTTTGGCACGCCGGATTCTATTGGACTCCATTGGCCATCAGACCTAGCAAGCTCAATCAATGGTCTGAGGTTATGGGACTTGCAGTCCAGAAACATCAGCGTGGGGCACATGTTCTCCACCCCTGATCCAAAGAAAGAGTCCTATTCCTCTCTTAGCATCTCCTTCTGTTCCAGAGGTTCAGTTAACTCTAGATTGCCAGGTGCTACCTCCTACAGCAAAGAACCTAATTCTGTTCCTTTTCAAGGGGGAACCACTTTGTAAACTGCGTTGGGTGAAATCAATATAGATAACTGTAAATAGCAAGTGGCTGAAGACTGGGGGCACTGTTTATTACTGTGCAAATTACACTGTCTTAGAACAGGGCTGGCCAACATTTAGCCTTTCAGATGTCACTGGACCACAATTCCCATTGTCCCTGACTTTTGACCACATGGATGGAATTGATGGGAGTTGGAGATCAACATCGGGAGGGCGACAGGTACACCATCCCTGTCCTAGAAGAACTATGTAGGTTGACTTCTGTGGACCTTCCACAATGAAAAGTGCCTGGCAGGGGAGTAATTTCACCCCAAGATCTTGGCTAGGTAAATGATCACATCAGAATTATTATGATCAGCATTAGGAATTATTGCCTGGTGTGGAATTTAACAAGGGGAAAATTTGTTGGCATTTGCCTTCATATATCTTAGTCTTAACCTTCCTTTCTAGACTTGGTGCTCTGCCTCATTATAGCTGTGTGCTTCTGCCACTGGGCTCCATTGACAACAGCTTCCCCATGTAAACCAGGAAGTGACTTCTCCAGACAATGGAACAATTCTTCTTTTATCTCTGTGGCTGCGATCTCCTGGGTGATGCAGATGCCCTTAGTAAGTTGGGTGTGCATGCATACTCTGTCCGTTTCCCTCCCACCCACCCACCTTCCCATGGCCCTGGGTGCTGGCAATGCATGGTACACCACTGCCTCAACCTCACATTGCTTGCAAGAAAAACGTCTCAAATTGACTGTTATTGACTTGCATGAAAGACTCTGTAATTTGAAAATAGACACACTGAATGTACTTTTGTTACTTATAGAAAATCTGTATCTATCTATCCACCTGTATCTCTCTCTCTCTCTCTCTCTCTCTCTCTCTCTCTATCTATCTATCCATCCATCATCTATCACTTAGGGGGAGGTCTTTTCAGAGGGGAAAGCTGGAGTGGGGGAGTGGGCCAATAGCCATTTCTCCACACTCCTCCACTGCCATTCTACCTCTTTGCTGTGGCCTACATGAGCATGCCCATGGCTCACACTTTTTGCAGCATCTCATTCAGTGTTTCCCAAACTTGGGTCTCCAGCTGTTTTTGGACTACAACTCCCATCATCCTTAGCTAGCAGGTGCAGTGGTTAGGGATGGTAGGAATTGTAGTTCGAAAACAGCTGGAGACCCAAGTTTGGGAAACACTGCATTGATACCTCTCTGGGAACAAATTAAAACCTGTTTGATTGCCTTGCAGGGATGCGGGTGGTGCTGTGGTCTAAACCACTGAGCCTTGGGCTTGCCGATCAAAAGGTTGGTGGTTCGAATCCGCCGACCTTTTGATCAGGCTCCCTCGGCCTGTAAAGCGAGATGAGTGCCGCAACCCCAGAGTCGTTCGTGACTGGACTTAACTGTCAGGGGTCCCTTTACCTTTACCTTTTGATTGCCTTGCATTTCTGCTGTAGGCTGCCGTACTTCATATTCCTATTATGCCGGTGACAAGGAAGACAAACTGTTGTGTGTATGTGTGTGTGGGGGGGGGGGAGTACTGAACAGAGCAGCTCTAAATCGGGGATTATTTTACCGCTTCACTAAAAACACCTACGAATTGGCCTCTGGGGTTATTGGATCCAGAGCCTGTGCACACAGAAATATTTTTTCAATCAAAGTGTTTGGTTTCTCTTGGCATCGAGAGGCAACCTGCTTTTAGCAATGGTGCCCAGTTTGGAGGCAGTGATGCCATTCTGCAGGGCTCCCACCTTCACAATAGAAACAGTGTAAGAAGCCAAAAGCCCCAGCAGCGCCTGGCTTCGCAGCAAGGATTCTGGTGCAAAGATTCATGCTTGTTTGTTTAATCCACCTCCCTTTAATTTTTTTCTTTTTTTAAAGAAACATGAATAGTGCTGTGGCTATCTGCATATTTTTCAATATATTTCCTTGCCATCCCACCCCCACCCCCCTCACCAAGAAGGCATTTCATGTTTCCTTTCTCTGCATCTGTTTTTATAAAAGCAGGCACAGAGTGTGTTTTGGATAGTGTCTGGGAGGAGAATGAAAAGTAAATTCTCGATTGTTTTTGAGCCAGTTTCCTCTCTTCCCCCCCCCTTCCACACACCCTTCTCTCCGACTTTGCTCTTTGCAGACACATCAACGGTTTCCCTCAAGTGCTTATTATTAGCATGACAAGTCTTGTTGCCTTTGCTCTTTAATCCTTGTTGGCAAAACACATAAAACTTCCAGTTCTGTATCTGGATGGGGCACGGATTCTGCTTGTGGCTCTGTCAGCACTTGATAACGCGAAGCAAGCACCAGGAGTTAATTGCATCGTCCAAGTTGCAGAGCCGCCATTTCATCAGCATTTCTCCCTCTGCAGCCACTTGGGGCCTGGGAGGTAGGGGACAAGTGAGATACAATCTGGTGGTTTTATCTTCTTCTTCTTCTTCTTCTTCTTCTTCTTCTTCTTCTTCTTCTTCTTCTTCTTCAACAGAATAACAACAAATGCAAACCCTCCAAGTGTCCCTATTTTCCAGGGACAGTCCCGGATTTACAGGAGCCATCCCGGTTTTTGATTTGATCCTGGAACATCCCGCTTTTCCTTAGGACGTCTGTATTTTCATCAGAGAAATGTTGGAGGGTATGGAGTTATGCAGGGCTTTCCCCCCTAAAAATATATTTAGGGGTACTCTCATTTTCCTATTCATATTGAAATACTACCCCTCAATGAGGCCAATCTTATATTCACAAAATATTTAGGGGCATGCATACCCCTGCGTACCCCCAGAAAAAAAGCACTGGAGTTATGCGACCCCAGAGCCAAGGAGATAAGTAACTATACAACCTTTAGAAGACATCTGAAGGCAGCCCTATATTGGCAAGTTTTTTTTTTTTAATGTGTGATGTTTAATTATGTTTTTATAAACATTGGAATCTGCCTAGAGTGGCTGAGACAACCCAGTCAAATGGGCGGGGTATAAATAATAAAATTATTATTATTATGGAATAGGACGTCCCTATTTTCATTGGAGAAATGTTGGAGGGTATGCAATGGATCTGTGGGGCTGCCTTTCAAAGCTGCTTTGGGGTGGGGTGGCCATGTGCCTTACTTCATAGGGGACATTTCTCTAAATGAAAGGCTTTCGAGCACAGTCCTCTAGTTGAAGGGCTGTCCAAGTTTGCTTCCGCCTTTGATTCATCTTGGCCCATGTCCCCAGTTACAGGAGGCAGTCTAGGGCAGACTAGGACCTCTGCCATTGGCCAGGGAACCAAGAACCAATGGGGTGCTGCTTTCCTTGCCTCCCAGGAAGAACACTGTGGCAAGGAGGAGAGAGAACTGTCCCCATCCATCCAACCTAAGTGAAGCGACTTCTGAGAACTTGCTTTTCCCTACCCTGCTAGAAAGGGACCCAGGTGGCGCTGTGGGTTAAACCACAGAGCCTAGGGCTTGCTGATCAGAAGGTTGGCGGTTCGAATCCCTGCGACAGGGTGAGCTCCCGTTGCTCGGTCCCAGCTCCTGCCAACCTAGCAGTTCGAAAGCACGTCAAAGTGCAAGTAGATAAATAGGTACCACTCCGGCGGGAAGATAAACGGCGTTTCCATGCGCTGCTCTGGTTCACCAGAAGCGGCTTAGTCATGCTGGCCACATGACCTGGAAGCTATACGCCGGCTCTCGGCCAATAAAGCGAGATGAGCGCCGCAACCCCAGAGTCGGACACGACTGGACCTAATGGTCAGGGGTCCCTTTACCTTTTTTTACCCTGCTAGAAGGAACACTTAGAATGACTTTGTTGGTGCCTGTTTGCTTTCTTTCCTTCCCCTCTCAACCCCCTTTCCTTTTGCATCATGTCTTTTAATGTTGAGGGCAGTGGGTCTTCTTATGATTGAACATTGAAAGCCTCTCTGGGGGCCTTTTTAGGCTGAAGAATGAGGTGAAAAATTCGTCGAGTAAATAAACAAACTAGTGGCTCCAGAAGCGTATTTGATAAGCAAGAGGAAGCAAAGGGAAAACAGGTGAAGGAAGAACAAGCTTTGTTGCATTGTGTCGACTCCCTACCAGCTTGCATATATGAGATAAAGCTGTTGCTTGTTTGGGGAGCTGCTGTGACAACAGTACCAGCCATGTTGCTGCATGAAGGAAGCCTAAATGGCACACACACACCTGCTTACTGGGGCCAACACTATAAGAAAGTCAATACAATACAATACAACACCTTTACTGGCATAGATAAAACAATAAACATAAAACCGTCTGTGTATATTAGAATTCTAGAACATACAATATAAAAGAAGGAAAAGGGATTTATAACTTAGTTTCTTTCTTTGAAAGGAATGGTTAATGAAATTTTGATAATATTAGGAAATATATTATTAATAATAATCTTAATTTGTCTATGAAATTTTAAGTTTATGTGTGAAGATTATATTGTGAAAATTATAAGAATGACATATTTTATTCGCAGTCTGTAGGTTTGTATGTTTGTTTGTGTGTTTATTTTTCTTTATGTATGCAAAATAATAATAATAATAATAATAATAATAATAATAATAATAATAATAATAATAATGGAATCATCGGCACCCGCTATTGTACAGGCCAGAGCTCCCCAGATTTAACTTCAAAAATCCTGGTCAGAAATTGTGCCATAACTCTAGTCACTTCCGGAGAATCATCCCTCAGCAAGAACTGGGCTACGAGTAGTTTATTACTCTGCACCAACCCCAATCTGCACCAACCCCAATACCAGTTCCTGCTTTGAACTGTCTTCCCACTATGGTGTTGCCTGAAGCAGTTTGCTTCATCCTGCTTCATGTCATAGCTGGACAGTCCAGAATTCCAGTTGCAATCATTCATTTGCACCATTTATGCTGCTCTACCAGTTGCAGTCAAAGGGGAATGAGGTTTTTTGGTTTAGAAGGGAGGCATTGTTCTACTTTACTCCTTGTAGCAGCACTTCTTACCCTAAGTAAAGAGCCTTTGGTGTCACTCGCTGAACCTCATCTGCGGAAAGCCCTCAGAGGCTTGTCTGAAGCCAACTTTTTGAGTGATTGGTTTACACGCTTTATCAAACAAGTTTCTTTTGACTATCCAACATATGCAATGATAAGCACACAACATTTCCATGACAGTAGAATTTGCAGAGGGATCAGGTTTGACACTTGCAGATTCTCACTGGTATCGCATTCTCCCCATCGTTTTCACAAGTCTTTCCAAAAGGAGTGCCGATGGCCGGAACAAATATACCAGATTGTAAGAATGGGTACAAGAACCCCACAAAGTTCCCCCATTGGTTTGCTATGAGGGCTCAGTTTCTTCAGTAGCAGAATTATTCATGTGACCCAATCTTATATGGAGAAGTGAGATTCTGTTTCTCAATCTTGTCCACTCCCAACCTGGCCACAACTGGCAGAAAATGGACAGTCCCCTTATACAGTGGAACCTCGGTTTTCGAACATAATCCATTCCAGAAGACTGTTCAACTTCCGAAATGTTTGAATACCGAGGCTCAAAGGGTTGTCGGCAAATTCAATTGGAAAAAAATGAAAAACACACAGAGGAAGCCGTTTGACTTCGGAGGCGCATTTGAAAACGGAAGTATTTACTTCTGGGTTTTTGGCATTCGAGTTCCGAAACGTTAGTCAAAGGAGACGTTCAGGAACCAAGGTTCCACTGCATGTGTACATTTCTTGGTATAAAAAGCAGTGCTAACACTACCTCAGGGAGGAAAATAGTGTTAGCGATGCCCAAAATTGCTTCATAGATTTCCGATGCAAAGCTTTGAACTCTGGGGCAGCCTCACCACATGTGAAACAGTGTCCCCACCATACCATAACTTCTCCAACAGAGCAGAGACAGCAAGCTCTTTATCCTGTGTTAACTCAGGGGTGTATAATGCCACATTTACATTGTCATTATGATCTAAATAAACATACTGTGGCATTGTACTACAGAAAGTACGTATACAAATACATATAAAGAGGATAAGTGGGAGTAAGAAGGAAATAAAGTAAAAAGGATACAAAACAGAAATGGTATGCATGAATGGAATGAGGTCCTCTGGTGTGATGGGACTTTCCTCCCCTCCCCTCATGCAGGGGGGAGACAGGAGAGAGGTCTTGTTGCACAAGTGCACCTCTCTCCATATACTTAGCACTATGTTGAGTTCCACCCACTGTCTCTTACTACCTACTTGAAACATGGATTGATCCAGGGGGTGCTGAGCGAGGAATTTGGCAGCCATTGAGAGACTTTACAATGGGACTGTTCTTTGTCTCCCTCAGCATCAACTCATATTAATTTTACCAGGTAACCATTATGTTAAAAAATGATTGTGGAAGTCAATCCATATGCATGTGTTCATAGAAAGACAACTGTCTGTGATGTCATGTTTCGAGTAAAACTCCCCATTCTCCTTTTATTATTCTACTGCCAGTAATGATACCCGGTGTAAGAAGGCAAGAACTTTGTCCTGGAACTAGGTCGGCCACTCCTAGTTCCTAATTGGACAAAGCTAAAAGTATTAACAATAAGAAAGGAAAATGAATCTGGACAAAAAGCAGATCCCATTGCTCTTAAGAGACAGTCTCAAAACCAATACGCACCCCTACATAACCTAATTCTCAGTTGTCTACATAACCTAATTCTCAGTTGTCTACACCTGATGATCCTCCAAGATGTAAATTTAGCATGTTACAGTATTTCATATTATCCAGTGAGGAGATGAACCATTTCAGGATTTTGGTGACCTCTCAACAATTAATTCAGCTACAATACCAACATCTTAAAAGCTACAACTTCCTAAATAGACATGAGAAATTCTGCTACATCGGACTAGTGTGGACTTCCCAATGGCCACATCAATCTTGGTTTTAATTCTGAAGGTATTTAAATTTCATCCTCTCTGCGTAAGTCGCCTTACGTCTCAAACAGCTTCACAAGGGCAAGTCGGCCACAATTAGTGGCTTGAATCTTGGGGACTAAGCACCTTTGAAGGTGGCATCTAAAGTCTTTGTAGACTTGCAGAGCAATGTGGTAGAACCAAGCCACGTTTGCACTGCCGGAGGATCCCTGTCTCCCTGAAGACGACGTGATCTCATTTGTTAAAGAACTTCTGATCCAAGACCAACCATTGTTTGGTGTCTCAGGCTGGAAGCATGGAAGGTCCCACACACACTTAAAGGACACACATTCTTCTCCACCACTGGCCTGTGGTGTTTGATTTCAAGGCTTTGTTAAGGGGGTGTTCCTTTGTCACAGGCCCAGCGCCACACCATGAATATTCAAATTAACAGGTACAGGGGACCAGATGCCTGGTCTGGTGTAGATCACCAATCTTCTCTTGACTTTGATGGTTTTAGCAAAGGCTAATTCCAGCAGAGGAGGGCAGAGATAGCTAACCTTCTCTAATCACCAAAGGGAACTTAAAAAAAAAAATCCCATTTTTTGCTTTAAATATACAGAAGCAGTCCTGGAAGGAACATGATCAAGCAATCACATGCATGTGCGCGCACACACTCACAAATGAAACGATTGACCATTATAAAAGAGCAAGCTTTTAAAATGCTGCATTTTAGCTGAAAAGGTCTTTGTGTGGGTTTTAAAGAACGTTAAATTAGATGTACATTTAACAGTGTAGAGCACTCAGTCCAGTAGATCTCCACTGCAATCTCCTCTGAAGTAAAAAAATAATAATCACAAAGGATTGTGATGTTTCTTCTTACAGACTTTCTCTCTCAGAAAAGACTGAACTTTTTTTTTTTTAAGAGCTACATCCTGGTGAAATATCCTCCATTCTTTTTTTTTCTTTCTTGCTGAAGCTGCAGATGTACATTATGCTAGTGTGGAAAAAAATAGCTAATTAAACTGCATAGGCTCTGCAGGAGGCAGAGAAGGCCTGCAGTGTGCAGGGAATGATTGATTTGGACTGTCACACAGCTCTGCTGGGTGTCATAACTTAGTGACAAATAAAGGATTAGAGTGTCCCAGAGTAGCTCTCTCCCTTTTATTGTTCACCAGACATCAAAGCACAAAAGCATATTAGCATTTTTAATAAGTAGTTAGGTCAGTCTGTGGCTTACAGTTTGGAATTACTTTATGGAAAGCAAAAGAAGAAGGAGAAAAAGAAGAAGGAGAAGAAAGAAAGAAAGAAAAAACACTAACCCAAACTTCTTGGTAGATTAAAATGCAGAATGCCCACAAGGCAGGAATGATCCTTCCATTGCTTTCGATTGAGATTGAATTATTTGTCTAAAGCATGCGGGGAGGAAACCGTTTCTTAGCGTATTGTCTACCAGGGCTAGATCTGTAGCTGTTAAAAATAGAGACAATTGCACACACCAAAAAAGAGAGGAGGGAGGGAGGTAAAGTTGAAAGAAGGATCATCAAAGGAGCAATAAGCAACAAAGTGGTTTGTGTGGAATGTTGCACGTTGATTGTTCATGCGGAGTGGATTGTTCCCCCCCCCATACAATTAGTGCATTCTGGACATTTTGGGGGGGGGAGAGAAAAGAGACAGCTTATCTCCAATAAACATATATCCCTAAAAAAATAAAACTGTTGGCTTTTTTTTTTTTTTTAAGAAGGGCGGAAAACATCGGTGGTGATGGGGGAATAGAATGTGTTTACCTAAAAGTAAACAGAAACAGGCTATGGAAATGGGAACTACGATGGAATAATGAAGTTCGCTTCCTTATCAGCAATAGTATTAGCTCACCAGAACTGTTAACATTTCTCTTTGAAGTGGGCACAGTCCTTCCCCACCCCCACCCCCACTCCCCTTCTCTTTTTTTGATCGTGCTGCTCTGTAATGACAGAACCGGAGGAAATGACAGGATTGCAACTTCATTTGCATATCAGATGTCAAATCTATATTGCTCTTTTGAAGCTCACAGATCTATATGCATTCATATGCAGGAATGCCACTGTACAGCATTACTGAGAGCGTTAAGGCTCATCTGCCTGTACAACACATCTAGCAACAGCAATGCTCTAGTTAAGAACAGAATTAGGACTTCAATTCCAATATACAGGTGATTACAGATCCTGACCCAATTGCTAAAAAGGGATAGCCTCCCCCCAGCTTTTTCTTTTTCTTTTGCACTATTTCTAATAATTCATACTATATTTTACTGACCAATATACAGTGGTACCTCAGGTTAAGTACTTAATTCGTTCCGGAGGTCCGTTCTTAACCTGAAGCGTACTTAACCTGAAGCACCACTTTAGCTAATGGGACCTCCCGCTACCACTGCGCCGCCAGAGCACGATTTCTGTTCTTAGCGGAGTTCTTAACCTGAAGCGTACTTAACCTGAAGCGTACTTAACCTGAAGCGTACTTAACCCGAGGTACCACTGTATTGACAAACCTTTCTGACCTGAACCTGATCTTAATAAGTCGGCGAGACGGTGTCCTTTACAGTAAAACCCATGCAATCTGATTTCTTTAGGTGGAGCTTCCAAGAGTATTCTGCATCTTGGTGACTGGCAGTCTGATCCTAACTCTGCTTTCTTATAAGTTAATGGGTCGAGGGTTATAGCCTTGGGCTGCGTTCTCTTAACTGGGCTTGAGAAAAGGCCGGCGACACATCAGAATGGCCGCCTGGGCAGGATTAGCAAGCCTGAGCAATCAGATTTGTTGAATTCAAGTTAATCCGCGATCCTGACATCTGTGGGACCCCTTCCCATGAGCCAGATCAACCACATTTTTTCCTCGAGGTGACTGCAAAGTCACTGAGCAATAGGCAAGTGGTTGTTTGAATCAACTGGTTATTTGTTTTCAGTTGCCTTCTTTTTTTTGCTATTTAAAAGAAGTAGACGTGGTATCATATAACCAAGTCACTCTTTGAAGAACACTGCCAAATCTTTTCATGCGCTACCTGTGACTAATAAGACCAAAGTCTGGGAATTGCTGCAATACAGCATGGCAGCTTCAGATCGTATTACCTCTTTTAGAATTTTTTTTGTTCACCCTTTCATTGCAAGATACAAATAGGCAGATCCCAACATAAAAAGTGGCAGTTAGATATCGTCTTGACAGGCACTAAACAGTGATTAAACAGCAAAGGAAAAACCAACATGAACATGCATACGTATATATACTGTATCTACATGAATTTTCATTTATTGGTTCATTCAGGTGAATGAACCAATAAATGCAAATGAGAATACAAGTGACCCTCAACTTATGCAGGGGTTACCATATTTTTCAGTGTATAAGACCTATTTTTGGGGACTCAAATTTAAGAAAATGGGGGGAGATGGCACAGAGTTGTTGAGCTTTTTGGGGGGAGGATTGCCCCTATCGTCTGTCCCCTCACCGACAGAAGCTGCCAATCTCCCGCCCAATTGCCACAGCGTCAGCCAATCAGCACCAGCCCTTGACGCAGCAATCAATAACACACCCAATAGCCACTGACAGCCTGCGACGGCAACCATTCAAACATCCCCCTATGCACTATCCAGGTATAAGACAACCCCCACTTTTTAGCATAAATTTAAAAGAAAAAAACCTAGTCTTATACACGGAAAAGTACAGTATGTTCCAGGGACAGCACATATAGCCAAAATCATGTGTTGTCAAAACACATAGGGTGCAATGGCATGTGGAATTGCCTGTCCCAGATGCCCACCCACTTTCCTTAAAAAATAAATAAATCAAACATATAAAGCTGAATGCATACAAGTTAAATGTGTGCAGGTTGTGAGTTACTGTGACAGGAGTAGCATCTGCCCAGGCATACATGTTTCCCCATCCTCTTGTCTCCTCTGATGTGGAGGATTTCCAAAGTGTTCCCTTCCACTTCTTATTAACCACCAGTTTTTCTTTTGTCCGAACCCTGCAAGATGCATTTTAACCATGGCTTGTTTGAAACAAGTCAACTTCAAGCCATAGTTTACAAAGTCAGATTGTTTCAAAGCACTGTAGTTAAGATTAACCACAGTTAAAGACGGAACACCAAACTGTGGTTACCTAAGATTGGAAGCAGGGATTTTGAGTCTCTTCATTGCAGCTGCACTAGAAGAGTAGGGAGACTGCATAAGCCGGGGAGAAGTGGGGACAGGCTTGTTCCCATAATAGTGAAACATGTTTATTTGCCCCATCTGAATGCAGCCTTTTAGTGTCACTTCCCACATTGCATTAATTGTCACAAAAGTGATTTGGAAATGCATTCATGGCAATAGAGGTAATAATGGAGAGGTCATCTCTACCAGAGTCAAGGCAACATTTCCGAGTTAAAGACAAAACTGCCTCCTTAGCCGCTGCACAGCAAGAGTTGATAGTCATCGTCTATCGTAGCAGTGCCCAGATTCCTAGATACTCTCCCCAGTCAAAACTGTTTGTGGTGATCAACGCATAATAATGGCTCATTCATCATTTGAAGCAACACTCAGTGAATCACAAGCATGCATGTGGGAATACGACTGCAGCAAAGGAGGCTTCCCAGCTGCTGCAAAGTGGCAGCAAAGATTCTGCTGGGGTTGCAGTCCCCATCTCTTCAAGGTTCTTTTTGCCGTGCACATACAGATTCCCAGAACATAACTCAGACAACGCTTGCATTTCCTTCTAGGTAAAGGTAAAGGGACCCCTGACCATCAGGTCCAGTCGTGTCCGACTCTGGGGTTGCGTGCTCATCTCGCTCTATAGGCCAAGGGAGCCGGCGTTTGTCCGAAGACAGCCTCTGGGTCATGTGGCCAGCATGACAAAGCTGCTTCTGGCGAACCAGAGCAGCACACGGAAATGCTGTTTACCTTCCCGCTGGAGCGGTCCCTATTTATCTACTTGCACTTTAACATGCTTTCGAACTGCTAGGTGGGCAGGAGCTGGGACCGAGCAACGGGAGCTCACCCCGTCGCAGGGATTCAAACCGCTGACCTTCTGATCAGCAAGCCTGTGGTTTAACCCACAGCGCCACCTGGTCCCTGCATTTCCTTCTAGTGGCTCAGAAATAAGAAATCAATGCCAACAAACATCCCTGATGGACTCATGGTAATGCTACACAAATGTCCTATTTATCCTATTAAAACACACACACACACACACACACACACACACACACACACACACACACCAACCACAAAATCTGAACAGCAGCTTAAAGGCCTGTGCAGCATATACCCTGAAGGAATAATATTTATCTCTTTATTTCTTTATTTATTTACCATGATGGCATCTGTTGCAATGTTATGCTAGTCTGTGGTGCTGGCAAATCTGTGTACTATTGCATGTGTGGCTTCTCTGCTTCTTCTATTGCGAATGTGACTCCTGCCACCTCTTCCGATTCCAGTAGTGTTTTAACCATGGCAAACCAGAGCTACAACACTTTTCCTTAAGTGTTTTCAACCCAAAAGTGTTGTTTTCAGTGCTATTTTCCTGGAAAAAGAGGTGTTGGAACTCATCGTGAATGCCTCCCTTGTTCTCCTTGAATGGCGATGGCGCCCAGCTAAGAGGTGCTGGAACTGCATTCTGGTGAGTTTCAGCTGGGGGGGAAAGGCCTGGTTGTTTTCATTGGGGGTGGGGGGAGGGTTGCCTTTCCAAACCTTTGTATCCTGTATCCTATGTTTTCCATTGTCGGTAGTGGCACCCACCCTGTGGAACGCCCTCCCACCAGATGTCAAAGAGATAAACAACTATCTGACGTTTAGAAGACATCTGAAGGCAGCCCTGTTTAGGGAAGTTTTTAATGACTGATGTTTTAATGTATCTTTTGTTTGAAGCTGCCCAGAGTAGGCAGGGTATTGTTGTTGTTGTTCAGTCGTTCAGTCGTGTCTGACTCTTCGTGACCCCATCGACCAGAGCACGCCAGGCACGTCTATCCTTCAGTGTCTCTCGCAGTTTGGCCAAACTCATGTTAGTAGCTTCGAGAACACTGTCCAACCATCTCATCCTCTGTTGTCCCCTTCTCCTTGTGCCCTCAATCTTTCCCAACATCAGGGTCTTTTCCAGGGAGTCTTTTCTAGGGAGTCTTCTCTTCTCATGAGGTGGCCAAAGTACTGGAGCCTCAACTTCAGGATCTGTCCTTCTAGTGAGCACGCAGGGCTGATTTCTTTAAGAATGGAAAGGTTTGATCTTCTTGCAGTCCATGGGACTCTCAAGAGTCTCCTCCAGCACCAGGGTATAAATATATTATTTATTATTATTATTATTATTATTATTATTATTATTATTATTATTATTATTAAAATATTATTATTATTAAAATATTATTATTATTATTGTTACTACACCTTTGCTGAAAACTTCATCAAGTTATTTGATTGAAATGAAGAGTTTGCAAAGGATCAGCAAGTCAGTTCTTTGGTTGGCAATATAGCAGGTTGATTTCAATGATGATGATTGTCACACATTTCAAACCTCATAGCCTTTTTGGAATGTTGGCATTCATTCATGAATAGTCAGTTTAGATTTTTCTGAATTCTTTTCCTGCCATTTGGCTTTCTCTTCCGGCGCACGATGTACAGTGACTTACAATCATGAATATGAGGGCTCCTGTGCATTTGGAAATAATAGCTCCAATCTTTCCCCCTAGACAGAGTCACTTCCCATTGTACAACTAGCATTCCACGTGTGGGATTGATGAAAGCAGCTTTCTCTTCTCTTTAAACGATTTTACGTCATGAAGTCGTCGTCCCCCCACATTCACACTCCTTCCAGTTGATACATTTATACACTATTCATGAAATATTCCTTTATCCACATATGCACTCAAAAGGGCCTTTCAGATAATAATGATACAGCGGCTTGGTGATAAACTGTGAGATGCCTTCAGCTATTAAACAGGTTTGAGGCCAAAAACTAGAGTTTGTTCTTCTCAAGAGGTGCATTTATGGTGTCTGCTGCCTCTGGACAGAAGAGATTCTCCCTTCACACTCCTAAAAGAAACTACTGTATTTTCTGGCGTATAAGACTACTTTTTAATCCAGGAAAATCTTCTCAAAAGTCGGGGGTCGTCTTATACACCGGGTGTCGTTTTATAGGGTAGGTGCTGAAAAGCCATGGGCTCGGAGGAGATGCTGCCATTGTCCCCGTCCCGGCCCCGCCTCCTCCTCAGCCCCTCTCGCGCCCCCTCGCAGGGAGCCAGCGAGCGAGAGACGGGGGGTGCACAAACAGATGCCTCTCGCCCAGTCCTGGCCCACCTGCTCCTGGCGCGCCCGCCCCACCCCAAGACACAGGCAGGCAGGCAGGCAGGCGAGAGACGTGCTCCCCTCCCCTCACGGCCGCTCTCGCCTTCACCGCCTCAGCCGCTAGACGAGACGGGTGCTCATGGTGAAAAAGGCTGCCTCCAGTGTGCGTTGGAAGAGGGGTAGTCTTATACGGTGAGTACATCCCAAACTCTATATTTTAACTGGAAAAGTTGGGGGTCGTCTTATACGCCCAGTCGTCTTATACGCTATTTAGCCTTAGAATTAACCCACAACCAGGCAGCAGGAAAGGTTGTGTGCTATGGCACTTTTCTTAAAAGACGTCTTCTCCTTCCATAAGCCACTTCGCCTTCTCTTATCCAGGAAGGCAGGGTGTGGCAGGACATGTACAGAAGCATGAGAATACAAGGGGCTGTTCTCACTCCACTCACCAATCCCCCTGCCATAACCCCCTGGAGAGGGCACTCAAGAGCAACTGTTGTTGATGGTCCACCACATCTCAACTTCCCATAAAGCATTGGTGGGGAATTTGCAGGCTAAGCATCCCATTCCTTTCCGGACTGCAATCTCCTTCATTGCTTTGGAGCTGTTTAAAAAAAGACAAGACTGCTGTCAACACAAATATAGCAGTCCACCCCAGTCAGGTGGAAAGTTCCTAGAGCAGACCCCTCCAAGTGTTCCTCTTTTCCAGGGACAGTCCTGAATTTACAGAAGCCGCCCTGGTTTCTGATTTGATCCTGGAATGTCTCGCTTTTCCTGAGGACGTCCCTATTTTCATCAGAGACATGTTGGAGGGTATGGAGTTATGCGACCCCCAAGCCATCTGAAGGCAGTCCCGCATAGGGAAGTTTTTAAATGTATTTTTAACCTTTAATGTATTTTGTATTTCCAACCTTTTGTTGGAAGCCGCCCAGAGTGGCTGGGGAAACCCAGCCAGATGGGCAGGGAAGAAATAATATATTATTATTATTATTATTATTATTATTATTATTATTATTATTATTATTATGTGACTGCCAGTGCCAGATTTACGTATAAGCTAAATAAGCTATAGCTTAGGGCCCCACTCTCTTGGGGGTCCCAAAAAAATTTAAAGGAAAAAACCACTGGATGTACATTTCCAAAATATAAGATAAAAAAACAAATAAAATAAAATCTACATACAGCAACAGTGTTTTGTGTTGTGTATTACTTTGATAAAATACATGTGCAAATGGCTTTAGATACTTATTGGTTCCATAAATTACCATATAGCATATATTCAACACAAAAAACAGCGACAACTTGTTGTTGACAAAGTACAGCTGGACATATAAAGAGCCCCATTACCTTCAGTAGCTTAGGGCCTCATCAAACCTAAATACGGCCCTGGAGACTGCCCAGAGTGTCTGGGGCAACCCAGTCAGATAGGTGGGTTGTTTTGCTCATCAACCCCCCTGCTATTCCCCCATTCACCCCTAGAGCTTCCCCTTTCCACTCCTTGCTACTACTAAGCTTGCTTTCTCATTTCTGAATCCACTTCTCTCTTCTGTTCTGCAGCCGTGCTTTGCACACTGTCTGACCTGTCATGAAGAAGAGAAAAGGAGAAACTCCCAGTGCCCAAGTGCTGCCACCTTCACTACTGGCTTTCTTGAATAGGGGCAATCTGGGCTCCCTTCTTCCTGTATGCAGCATTTGATCGATGGGAAGACAAAGGCCCCTTAAGATGAGTTATCGCTCCCTCAGCCCACAGCTCTGACTTCACTCACTGGCAAGGGCTTAAAGCAGCCACTTGGAACAACCGTCTTTGTTGAAGTAACATGTGCTCTGATTGGCTGTGTGGTTCTGAGGGAGTTTTTCCTCTGTATGTTTGGTTGAATGTCTTCCTGCTATGTACGAGGTTTCATGCTTGCTGTTAAGCAAAACAGGTACCTTCTTCCCCCACCGCACACAGCTGAACAGTAGTGTTCAGCCTTGGCTCCCCAACCCAGCCACAGTGAATCCTATAAGCGCACACCTACTTTCGGGGGGGGGGGCATTCCACCTGCTTCGTACATCACACACAAAGTGTGAAAAAAGGAGTTATGTGAGTCATGTGCTTCTTTGTTCCCTCTGTGGAATGTCTAAAGACACCCTGATATTTCCTCCACGGCACAGCAGCACTGCACAAAGAAAAATATAAATCAGGTCTGACTGCTAGGAGATGCCCAAGAGTGTCCTGACCTCCCACAATAACAATATGAAAAGATACACATTAAAACAGTCTTCTGTGAGATCACAGCGACTTCTGAAATTCCTTTCGCCCTTCTTCGCTTTTCCTTCCCCGACTGCCCCCACCTCCCTTTTTCTCATCTCTCTTTGGTTGCTTGGCCCATATGTTGCTAATTTTCTGTCTTTTCAAAGTGCTCTGTTTCATTTAAACTCCAAATACATTCTATTCATCACTAGTGAATACTAGGGGAGGCAGGGGTGGGGGGAAGGAGAGAGAAAAGCTATCACAAAGGTCAGCGTTCCCCTTAATATATAAAATAAATGAGCAAAGCACTATGTTTCTTTTTCTTTAGCTTATTACTTTTTCTTAATCCACTTTTTAGCTCTACTGTGCGAGATCACAGGAGGGACTTAAGCAATCATGCCTAGAAAGGCTTCTTATGTATTCCGGGGGAAAGAAAGAGAGGAGAAAAGTTCCTCAAAACTGCATGCCTTTGTAGTTAGTGCCGCTAGGCAGGACTTCGGCAAAGCTAATTACTGGTCAGCAAGCTGGTGCTTCACAGAAGAAGTGGCAGAAGCAGACTTCGCGTGCCAGAGGGGGCCAGTTTCGCCTGCTGCCTCCCCTGCCTTAGTGCCTTTAAAGCTGGAGTCCTAGGACAGGCCTTGCTGGGTGT
Organism: Darevskia mixta; assembly: GCA_034641385.1. Classification (NCBI taxonomy): domain Eukaryota; kingdom Metazoa; phylum Chordata; class Lepidosauria; order Squamata; family Lacertidae; genus Darevskia; species Darevskia mixta. Next base: position 26,671,890 of record JAWWNH010000074.1, read on the forward strand.
ACACCTCATTGAATTCAATGGGACTCAGGTCCAAGGCACTCTACATTGGATCAGGCCACATAGATTCCCCTCAGAAATTATGGACAGGACAGGACAGTGGTACCTCGGTGGTTGAACGTAATCCATTCTGGAAGACCGCTCGACTTCCGGAACATTTGACAACCGAGGGGCAAAGGGCGGTCTCCAAAGTCAATGGAGAAAACGGAAAAACACGCAGCAGAAGCTGTTCGACTTCTGAGGCGTGTTCGAAAACGGAAGCAATTACTTCTTAGTTTTCGGCGCTCGCAAACCAAAACGTTTGGCTTCTGAGATGCTCGAAAACCGAGGTGCCACTGTAATAAAAAGGAGGAACAAAGAAAGTAGGCCAACCAAGATTTAAGCTAACATAGCACTTATGGCAAAGGATGCGGAAATGCTCAGAGGGATCTTGAGATGGAGGATGGAATCCAGTAGGCATCCCAAAGAGGAAATGTTGTAGTGATGGGTGACTTCAATTACCCTCACATAGGCCTTGTCTTCACTATACCATATGCCTCAACTGCCCCAATTAAATTGGGAGATCCTGTCTTTGGGCTCTGTGCTCTAGTGCGGATCATGTGACCTGCTCAGGAGTGCAACAAGGAAGACACGCATCCTGGTTTTTGGCCTCAGCATGTTGGAGGGTATGCTATACATGCAAAGTAGTACAGTATCACCTTAAACCGTCATGGCTTTCCCCAAAGAATTCTGGGAACTGTAGTGCTGAGAGTTGTTAGGAGATCCCTATTTCCCTCAGAGAGTTACAATTTCCAGTGTTTCCTGAAAAGAGGGATTGGTTGTTAAAATACTTTCACAAACACAGCCAAAGTATCTGAACTGGTGGTGACTGACCAGGAACCAATTCTCAGGGTTGTAGTGGTTACCTTGATGAAGATGTTAGAAGGCAAATCTCCTGTACCTTCACTCATGTGACACATATACTTCCTTCTGAATCCAATACTGATTTTGTCTCATTCTTTACTCCCATTCAATCATTCAAGTAACTCAAAACACACACGTAATTAATTCTCTTTCTGTTTTAATCAAAGATTTTTTTAAAATCCTTACAGAAATTCATATTTAAAACACTATTTAGTCAAAAAGTGCAAAATATTATTAGTAGTATCCTTAAATTTATGTCCCACTGCCCCCCCAAGGAACCCAGGGTGACAAATGCTTTTAAGATTTTTTAAAAAAACCATATATATGTATGTATTTTTTTTAATGAGAACTGTATTGCAAAATGTGCAGATCTGAGTTCTGAACATCCAGCATTTTCATTCAATAAAACGAATCATAGTACAATACTTCAAACAATTAATACAGCTATACGTTTTAAATCTCACACACAGCCTATTAACTGCAACAAATCCATCGGTTTAATTTCAGCTGGTGTCCATCAAGCATTTCCAGTTTTCCCCCAAAGGCATCAGTGAAAGGGTCTTTAAACAGTCCTAAAAACCCATCAGTGAAGGTGCTCTATGCATTTCTAAGGGTCTGTCCTGATCTAACAAATGTGCATTTGAAATCTTGTTGCTTTCTAACCCTGATTCAAAATAGATATTAGTATTTTTTTAAAAAAACCTTCCTCTTTGCAGTGCAGAGCTGCCCGCCACTCCTCTCATATATCAGAGGTTATGACACAGCCAAATTTGAATAGCACTACCTCTTGATAACAACCACCATGGTGGGGGAGGGGGGATCTTATGGCACCTTAGAGACTAAACAGATTTGTTATAAGTTTTGTTGACTCAAACCCACTTCAGCTGCATGAAGACTTAGCTGGCAGGTATAAAATGGAGAAAATGGTAAGGTGAGAGCTGAATGGCAATGAGATGCAACAATGGCAGTCCGTGATATTTGGAGCTTAAATGTGTGTAAAAATAGACACGGCGCCTTTTGCAAAAAGCAGACTGGTGATTCAGCACTGCTGGGATTACTGCAGTAGCACTTTAATGCATGCAGTGGGATTTTTCTTTTTTAAAACCCTTTGTCCCTCTGGGAATTTCTAGCGTGTGTAGAGATGAGATGGGCCAATGGCATGCAACAGATAAAGTACACAGCGTTGTGTGTGTGTCTGCAATACCTCCTTGAACACCAAATGCTCTGGTGGGTAGGACTTCAACCAGTGGCTTCAAGTTACAAGAAATAAGATTCCAACTAAACATCAGGAAGAACGTTCTGACAGGGAGAGCTGTTCGATGGTGGAAAGGTCTCCCTCAGGAGGTTGTGAACTCTCCTTCTTTGGAGGTTTCCAAGCAGAGGTTGGGTGGCCATCTGTCATGGATGCTTTAGCAGAGAGTTGGATTAGATAACCCTTGGGGTCCCTTCCAACTCTACAATTCTATGTGTGGCTGCTTGATTGGGTGATGATGTGCTAGCACACCAGGCATCTGGGTATCAGGTCAGGGGCATGGCCAGCAGGTGTGGTGGCCCTGCTTCCTTCTCCATGCTTTTGGTGTCCATGTGGAAAGGAACCTTCCACCCAGGGCTGGAGTGCCCATACCTTCCAACATCTCTCCGATGAAAATAGAATAATAGAATCATAGAGTTGGAAGAGACCACAAGGGCCATCCAGTCCAACCCCCTGCCAAGCAGGAACACCATCAAAGCATTCTTGACAGATGGCTGTCAAGCCTCTGCTTAAAAACCTCCAAAGAAGGAGACTCCACCACACTCCTTGGCAGCAAATTCCACTGTCGAACAGCTCTTACTGTCAGGAAGTTCTTCCTAATGTTTAGGTGGAATCTTCTTTCTTGTAGTTTGAATCCATTGCTCCGTGTCCGCTTCTCTGGAGCAGCAGAAAACAACCTTTCTCCCTCCTCTATATGACATCCTTTTATATATTTGAACATGGCTATCATATCACCCCTTAACCTTCTCTTCTCCAGGCTAAACATACCCAGCTCCCTAAGCCGTTCCTCATAAGGCATCGTTTCCAAGCCTTTGACCATTTTGGTTGCCCTCTTCTGGACACGTTCCAGCTTGTCAGTATCCTTCTTGAACTGTGGTGCCCAGAATTGGACACAGTATTCCAGGTGAGGTCTGACCAGAGCGGAATACAGTGGTACTATTACTTCCCTTGATCTAGATGCTATACTCCTATTGATGCAAATAGGGACGTCCTAAGGAAAAGAGGGACATTGCAGTATCAAATCAGAAACCAGGACGGCTTCTGTAAATCCGGGACTGTCTCTGGAAAATAGGGACACTTGGAGGGTCTGGATTGCCCTGCCTGAATGCAGGAGATTGTCAGTGCTAATGCCTGTCTTGATGATGCAGCCTTGCTGCACGATCCGACATACCTCTGTTCAGTAGTGCCGGTACAGCCTCTTATGAGGCCAAGGCCTTGAATACTGCTTCATCGCCAGAACTCTGTATTTAAATCTGCCAGAAGTAAATTAGCTTAATCTTCTGCTTTATCATTCCACTGCTGACCGGAGCATCTTTTATGAGGGTGACTGCAGTCACCTTAGACCAGAGAAACAAAAGCACTTTCTACAAAGTACATACCTTCAAAGGCCAGCTCCCTCTTATCTTCTGCTGCTTTCTATATATGCGCAATTAATTTAACACCCAGCTGGCAGTAAAATTAGGTGCTTCCTGAGCATTATGCTTTTTAAATTGCTTTTTTAATGCTAGCCAGCATATCAGAGTTGTCCTGCTGAGGATGGGTCTAATATCCTCTCCCAAATTCAGCTGTGCTCACCACAGCCTGCATGAAGGGAGAACAAAGTCCCTGTTGTAAACGTTAACGTTATATCCATAATTCCAACAGGCTCTCTGGAATCCTTATAAATCTTCCACATCCTGAGGAGGTTTTAAGATCCTCAGCTCTCAAATTCATTAAGCTGTGCATTCTATTACTGTAATAAGAATGCTGTGAACTCCTAATAGGCAATCTTGGAGTGACCGCTTCATCCCATCCGCAACTGCAAATGTTAAACCTGATTTTTATTTTTTAAATGATTTGACAACTTTAGATATATGGCAACTTAATGCAGTCATTTTGAAGTTTTCACAATGGAAGTACTTTTTAAAAAAAGGGTGGGGAGTATAACATCTTCCAGGAAACCAGCTACATTAATTTCCCCTCTCTCCAATCCCATCTTGATTTCCTGAAAATTTCACTTGTAGTTAAGTACCTGTAGCGGACAAGCAAAACGGAGCATTTCTCCCGACTTAGCAGAAATCAGTATTTCTTCTGAGAAATGTACTGGAGAAATGATGCAGTACAATACACGCCTACTCAAAAGTAAGCCCTGTTGAGGCCAATGGGACTAAAATCACAGGTACGTGTGTACAGGATTGTAGTCTGAACCACATCTCCAAGCCATTTTGGACACTTCAAGCAATTTCCCCCCCTAAATCACGAAAATATACTTGCTGGTCCCGAGGGTTACCCAAGAGATGAAGTCCTAGTCCGGTCCGTGGTTCATAGGTTCAGGGTAGAGACAGTCCAAAGTAGCCAAAGCTGGGAGCAGGGCAGGGCATCAGGTGAGGTCAGGAACGCAGGCAGGAAACCAGGGCAGGTCAGGAACTCAGGCAGGAAAGCAAGGCAGGTCGAAGGCAGGAACACTAGCAGGATCTAGCAACCAACAATGTTGCTCCCACAACTTGGGGCTGGGGCTGGGCAGCTTTTATCTGCCCCGATAGGGCGGCCCTGATCCTCTGGTGATTCGCCTCTCCTCCTGGCCTGGAGGCGAGCACTCCTCCTGCGGGAACTCAGTTCCCTTCGCCTCTCTGCCCTGAGCCTCTGCAACTCAGGAGAGGCTGGAGGGTTACAGGACCTAGAGGTAACCTCAGCTTCCCCTGACGGGGCTGATAGTGGAGCACCTACAGGCAATGGGTCCTCCATCCCATCAGGAGCCAGAGCAGACTCAGCAGATGCCTGCACCTGAGGATGCAGCACAGGTGAGGACCCTTCAGACTCAAGCCCCAGCCCCGGCTCTGCTGGTTCTGGAGGCAGGGAATCCTGTGCAGGCTGGGATCCCTCAGGTTCAGCATCTGAGTCTGAATCCCAGGCCATCACAATATAAAGATAAGAAAGCAAAGAGCATTTTTTAAAAAAAGGGTTTAATATTCTACTCATTGTAAAAGACCCAAGGAGTAAGCTTCTTCTCATGGGGGAAAAACCCTTTAGCAATGCAGTCTTACACATCTTCTCAAAAGTCCCACAGTGTTGATTGGAACTGACTCCAATGTAAGTGTGCTTACCCATTTACCTGGAAGTAAGTCCCACTGAACTCAATGAGAGTTCTGAGCAGACATGCATAGGATTGTTGAAGGTGACTCAGAAACTATAACCAAACCAGAATGTGGCAGCTAGACTGGTGACTGAGAGTGGCCGTTGAGACCATATAACACTGGTCCTAAAGGATCTTCACTGGCTCCCAGTACGTTTCCAAGCACATTTCAAAGTGTTGATGCTGACCTTGAAAGCCCTAAATGGCCTCAGTCCTACTGTATATACCTGAAGGAGCGTCTCCACCCCATCATTCAGCCCGGACACTGAGGTCCAGCTCTGAGGGGCTTCTGGCGGTTCCCTCACTGCAAGGAGTGAAGTTACAGGGAACCAGGCAGAGGGCCTTCTCGGTAGTGGCGCCCTCCCTTCAGATGGCAAGGAAATAAACAACTATCTGACTTTTAGAAGACATCTGAAGGCAGCCCTGTTTAGGGAAGTTTTTAAGGATTGGTGTTTTTATTTTGTTTTTAGATATGTTATAAACTGCCCAGAGTGGCTGGGGAAACCCAGGCAGATGGGTGCGGTATAAGTAATAAAATTATTATTGTTGTTGCTCTGAGTTGTTGATAAAAAGCCACAAAGGAAGGGGCCAAGCAGAGCACATTCAGGTGTGTGCTCCCAAGAGGCTGCCTAAAAAAGCTTACAGCAAATCTCACTTGTTTATTTAATACTTGCTGTGTGCTCTTACTATGTTAAAAGTGGAAGAGGTGGAGAAGGAACATAGGGAAGAAGATGCTCCCACAGCAATCCAGAACCCAGCTCACTAAAGGCTTTAAAAACATTTAAAAACCAGGCAGAGGGCCTTCTCGGTAGTGGCACCCACCCTGTGGAAAGCCCTCCCACCAGATGTCAAAGAGAAAAACAACTACCAGACTTTTAGGAGACATCAGAAGGCAGCCCTGTTTAGGGAGGCTTTTAATATTTAATAGATTATTGCATTTTAATGTTCTGTTGGAAGCCGCCCAGAGTGGCTGTGGAAACCCAGCCAGATGGGCGGGGTATAAATAAAATATTGTTATTATTATTATTATTATTATTATTATTATTATTATTATTATTACTAGCACCTTAAATTGGGCCCACTTCTTCATTGGAAGTCACTACAGTAGGCAGCCTAGCGAAGCTCCTCCACTTCAAAAAACTTCACTCTATTATAGCGAAGAACAACCATGCATCTTTTGGCACACATTTTCTGTTTCCGAAACTTACTTTTCTGCTTAACCCCCCCCCCCAAACCCCCCCCATTTAACTCAACTGGTATTATCCTTAAAAGTAAGAGAACTGAAACCAATTATAGGTGTCAAAATAAATAAGGAGATAGTAAGCCGTCAGAGGTTTTCTTAAGCTACATGAAAGTACAGCCCCCAACAAAAACCAACCTATGTCTGATTTCTTTCCATGCATCCATGGCTATTGAGTCTCTGTGATTCTCTTGTTTGAGATTTAGCTGCAACATGCATTTGTTCGGAGGAGATATGTGAGGGCTCCTTGGTGTTCAGGTTCATTTAGAGATGTACATTTTGTATTTCCTTGCTCTGTTTCTGACTACATACATAAAACAGAATTGTAAATGTTTAGCAGAATCAAAGCTATTCTTAGATGCCTACAGTTCCACTAAGTTAGTTTTCTCTAATTTGTGCAATGAAAGCGGGGGGGGGGGGGGGAGAGGAAATGTAGGATATTGTTTTTGGGTTGAATTCAGTCTAAGCTAGTTGCACTTTGGTCGCTGTGAAATCAAAGTTAGTTAGGATGACGACTGAAGTCCCATTGATTTCAATGAGGACTGTGCTCAAGTTAGTCTGAATCCAATCCTTGAGACAACTATTTTTTTCTCATAGTTAGGTAAAGGGTAAAGGGACCCCTGACCATTAGGTCCAGTCATGTCCAACTCTGGGGTTGCGGCGCTCATCTCGCTTTATTGGCCGAGAGCCAGCGTACAGCTTCCGGGTCATGTGGCCAGCATGACAAAGCCGCTCCTGGCGAACCAGAGCAGCACATGGAAATGCCGTTTACTTTCCCGCCAGAGCGGTTCCTATTTATCTACTTGTACTTTGATGTGCTTTTGAACTGCTAGGTGGGCAGGAGCTGGGACCGATCAACGGGAGCTCACCCCGTTGCAGGGATTCGAACCGCCAACCTTCTGATCAGCAAGCCCTAGGCTCAGTGGTTTAACCCACAGCAGCACCTGGGTCCCCTTCTCATAGTTAGACCCATTGAAATCAAGATAACAACTGTAAGTAAAAACTTAGCTGAATATTGCCTGTTCTGGTTTTTTTTTGTCTTTATATAGGGCTCCCACATCCTTGCAATGTGGCATCCATTGAAATTTGGGAATTGGCCCAATGATTTAAAAGGAAGCTTTTTTTAAAAGTACAGTGGTACCTTGGTTGTCAAACTTAATCCATTCCAGGAGTCCGTTTGACTCCTGGAACAGTTCAAAAACCAAGGCACGGCTTCTGATTGGCTGCAGGAGCTTCCTGCACTCAATCAGAAGCCACGTAAACCGTGTTGGACATCCAGCTTCCAAGAAACATTCACAAACCAGAACACTCACTTCTGGGTTTGTGTCGTTTGGGAGCCAATTTGTTCGGGAGCCAAGCCATTCAGGAACCAAGGTACCACTGTATAGTAGATATACATATTCACCAAGATAGCTCAATTGGTTAGAGCATGGTGCTGATAATGCCAAGGTTGCAAGTTCAAGTCCCGTATAGAACAGCTGCGTATTCCTGAATTGTAAGGGTTGGACCACAACATGATCTGCAGGGTCCCTTCCAACTCTACAATTCTATGGCTCCATGATTTCCAGAGAACAGTTTGTTAGGAGATTGTTTAAGCAGGAGTACCTGTTTGCGTGAAGGATGATTCGCTACGAATGCCTTCATGACATAATCTGTGCACCAAATCCATATGAGGAGTTCACACGAAGAGGCATTCTTGGTGGTGACCTCATTGTTTTGGAACTTCTCCCCAGCAAATAAGCCTTCCCATTTGAACTGGCTTCTATTTGGGATTAAGCATATAGAAATCTGACTATGGAGTCAGAGCAGCGATCCATGCAGCAGTTTTCAAATGCAAAGGCTTTCCGGCAACTCGAGAGATCCATCCATTTCAGATGCCTGGGATTGTAGCAGGGAGCTTCTCCATGTAAGACAAGCGCTTGGGCAATGCGCTACAACTCCTTTATCATGTACCTAGCCAGAATTAAACCTGTGTTCCATGAAAGGAAGACAGATCCTCCGCTATGACAGGTTGCTGGGAAATAAGCCCAACTTAACTGGCTGCTTCTATCTATAATGAAGCAATTTAGACTTTGTAAGATTTTGTGTGCTTTTTTCTTAGCATGGCACTTTGCATCGCAGCTCAGGTCCCTTTCATACTACCTAACACTAGGTAACACGGGCTCATCAGTCATAGAATCATAGAGTCGGAAGGGTCCCCAAGGAGCATCTAGTCCAACCCCCTGCAATGCAGGAAGAAGAAGAGTTTGGATTTGATACTACCCGATTTGATACTACCTGAAGGAGTCTCAAAGCGGCTCACATTCTCCTTTCCCTTCCTCCCCCACAACAAACACTCTGTGAGGTGAGTGGGGCTGAGAGACTTCAGAGAAGTGTGACTAGCCCAAGGTCACCCAGCAGCTGCATGTGGAGGAGTGGAGACGCAAACCCGGTTCCCCAGATTATGAGTCTACCGCTCTTAACCACTACACCACACTGGCTCTCCACTGGCAGGATTATGCAGCTCTCCTGTCCCTTACGGGGTTCGAACCTGCAACCTTGGTGCTATCAGCACCGTGCTCTAGCCAACTGAGCTATCCAGCTGATGTCGAAGTAGTGGAGAAACAAGCTTGGCATCCCATTCAGGTTAGATGAAGGCATCGCCTTCATTTTCACAACTCAAAAATTGATTGAAATGGGATGAGATGGGATTTTGTGCAAGGGTGTATAGTAGCTGAAATCCCATCGATTGTACTGTAGTATGAACTAATCAAACTGTGCCCAATGCCTGATGAGCTCTCGCACTGATGCAGCCGGATGCATACGCCCCAGTTTCTCTGTAGCGGCCATATCTGAGGTGCGGGAGAAACTACTTTGCTGTCCTTAGCTATGGAGACTGGGAGCTTCTGAAAGCTATTGTGCTAGCCAGATTTGAGCTGCCTGCAGCCTAGCCGCCTAAGCCTAGCCAAGGGGCGTGTTTCACGCACATCTTGGGGCAGTTAGTGGAATTTGGTACGGAGCTTTTCCTTCACAGGTCACCTTTAGAGGAATGCTTTGCACATATGAACTATCTCAGGCTCACCAAGCAACTTATTAGTTTCAGGCCGTGGCCCCCATACTCTTATGCTCTTGATAACTTTATTAAACGCAGCCCTGCTTATTCATCTAACTGAGCGGCCTTTTAACTATTTGTCGATAGTTTGAAGTAGCCATCCTTGGGCAGTGATGGCTTCCAGATCTCACCAAGACGAGCACATATGTTTGAAATGCCTGCTCTCCTTCTCCATTTCGCCATAAAGTAGCCAATTTAATTTTGCACAATACCGTTTGATAACAAACATGTGTGTATGTGTCTTCTGCATTTAGACACTTCAGAGAAGACCCTGCTTGGTCAGTGTGGGAGATAATTTCACGAGGAAAAATGGAACCAGATGTCCCTCCTTTCATTCTCCGTTCTCAATCCAGCTAATTCCCAGTGTCAATCACACTGTAGAGACATGCCACAATTGTCAGACGAGGCCTCCCGCTGTATCTCTCTGCAAGTTGCTACACTGGACGTGCCCCTGTCCGATCTTTTCCTGCATTCCCAATTTTAATTCAGAAGAACAACAACGCCTTGCTTATCAGAAGTCTAGAGAAACAGCGAGTTGGGTCATGTGGAACTTAAAGAGATCTGACGCTGCAGCTGACTAAACATTGATTCAAATAATGCTCCGAGCAGATACAGTACCATTTCATTTACCGAGATTGCTCAGTGGAGATCTAAGCGCCGTAAAAGATAATTGGAGATTTAGCTAAAGTGGAACATAGGAAACTGCCTTACACTGAGTCAGACCATTGGTCCATCAAGCTTGGAGCTGTTGACACTGATTGGCAATGGTTCTCCAGGATTTCAGACATAGGCCTCTCCCAGTCCTACCTGGAGATGCCAGGGATTAAACTTGGGACCTTCCAAATGAAAGGCAGATGCTCTACTGCTAAGTTTTAGTCCTTCCCCTTCTTGTTACGTGGCATAACACTGATGTGAAAATACAACAGGAACCAAAAGGGCATTGGCACCGATAGGAGTTTTGTAACACTTTGTAAAATGATATTTGTATGTATTTCTGTATGTTGAATTGTAAAATGTAGATGTGTGGCTGGGCAACAGTTGTCCAAACCATGGCGAGATAGAGGACCAGGTAACAGACTGGTTAAGTTACCATCAGCTGAATGCATTATTTAAGTTAGACACACACACACACACACACACAGAGAGAGAGAGAGAGAGAGAGAGAGAGAGAGAGAGAGAGAGAGAGAGTATTTGCAGAACAAAACTTGCAGTTTGAAAGGGAGTTATTAGGCCCAGGGTTTAAACATTATCTAAAGTATATATAACCTACTACTTCAGTGGGATACAAAGGACGAAATGGTGAAATCTTCAATGATAAATTGGGCCAGAGACGTAGGACACAATATTGACTTTGAGTTATAGGAACAATTGTGGAAAGTAAATCTAAGGTTTACGACATGCTACACACTAAGGGAAAGCTTCATGAAAATGTACAGGTGGTATTTAATGCCAAAAAGACTAGCAAAATATCAAAATCAATAAAGGGCAACTGCTGAAAACGTAAGGTAGCAGAGGGAACATTCTACCATGTGTGGTGGTTGTGCAGTATAATTAAAAATTATTGGGAAATGATCCATAATGAACTTTAAAAAATGTTCAAAAAATCCTTTTCTAAAAATCCAGAAGCATTTTTGTTGGGGTTAATAACAACAAAAGTTACTTTAAAAAAAGGAGAGAGAATTTTGTGTTTGTATGCGACAAGTGCCGTACGTGTGTTGTTGTTGTTGTTGTTGTTGTTGTTGTTGTTGTTGTTGTTTTAATAAAGGTCCGTATAGTTAAAGCTATGGTTTTCCCAGGAGTGATGTATGGAAGTGAGAGCTGGACAATAAAGAAGGCTGATAGCCGAAAAGTTGATGCTTTTGAATTATGGTGCTGGAGGAGACCCTTGAGAGTCCCATGGACTGCAAGAAGGTCAAACCTATCCATTCTGAAGGAAATCAGCCCTGAGTGCTCACTGGAAGGACAGATCCTGAAGCTGAGGCTCCAATACTTTGGCCACCTCCCTGGAAAAGACCCTGATGTTGGGAAAGATGGAGGGCACAAGGAGAAGGGGACGACAGAGGACAAGATGCTTGGACAGTGTTCTCGAAGCTACCAACATGAGTCTGACCAAACTGCAGGAGGCAGTGGAAGACAGGAGTGCCTGGCGTGCTCTGGTCCATGGGGTCACCAAGATTCGGACACGACTAAACGACTAAACAACAACAACAAATTTTTTAAAAGGTTTTCAAAATCACTGGTGGTGTCCCGATTTTCCAGGGAAAGTCCTGGAATTACAAAAGCCATCCGGGCTTCTGATTTGATCCCGGAATGTCCCTGTTTTCTCTGCCAGTGCTGCTGCTGCCAAGCTCAGGGAGGAGGATGAGCTGGTGCTTGCCCTGAGCGGTGGCAGCAGCTGCAGCTGCAAAAGAGCATCCCATAACCTCTTCATGGCTGCCGGCGCTCACCTCCTCCTCTGGGCAGCTCAGAGCAGCTGCTGGAGAGCGGCTGAGGAGAAGAAGCTGCTGCCCTGGTCAGCAAGAAAGAGGAAGTTGAACGGACCACAAGGAGTCTTGATTTTTTTTTTAATTATGCATTGCACATCCGTGTCTAAGCTTGCCCCCTTCTAGAAGTACCAACAAAAGAAGAGTAGCAGATGAAGATGATGGACTTTGCAGAACTGGCAAAGCTGACAGGAAAAATCCGAAACCAGCACACTCAAGTATTCCCAAAACACTGGAGTAAATTCATACGATAACTGAAAGATCATTGTAAGCAATTATCATCACCAGCAGGGTTGCCTGAAGACTCGCAATAAGGAATTTTCTATCTTTCTATCTTTATTTAAATTTTTGAGATACTCTGCAATGAGTGTAATTAGAATTGGAAAATGTATAAATTACAAGGATATAAAGGTTAATTTTGAAAGCCACGAGGCGGGAGGGAAGGAAGTCAACAGGCTCTAAGAGCCAAGGCGTTATGGTGGATAAAGATGCTGTGAATGTATAATATTTAATGGATAATAAATAATAATAATAATTAATAATCTTTCCCCTTTCAAAAATTTATGCATTGCTGTGTGTGCTTTCTGCTTTTTGTAAACCTACCAAAGAATAAAATGAAATAAAATTGGAGTTGAAAGGTTTTCTCAGAGAGCCAGTGTGGTGTAGTGGTTAAGAGCGGTAGACTCGTAATCTGAGGAAACGGGTTCACGTCTCCGCTCCTCCACATGCAGCTGCTGGGTGACCTTGGGCTAGTCACACTTCTTTGAAGTCTCTCAGCCTCACTCACCTCACAGAAGTGTGTATCTGAAGAAGTGTGCATGCACACGAAAGCTCATACCAAGAACAAACTTAGTTGGTCTCTAAGGTGCTACTGGAAGGAATTTGTTTTATTTTATTTTGTTTTGACTATGACAGACCAACACAGCTATCTACCTTCACCTCACAGAGTATTTGTTGTGGGGGAGGAAGGGAAAGGAGAATGTTAGCCGCTTTGAGACTCCTTCAGGTAGTGATAAAGCGGGATATCAAATCCAAACTCTTCTTCTTCTCTTCTTTTCAGGATGGAGGAAGGCATGTGTGCTGTGTCCCATTGGTGTCCTATTGGTGGTGGTCCTTTTTCTGATAGGAAATGCTGTGCAGGGAGAGGAGACACCAAAAAATAGTGAGTTGAAGAGGGTCAGTAGTGGGGGAGTGAGAAATGTCCCTATTTTCACCTGAGGAATGTTGGAAGGTATGCTGGCCTTGCCTGGTCATTTTCTTTCTGTCTAACTAATTAAAGAAGTCTTGCAGGTTGCCCAATGACCTTTATGAGAATAGGGTGAGGGGAAGTGACCCCACATTCTTCGCACAGGCAACAATAGCTCTGTGCAAACACCCAGGACCGGTGCTAGGGTTTTTGGTGCCCTAGGCGAGGGGGCGGGCCACGTGACGTCATTGTGCATGACGTACGGTGCCCCGCCCCCTGCCCGGCCGGGCGCCCCGCACCGCCGCGGTTTTCGCCGCTGGTTGGGGCGGCGGCGGGGGGTGAGGGGCAGACTGGCCAGCGCCCCCTCCATTTTGGCACCCCCGCCGCCGCCCGGTGCCGCCCCAAGCTGCTTGCTCCGCTGCTGGTTGGGGCGGCACCAGGCGGCGGGGGGGTGGCTGGGGGCAGGCTGGCCAGCGCCCCCTCCATTTTGGCGCCCTAGGCAACTGCCTAGTTCGCCTTAATGGATGCGCCGGCCCTGCAAACACCTTTTCGTTTCTGGAAAATTGTACCTAGTTTAACAATAAAAGGATTCAGGAAGATCGTGTGTAAGTCAAATTTCTTGGATGTTTAGATTCTGTGCTTCATTTCAGCCTCTACAGCCTTGCCAGAATACACGTATTCTGATTTTATAACATGGCAGACTATAAGTAGGGTTGAACGTCACATGTGGATGGATCATGAACCAAAACCTTAGACTTGGAGGATGCCTGAGCCAAACCAGGATCTCTCCAAATCAAAACAAGCACCTCCAAACATTTTCAGGTGTTTCGGACATTTAAAAATACAATGCAGAGAGTAAGAGTCTGAAAACTGAGATATTTTACCCTGAGCTGGCCATATAAGGAAAATGCCAGCATGGGGAGAGGGAGGGAGGTATTTGTGATTGGCAGGTCTGGCTTCAAATAAGAGGGAGTGATTTTACCAGAGCTCTCCAATGCCAGTGCTTTGGGAAGAGGACATTGAAGTAAGGTATCGCCTTGTTCTTGTCTGTCCTGTGCTCTTTGCTAATTCTGCCTAGTGGAAAATGCTGGACATTCGAGTCCTGTGCTATATGCCCACACATCCACTTCTGTCAAATCCGCTTTGCACTTCATTTCTGTGACTTTTAATGCCAATTGAGCTGAACAGAAGCCTGAAGCTGTTATTTCGTTCATCATAATCCCCTCACCCTTGCAACTATCCTTCTGAAATTTCCGGGATAGTTTCCTAAGGGCAACCTCTATAGTGTATGCCTCCCCCCCCCCCCATAATAAAACCATTGCCCACAAAACCACAGGGAGGGAAGCGAATCCCATTTGGTCTCCTTCCATAATCAACTTTAAAGGCACTTGAGCACAAAAAACCCCTGAAACCATTTGCCTATAATATAGTAGATTTCTTACCTAAGGGTGCCTCTACAATGTATGCTATTTTCATACAAATTGCCCATAAATCAATAGAGATTAATGTATCTTTTTTATAATAATAGTTAAAAAACACCCCGAAACTGTAATGGAAAACCACTGCACCTGTCCTTCTGACTTTGCAGAATTTATCCCCTCAGTAGGCGCCGCCATGAAAATTACATCCCTATCAAAAACTAAAAAAAGGTTATAGATGGGTCTTTGGACAGGTTTTAAAATGTGCTCAGTAAAAAAAACACCTTGGATCTATTTGTCTTCGACAGTAGAACAGTCTCCCTTGGGAGGTTATGGACTCTCCCTTCCTTGGAGGTTTTTCAGCAGAGGTTGGATAGCCATCTG
This sequence comes from Darevskia mixta, assembly GCA_034641385.1. Classification (NCBI taxonomy): domain Eukaryota; kingdom Metazoa; phylum Chordata; class Lepidosauria; order Squamata; family Lacertidae; genus Darevskia; species Darevskia mixta. Next base: position 26,686,956 of record JAWWNH010000074.1, read on the forward strand.
TCATGGATGCTTTAGCTGAGATTTCTGCATTGCAGGGGGTTGGACTAGATGACCCTTGGGTCCCTTCCAACTCTATGATTCTATGATTCTATGACAGGCATGATCCATGCAGGTGGGACTACTATGACTGCAACCCTTTTTCGAGCGGGGGAGAATCATGGCCATTTTTCAATTTCCCCATAATGGTGAATGAGGGAGGCATTTTTCTGAATCGGAATTTCCCTTTGATCCAGCGCCGGGGGCCTTCTGGCGGTTCCCTCACTGCGAGAAGCAAAGCTACAGGGAACCAGGCAGAGGGCCTTCTCGGTAGTGGCGCCCGCCCTGTGGAACGCCCTCCCATCAGAGGTCAAAGCGATAAACAACTACATGACCTTTAGAAAATACCTCAAGGCAGCCCTGTTTAGGGAAGTTTTTAATCTGTGATATTTTAATGTATTTTGATATTGTTGGAAGCCGCCCAGAGTGGCTGGGGAGACCCGGCCAGATGGGCAGGGTACAAATAATAATAAATTACTATTATTATTATTATTATTATTATTATTATTATTATTATTATTATACAAGGGGTGGGGAGCACTTGCAAGGGAGAGTCGCTGGTCAACAGGAACCTTTCTATTTCATGCCGATTCTCCTTTGCAAATGTCCACCCCAACTGGTCTCCAAACTTTGTATCCTGATGGACGGAAAAGAGTCTCAGGGATACGTTTGACGATGAGAATCTGCAGTTGTAGAAGGGACTAAATTAGTGATGTGCCAAAAATGCAACCTGTTCACACATTTAGCCGCTGCCAGGAGGAAGAAGAGGTGAGCGTGCTTGTGTGAACTAACGTTTAGGTTCCATTTAGGAAAAGCAGGGCAAACTTGTGCCATGCAAATTCCTCTACACTGTGAAGTGAATTCCTATGACTGTTTTAGTACAGTGAGATTCTTATTGGTCGTTTTGCCCTGGTCAAAAGATGGCATTTCGCTAGTCAGCCAGAACAAACAAGTCAGGTGGGTGAACCGACCTTTCCTTTAGGCATCAAAGTGCAGGTTTAAAAGTGTTGACGAACAAATCTCAGTAAGGGGGAAACCCAACAACACAAGTCATTCCAAGGTTGTTAGCTGGGTTAGTCAATCATAATAATGCAAGGATCCCCAACCTTTTTGGATTGGAGGGCACATTTTGACTTTGGAGAGAGTGCTGGTGAATCCCAGTCACAAATGGCTGCCATGGAGGGGCGTGGAAGAAGAAGAAGAAGAAGAAGAAGAAGAAGAAGAAGAAGAAGAAGAAGAAGAAGAAGAAGAAGAAGAAGAGGAGGAGGAGGAGGAGGAGTTTGGGTTTGATATCCCTCTTTATCACTACCCGAAGGAGTCTCAAAGCAGCTAACATTCTCCTTTCCCTTCCTCCCCCACAACAAACACTCTGTGAGGTGAGTGGGGCTGAGAGACTTCAAAGAAGTGTGACTAGCCCAAGGTCACCCAGCAGCTGCATGTGGAGGAGTGGAGACACGAACCCGGTTCACCAGATTACGAGTCTGCCGCTCTTAACCACTACACCACACTGACTCTCACAAAATAGCTGCAAAGGGCTGCCTAGTAACACAAAATTAAAGAGGCAACCATCCCCGACAACCTGATGCTTACCATGGGAAGTCAGCTATGTCTGCTGGTTCAGATTATGGAGAGTGCACACACACACAGAGAGAGAGAGATGCCGTTGCTATCTAGTAACAACAGGGAACATTCCTCAGTACCAGAAAAAATTGTATGGCGTGGTCACACCACTCTTCTTTCACAGAAAGTGCTTAGAAGGCTCCTGCATATTTTGCCCTATAACCTTCTTTCTAGGAGGGTAAGAGACTTACTTTAAAAAAAGATGAATGCTTAGGATCTGGGGTCACCTTCATGGGTAGCAGACTGGTGACACCTGAGACCACGTATAGTTGTCCTGCTATTCTATGCTATTTATTTCAAATATCTAAATAATTAGTTAACTCATCATAAAGAGGCTTGTGTCTTGGTGCCTTTGGCTTAATACAGAAGCAAAACTTACAGACCCTCCAAGTGTCCCTATTTTCCAGGGACATCCCTGATTTAGAGAAGCTGTCCCAGTTTCTGATTTGATCCTGGAATGTCCCGCTTTTCCTTAGGATGTCCCTACTTTCATTGGAGAAATGTTGGAGGGTATGGTCTGAAGGCAATCCTGTATAGGGAAGTGTTGTTGTTTTTTATTTTTATTTTAATGTTTTTATATATGTTGGAAGCTTCCCAGAGAGGTTGGGGCAACCCAGTAAGATGTGTGGGGTGTAACTAGTAAAATCATCATTACGGAATGGGGCGTCCCTATTTTCATTGGAGAAATGTTGGAGGGTATGAACTTGCACGACACAGAAGCTGCCTTGTGCATCTGATTCATCTGATTAAGGCTGCCATATTTTCAGGATTTCAAAGGCGGAATTGACGTCTGGAGGGAATTTCCAAAAGGCGCCAAGTCAATCGAAGAATTGTGTCTTCTTGGCGTTTTTTTGTAAACGGAAAAGCTCAATAACTGTGGCGGTTGTTTTTTTTAAAAAAGCTCTTCAAAGCTCAACAATTTTGGGATCCTCCTAAAAAATGCTCAACAACTTTCAGGGTGTCCTGGTTTTTACTTTTTGAAACATGGCAACCTTAATTCACTTCCCCTGCTAGTTCGTAGTGGAGGCTGTCTCTTAGGGTAAATGCTGCATTTTCCACCAACCTCAGTCTGTCGTCATCCAACCCCTACCTTAGTTTCTGTGCTGCCCGTGCAGATCTCAGCAGAAGGGAGGATAAGGGCCAAAACTAGAATCAGTTGGCTCTGACTATCACTGGCTCTGGCTCCACCTACTGTGGGACTTTCTACCTACCAGCCAGTCCTGTCCAGAGAAGATGCTGAGAATGCAGTGAAGTCAGCTGACTCCACTTATTGTAAAAGGGGGAATGTCCCGCCTTACAGCTTCCAACAGCTTCCAAACGTATGTGGCCTTGGTTCATGGAAGGGTTCTGGTGTGGCTTTGTCATTATTTATTCATCTGGGGCATGTTTTTTAACCTCTTCTTTGTGTGTCGAGGTCCCCAGACCACCCCTCAAATGAAACACACTTCACACAAGAATTTTTGTTTAAGGTTTTTGGCATGATTTTGGCCACAACTTTATTAAAATACAAAATATGTGAGTGGTTGCTTAGGCATTGGTTAAGACTATCTGTCCCGCTGGGGACAGAACTGACATCCATCCGCCTATGGAGTCAGTAAAGGGGAAAACGCTTTGGGGAGAGAATGTGCACCATTCTCCCCTAAGGCTCCCAGGGGCTCTTGCGTGGGCCCTGGCCCCCTACTGGGGGATACGGACAAGCATGACGAGCCCCTGGATTCCTTTAACGGAATTCCCAGTGCAGCAGCAGCATAGAAGGGGCAGCCACAGCCAACCCCGCCCCTTCTAGCCTTGGAGGGGCAGCCACAGCCAACCCTGCCCCTCCAACAACCAATTTAAACCAATGCCTAACTGCCAACCTTACAAGTTGTGACAAATTGCTACGCAGTAGGCGAAAACCAGATGGCACCAGCCAATCAGCCAAATGGAAAAATTCCTACCAGGCCCCTGCTCCAAAAGCAGACGATCCCATGACAGGCATAGCAAGGTCAACGCAGAGGCCTAAAAAACAGGGAGGGAGGGAGGGAGGGAGATCCGATGCACGCAGCCAAGAGGGCTCCCAAACCACGTGCTTTGCAATATATAGGCTCTGCGCTGTCCATCAACAAATTGCAAATCTCCCCAACGACACCCAGAGCCCAATCACCACAGTGGCCATCCATACGATCCTGCCCAGCAACAGAGGGGTGACTTGCTGGCCCCCACCGCAACACGTGCTCTCCATAAAGGGAGAACACGCTTTCCGTTTAAATATCCCTCAAGGCAGTTTGCAGTGCAAAAAATAAAAAAAACAACACAAAAGGAGAGCCAGTGTGGTGTAGTGGTTAAGAGCGGTAGACTCGTAATCTGGTGAACTAGGTTCGCGTCTCCGCTCCTCCACATGCAGCTGCTGGGTGACCTTGGGCTAGTCACACTTCTCTGAAGTCTCTCAGCCCCACTCACCTCACAGAGTGTTTGTTGTGGGGGAGGAAAGGAAAGGAGTATGTTAGCCGCTTTGAGACTCCTTCGGGTAGTGATAAAGCGGGATATCAAATCCAAACTCTTCTTCTATCTGCATTGCTTTCTCTTAGCATCCGCAGATCTGGACCATCAAAGACTGTTATCTGGGTTGAGCGTCTATTGACATCTGGCAAATCTGTTTCCAGCTGTTGAGCATCATTCCACACCTGACGGGTGATGGTATATAAAACTTTCTCAGTGACTGAGCAATTTGGGGGTATTTCAGCAGGTTGATTGCTTTGAATTTGCAAAAGCGGCAGAGGGAGCTTGTTTGGAGAGTGGCAAAGATCCCTGAAGGGGAAACAAACCACTCGGCTTTCAGGATGAAACATGCATGCTATTTGGAGCAGAATATGCCCTTATGAAGTAGGGCTTGCGTGTACATCGCTGCTCAGTCGGTTTTAATGAATTGTGATTCAGCAGAAATCCTTACCTATGCGAGTGAGCTGATCTGATGCGGCATGCCTGTCGCAGTGAACATAATACAAGAGGTAACTAATAGAAAAGAATCAGAAAAGCTTCCTAAAGCCACTGGCAAGGATCTCTGTACAGATCCTTTTTCCTGGAGGGTGTACACACATTCTTTCCCTTAGATAATCACTCTTTCTTTTAGACTAATCCAAAATGGCTTCTTTCCATAAGATTTGCCCTACAGCTAACACAGCAGATGTCCATGCTGAAATTCCGACTTTGACGTTCTTACCAACTCTCTCCCGCCTACTGGTACCGTTGTTGGCTTAAAATTGTTTTTCTTAGAAGGTCTGTGTAATCATTCGTCATGCTAATGAGCGCTCCTGAGGTAATTATGAATTTGGTAAGCGAGTGGTATTTGAAAAGTAAGGGGAGATACCAGTCCAGGGACCAAACGTTGTTTTTTGAGCCACGAAAACGTGGACCTCCTGCCATGCACTTTTTTTTTTTATTTAGTATTTTATACACACCTCATCTTTCTCCCATGAAACTCAAGGTGGTGTACATGTTTCTCCCCACTCCCCTTTTTATGCTCACAACAACCCTGTGAGGTAAATTAGACAGAGAGAGACAGTGACATGGGAGCTTCATGAGCTGAAGATGGGTGGGGTATAAATAATAAAATTATTTAAAATTATTATGTTGTGAACTGCCACGTGATCTTCAGCTCAAGAGTGGTATAGAAAAATTAATAATTAATAATTAATAATGTAGTAGTAGTAGTAGTAGTAGTAGTAGTAGTATAGTTCAAGCTATGGTTTTAGTATATTATTAGTATAGTTCAAGCTATGGTTTTCCCAGTAGTGATGTATGGAAGTGAGAGATGGACCATAAAGAAGGCTGATTGCCGAAGAATTGATGCTTTTGAATTATGGTGCTGGAGGAGACTCTTGAGAGTCCCATGGACTGCAAGAAGATCAAA